>CM037155.1:5403009-5512126 GCA_020921065.1 Vaccinium darrowii
TACCGAAAGGTTTCATGACTGAAAATCTGAAATGTGAGTATTGTGAGAAGTTTTACAAGTGCAATTTTCTTCACCCATGATGCTTAGAGCTATTCATTTCGCAGGTCTTGATTTTTATCGTATTCTCCCAACATCAACTTAATTAACCAGATATCTCTAAGTGTTTGATCAACGACAAGCTTCTTTTGCTTTAGAATTTTAGTCAGAATTGAAGACCGAAAATTGAATGCTTAGATTAAAATCCATGACTTAAACGAACTACTCTAATTATCGAAACAAGACCTGCAATAGGCACCACACAGCAGGTAATGTCCATCGAAATTTTAAGTGGAGTGAACGAAATTGCACTCGATCAAAGTTTTATTTATGTGCATATACGTACCTCATCAACGCATTAGTGAAAAGTTTGAGCTCGTCGTAGGTACCATAAGAATCATAGGTATCATCTAGAGCTGATATTACAATATTACTCATTGCATGAATCAACCGGGCAAGTGAGTATTTTGGCTCGAAAAAACACGCTAGACCAAAACAATAGCACTCCACTGCTCTGTTCCTCGCGTAAGGAATGTGTGGCATTATATTCAGTTCTTTCCGCCACCTGCATATGTACAACTTAGAAATTAGATACAACACCACTTTTCGATTAAAAAAAAAAGAGGATCATATACGTCCACTGTAAAATTCTCACGCTATCACTATAAAATCTTCAATGTTCCACTGTAGAATTGGTTTGGTAATTTTCCAAATTGGGTTCAGTGGGATGCTTCGTTAGACAAGGACGGAGCCAAAAACTTCACTATGCAGGGGCGGATTTTTTTCCAAAATACTTCGCAGGGGCGAACCTATATAATTCATAGGGAAAAAAAGTTCTTCTACATAATACTAGAGGGTTTTTTTTTCCCTTGCAGGGGTGACCGCCCTTACTGGCCCCCCTCTGACTCCATCCCTGTCGTTAGATGTTATTTGATGAACTGATTACTAAAGGTATCGATTAAAAAAAAAAAAACTGTAAAATTCTTACACTTTGACTGTTCCAATATAAAATATACTCACATATTCTACTATAAATTCTCATACTTCATACTTAAATTTGATGATCAATGGTAGTGAAGCCTTGGACTTGGGGATTAGTCATTTTTACTCTTGTTTCGGTTTTGGGCTTCTCACTAAGGAATAGTGGTTACTCAGTCTCTAGGATTTAGTCGAGATGTACGTAAATTAACTTAGACTCTCTACGTTGCATATGGACATGGATTCCTCTATTGACAGCCTGCTCGATGCCAATAAGCTAAAGAAATGACAAAAAAAATGCACACAATCCTATACCCTTTTCAATATACTTTCAAAAGAAATTATAAATTTTAATTGTAAACTATGACAACATCCCAATGTGCTATTTTTAACATTTTCATATATTCATGTATATTTATATATTTGCCATGCTAATAATTACCTGAAGAGGTGGCAGAGTTCTTCATTGTGTAGCATCTGCAATCTATTGAAATCAATCTTTGCAAGCCTTAGTACCTTTTCATTCCTAGAAGGGTCATTCTCATAGAAAGAGATATAATATCTAGCTTGAATTCTTGAAACGTCCCTGTGGAGTGGTTGATACAAGGCATGGGCCACATGGTCACCCAAATCGGGGCTTAAATATGGTTTCAATGACTCAAGCCCAGCTTTTGTGAAACGAAAAGCCTCTTCAAGTATATCTTCACCATGAATTCTCAAATAAGTAGCTTCGTAGAGGCTTAACATACCCCTCACATCATTGCTTATGGTTTCCTTGAACTCCCCATTATCGTTTGTGAATTTCTTGAAGACACCTACAGATTATTCAAATAGTTAAGGGAATCTTGTTTAGACACAGAGATCTGGATACAATACAAATGTTTCAGAGCCGTCAGATACAAGTAAAGCACCACGAAATAATGGGGGGTTGACATGTATCAAACAACTCCGAACACGTTTGTATCTGGATTTGGGCACAAAAAATCAGTTAGTTTTAAATATGATAATAGTACTTACTGGAAGACAAGTTATAACCACGTTGCCTAAAAACTCGAAAGTGAAGTGACACCATGAACAAGTCATCATGGAAAACATGGCTATAATCCTCAAAGTTTTTGAACATGTCTTCCAAGTTCTCTTCAATCTCTTTCTCGAAGAGGTAGGAAACACCAAGGCGTTCAAGTGCATCGATCAGAACCATCTTCTCTGGTGCTGATTTATAACCTCCAGCATCATTTACTACCAGCATATCGTTCACTTCTTCCTTCAACACTTCAACCTCTTTACTGTACTTTTCAAATAACTGCATCAAATATAGCTATGTCAAAAATAGAATTAACTTTTTCAGAGCATCATCAATGGAAAGATGAAGGCAAGAAAGATAATACGTAGTCTATTGATTACCTGGTTGTCTAAAGTGAATGAACAGAATCGATCTCCCCATAAACTGGGTTTAAAGTTTCCCAAGGGGCGAAGAGTCTGATCAGGCATTTTAGAGTGTTTAATGGAAAGATGAGGAATTGTTGGTGAATGAAAAATTCCTCGGATAGAACAAAAGAATCAAGATTGTAATGAGGGCAAATGAAAGCTTGATTGTTTGTTGAATGATCAAACTAACTCTACTTATTTTAAAGGATGAAAACAAGCTGCACCAAATAACATTCTCTCTCTCTCTCTCTCTCTCTCTCTCTGCACCAAAAAAAAACTGCGGGAAAACAGTTGTGAGCCGTTGGATCCTATGCCCTTCACGCGATCTAACGACTCACAACTATTTTTCCGCACTTTTTTTTTGTGAGGGAGCCCTCATAGGAAACTTCTCTATATATAAATCTCTAGCTCAACAAATTAGCAATTACTGCCTCCGTTCCACCCTTTTAGTTTCTATATTTCAGGGGAACAAGCACTAAATTACTAATAAAGTTATTTTTAATTATTTAAGTAGGGTGAATTTTGGAAATCCATACACTTTTTTAGTTGACGTAGACATATTTTAGGACATTTCAAAATGAAAAAAAAGACCAACATTGTGGAACGGAAGGAGCAGTATTAAGTAAAGATGCTGGTTTGAACACCATCACGTTAATCGTGTGATTCATGTCCCTAATAACATCCTATGACTATTTTGATTATCAAATTCTTTCATGTTATAGAAGTTGTCGAGAGGAAAAGCTACATAAGAAATTATCTTGATTGGATACTAATCAGAGTACATTTATTGTGAAAAAAAAAATTAAGTGGAGCCGTACGAATTACAACTCAAAACACCAATTTTTCTAAAGTCGTTGTTCTACTCGTTGAGCTTCCACGAGTTTGATCATCACAATCATCTTCTGCATTTCACTAAGAGGTCATGTATTCTTTTACCATTTAAAAAAAAAAAAAAAAAAAAACATGGCGTGAACCATCTTGTGATCCAATGATTCATGTCCCGATAACATATTCAATTGCATGCCAACTCATAAGCTCATTATTTCTTTAGACAGATCGGATTCCTGATTGAAATAGGCGTGCATCTCGTGATTCACTGATTCATGTCCCCATGATAACATATTCGATCAATTACACTTTCCAAAACAGAAAATATATATATATATATATATATATATATATATATATATATATATATATATATATATATATATATATTCAATTGCATGCCAACTCACAAGCTCATTATTTCTTTAGATAGATCGGATTCCCGATGGGAAAGTTTAACCTAGAAAATCCATTCAGAAAATTGTCCACAATTTAAAATCAGTCTTTACCCGAGCATCAGTAACAGGGGATAAATTAAAAGAAGATGCTGCTCATACATATGGAAATCATTGCGTCCTATCACACCCCGTTTTTTATAAGTGCATTTTTTTCTCTTTTTTTTTTGTCTTTTAGTGAAATTCATTGTGTAAAATTTTTCACTAAAAGACAAAAAAGAGGTGCACTTATATAAATGAAAAAGAAAAAAAAGGTGCATGTGGAAATCACTATCGTTTATACTCCCTCGGTCCCTTTTTAAGTGATCCATACGGGAATACGTGCAATTTCAAACCCCTAAAAAACATATTTCTCTATATAACTTTTTAATTTGTTTTATACCAAATTAATTTGGTGCAAAAAAAATTTAAAAATGATATGCGAAAGTACATTTTTAAACGTCCGCAAAAATACACGTTTCCCAAGTGGATCACTTAAAAAGGGACGGAGGGAGTAAAATCATTCATACTAATTTGTTGCAAAGTTCCTTTCACAATTTAGTCTACTGATTAGACAAAGAACTATGCAATTATTTCATCCAGAGTATAATATAATCCATTATAGAGTTGTTGCCAAGGTCCTTTATCCTATTAATCTACTGATCAAATGACAACTATGCAATTATTGCATCCAGAGTTTGTTAGCACAAGCCAATCACGCCCACAATAATGGAATACAAAAACAGCAAAGAAATCGACACAGGATTTTATATGGTTCCTCAAAAATCGAATACCTCCACGGGAGCGAGAGTGAGTCTATTATTTGATTAAAGTCGTCCAGAGTTTTACGATAGAAAAACTTCTTGGTACCTTTTCATATGAGCCACAACTTCCAACAGAGTTGAACCTAATGAAATATAGAGAGTTATTCCCATGCTTGTTCCTTTCATATAATAATCTACTCAATTAACAACAAAACATGGTATTTAAAAATCTTGCTACCCTAACACCACCCACACGTGATGGGATATAATACAAATTAAAGTCTAACAGACCTCTATCTTATATATTCACTTGGATCGAACCAAAAATGGATATCTCAAGCTTCAAAGAATCTTCGGCTGAAATGGCAATGAATTACACCAGCAGGGAAGAAGAGAAAAAGGCTTTTCTTAATTCGAAAGCCGGTGTAAAAGGTCTAACAGACTCTGGGGTGGCAAGACTCCCTAAAATATTTGTTCGGCCTACTGATGAGCTTGCCGACGAGGTTAAAATGTGCAAGACCAACATACAGGTTCCGGTGATTGATCTCAGCGCGATCGAGGAAGGTGATACGCGCGAAAAAGTCGTGACTGAACTCGGCAGAGCATCAGAGGAGTGGGGACTTTTTCAAGTGGTCAACCATGGAATCCCCTTGAAGGTGCTCCAAGGAATGATCGATGGAATACGCAGTTTTCACGAACAGGATTCCGAGACAAAGAAGCAATGGTATTCGTATGATTGGAAGAGAAGCGTGAGATTTCATAGTAATTTTGATCTGTATGAGGCAAAATCCAGTAATTGGAGGGACACAATGACCATCTCTATGCTTGTTTCAAATCAAATTGACCCAGATGAAATTCCCGTATTGTGCAGGTTTGTCATCCTTGTCCTAGAGCTCTATTATCAGTAAAAGAGTCTTTAAAATTCGGACCGTTGAAAACACTTTTGGACGGTCGAGATCCACCGTCCGTGCACTATACGACTAGACGTACACGGACGTCTGTACGCGTATCATTTTTGTTGTAAATCTCAAACTAAATTGACAAGAATGCAAATCGTATAACGTATTTTTGGCCTTAAATTCGCAGAGCTACATCAGTTGAGTGCATAAAGCATGTCAGAAGCCTGGGAAATACTCTATTCGAGTTGTTATCAGAGGCTTTAGGCCTCAAACGCGGCCACTTAAACGGCCTGGAATGTGATGGAGGCTGCAGCTTTGCTTGCCACTACTATCCAGCATGCCCGGAGCCAGAGCTAACTTTGGGAGCTAGCAAGCACACGGATCCTACATTCCTCACTGTACTGCTGCAAGACCACATTGGAGGCCTCCAAGTCATGTATGAAAATCAATGGGTTGACGTTCACCCACTATCTGGAGGTTTGGTAGTCAACATTGGGGATTTTCTCCAGGTTTGCTCTCATTAAATATCAATTTGTTAACTATATTGCAATTCAGCAATTTTAAAATACATCTTTTAATCAAGGTTTTCAAACCGTGATACATATCGTGTATCTTTTCTTTTTTTTTAATTTTTATAAATCGTATGATCATGTATTGTAAGATACGTTAACAATAGTTAATATACAATTAGCAAGTATTTGCACTTACCAAAAACAACAAACTATGCACATATTAAAAAAAAGTTTTTAAGATGTAAAATTTTAATTCTCTCAGCTAGAATTTATCATATTGAAGTTTTCTGCTGCTTAGTCTAGGAAAGAAAAGAAAATCCCTAATAATATTAACCCAAAACATGATCGAAGTCTGGTTCTTTTTGCTATTCAAGCCTAGATACGTCATCATATCGTAAGATTTCAAAAAAAAAAAAAAAAAGGATACAAGATGAGATACGTATCGTTTTCCTAAGGAGACAATAAGAATCATAGGATATGCATCCTGTATCGTAGGATTTTAACAACAGTGCTTTTAATTCGCTTTTTTTCTTTTTAATTTCAGATATTATCTAATGACAAGTTCAAGAGCGCTTACCATAGGGTGGTACCTAAACTTGCTGGACCGAGAATTTCTGTGGCATACCTATGCGCCGGTGTTTTTACAAAGACTTACGGCCCATTAAAAGAACTGTTATCAGAAGAGAGTCCTCCCATATACAAGGATTTTCTAGTGAGTGATTATATTGCTAAGTTTTTCGCCAAGGCGCTTGACAAGTCTGCGCTCGACAATTTCAAGCTATGAATTGTATCCTGATCAAGAAGCAAACGAATAAGTTCGTGGGTGCAGCCGCATTGTGCTGGTTTGTTTTATCTTGTGTAATTTGAAACTACATTATTGTCAAGTGGGTCTGTAGTGGTTCGTTTTATCTTGTGTCCTTGTCAAGGTTTTAAATAACGGTATTGGAATACACAACGATATCAGTCGACCGATATTGGACTATATATTAGTCAATATCGGTATCGGTCTGCTTGACCGAAATCCTAGACCTAAATTAATGGGTTGCCCCAAGCGTAGGGCTGAGACCGGTGTAGCACAATACCCGGTAAGACCGGAATCGAATCCACAGAGAAGGTGGAGAGTGCTTTCTAAAAACTCGGATTGTAAAGTTTAGCACGGCTCTTAGGTAGCCACCCTTTGTGATTTGATGGAAAAATTAACTAAACTAAGAGAATTTGGTTTTGCTGAAATTATTTAACAGAAAGTACGGTCGTATGGTTCATAACACCAGTGACCAGGTCCGGATATTTCCTGCTCCATTCGGTGTTCCAAAGAAAACATTTGACTTTAGAGAGAAAAAGATACCCCGAAAGATGCGAATCCTCGCGATCGCCATTACCCATGTACAGCGAAGAACAAGTTTTGGTCCCCCGTTCCTCGCGTTACATGGGCTCCGACAAAGCTCGGATTCGTCCAACGGAAGTTCTTTAATAACCTAAAATTGCTTTTTCTATTGTTGATTTTGAAATTAGGAGCAAGAACAAATCCAGCCCTGGCCTCGGCGTGTTAATCACCCCGCGACCATACCTATGGGACTACTCACTCATATTAACTTGAACAATTACCAAGATTCTGAAATAAAGCATGCTGATATACTTGAATATGAATTAAAACAAGGATTCGAAAGCAAAACACGGACAAACTCCCGTGAGCTGAGATTAATGGAAACAAAACAGAAAGTTACCAAAGCAATACTCGAATCTGCGAACAAAACTTCAAAAACTCCAATGAGAAAGTCTCCGGAAAGTAGAATCTCCAGAGCAATGAATCGGCTGCTAATTGGGAGCAAAGAAAACAAAATTCGAACCCTAATTCGGAACAAAAACGGAGTATTTATCCCTTTTCCGAAGTCAAAACACACGTGGCAAAGTCAAACGGCTGATTTTAGGCTCTCGGTATCGATACAGGGGAAACCCTGTATCGATACCCAAACATTCTGTTCGCTTGCTGTTGCTTGGGTATCGATACAGGAAAAGACCTGTATCGATACCGAGACCTTCAAAATGCTCTTCAAGCTTGTTTGGTCGTCCCTACTTGGGTCCCACCGGTTCCCAACATGTCCGATCGCCTTGTGTCCACTTTACGTGCTCTTTCGGCCTGTTTCCTGCAAATCAAAAACATAACACGACCAACCAAAAGATAACACCGCATCAAGTGGAAAATGGAATAAAACGCGCCTCTAATGCGCTAATTCACCCTACCTAGGCGCTTATATCTACGACATTGCGCGCCTATCACGGTCCCTTGAAAAACTGATACTTATCAGCCAATACGTTGTGTATCAGCCGATATTTAAATCCTTGGTCCTCGTATCATTTCGTTACTTCAAAATATATTCCCCAATTCAATGAGTTGTACTGTACTGTATACTTTTCTTTTTTACTGGCATTTGATATTACAATGGGTTTCTCCTCATCTACAACATCAGTTTTGTGTCCATTCGGTATGAATGAGTGAAGTACTTCAAGGAATCAAAAATGTCAATAAGCCCATGTTTATTGGTTGGAAGAGTAAGTTATGTAGTTTTGTTATCTAAAGAAAACTACTCCTAGGGGTGTTCCACTAATTGGTTTTTTAGTTTTTTGGTTTTTTTTTTATCTTTAGTTTTTCAAAAAAACCAACTAGTTCCACTAACAAGTTTTTGGTTTTTTGGTTTTTTTAGTTGTGTTATGAAATTACAAATCTACCCTTCTACCCAAACAACTATTGCTCTCTTTTTTTTGAAGGGAGGGCAGATTCGTAATTTTACATGATTAAAGTACATGTACTTGATTGTGCAATGATTTGGTTTTTTTTAGGTTAGTGGAATGAAGTGGTTTTTTTGTTGGTTTTTTGTGGGGGTTTTTTTTAGTGGAATGAAGTAGTTTTTTATTTAAAACAAAACTAGTTTTTTGTTAATGGAACATGGCCTTAGAGCATATCTAGTTTCCATTTTTCATACTGGTATATGTATGGGTACATATTAGTAGCATAATATGTAACATGTGGTACTTGAGTAAACGTTGATGCATGTGCACTGGACAACACCCAAAGGGGCTATGCAAAATTACCCAAACTTACTTTAAGTAAATTATTATATTGTAGTTGTGCTGTTTGGGTCTTGATTTTCAGAAAAGACTTTATGAATGACAAAAAATAAAAAATAAGAAGAAGACGGAATCGAAACTCGGTATTCTTATAGTAGAAGTTATCGGAGGTTATTTTCTTTTTCTCTTGATTCTTGGATCAAAAATAGCCTAAAAATGATGCTGCCGAGTGCCCACATGAATGAAAAGGACTTTAAAAAATAGATTTTCAACAAACATGTCACATATTTTCTAGGGGAGAGTATGGACCAGATTGGTTCAATTTTGTTGTAAACCAAGACCAAACCACCACCTGCGGATTATGAATTTGGAGAACCAAATCAACCCACAAAAGGCATAGAACCAAAACCAATCCAAACCATTAAAATACGGTTCGGATTCGGTTTCGAACCACGTTTGCTTGAAATTGAGATATTATTTCTGTAAACTATTTAGAGTACCTAAAATTTAGGTTTACTACATTAGGTTTATAAAGAAAACGAATTGGTCTTCATATATAGAATTTTAGTGTAATTAATCATGGTAACGAAGGAAATCAAGGAATAGGAATAAGCCATGACCAAATCATGTATAGAAATTTGAAAAAAAAGAAACGTGCTATGGAATCAAATTGGAATGGAGAATTTCATCACCGAATTTATTTTCTATGGCTATACCACTATTGGTGTTTTGAAATTAGGGGAATAAGTTGTGAATCTTAGGTAAAATAAAATCTTGCCAGAGAAGGAATAATGAATAAATTAAATTAGGAAGTTAGTTGACTATGGTATATGGTTCGGATCGGATTAGAACCGGAACCATGAACATAAGTCCACACACCAAACCATTGACTACGGATTTTAATTTTTTTAAACCAGGACCAAACCACGCTACTAAAAAACCAAACCAAACCAATCGGTTTGGATTGGTTTGAATTGGATTCACGGTTTGACGGGTTTTCTGTTCACCCCTAATATTTTCATGCATATTTCGCACCGCTATAGATATATACATATTACATCATTTTAAATAATCCAATGACCGCTAAAGTGAAAATGTTCATGTGAGATTTTGTGGAAATACATTATGTTATCAACTGCTAGTAAAACTTACTCTTTCTGCATTCCAGGGGCGAGTAGTCATTTTCTTGTGAGATTTTGTCGTGTCTTGATTTTTCATCTATGAGGGGCTTTTGTGTATCTTGAGCAAACCAAACAAGTCCATGTAGATAAGGCCTAACTGGAGGGTTCCAGCCTGCCCGGCCTATTCAAGGATGTATCATTCTGATCAATGTGGCCCAATTGAAAGCTCTATCCGCTGCATGGAAAGTGGGCCTGAAAGAATAGGTCCAGTTTCGTACTTCAAAATCGGTTCAGAACCCAGAACTTAAGAGAACGTTCGGCTACTGCAATTGTGACAAAGGAAAATCGATATTTTCATGTTACACCCCAATCTCTCTCTCTCTCTCTCTCTCTCTCTCTCTCTGACTTGATAATCAGTCTACAAATTATTTTATGCGCTTCTTGACTAATTCTGATTATGTAATTCAATCGATTTGAAGGTCTTATAGCTATGTATCCTGAAAAAATGCACAAGGATGGGCTGTGTCTAAACTGTTTCTCTAGAAAACGCACAGGGAATAATCACTCCCCTAGGTCAGAAACGATGAGCGTTTACATGTAGGGCATGCCAAGACCTTGACGTGGTCTAATCGAGAATAAGGCTGATTCCAACTTCATAAGAAATGATTGCGTTACAACCCTTTGGGAAGATTGCAAAAGTAATCCGAGGCTGCCTTACTCGTGAAGGACAAAATTCAGTGAATAATCGTATGAAAACAATAAAAGAAGCAACCATCATTTCTATTAATGAAAATAAAGTGATAATGTAGAGATAAAAACTTGCTAATATCAAAATTAGAAACTTGGCACTTGTATTATCAAAACTAAAGGCATGAATGTGTGATGTATGAAATGATGAAGGTTTTTGACACGCAAATCAAATTAGAGAAAAAAAACATGGCAATTAAAGTATTTCTCTTGGATAAATGAAGATGATCAAACACTAGGTTTAAATCATCCAAAATGAAACAAGAGACAAGTGTATAAGAGGAAAATTTCTTTCTCTAACACTGGGCTGATCTCACACTTGTTACCCTAAAAGGGAGAAAAATATGGTTATATATGGTTCAGATACGCACTAGAAATCCACCAATCACAAGCCAACCCAAGGAAGGGCATCAAACCCTAACGGCGCACTCCTCGTGCACGGATAAGGGCACCATGTGCTTTTAGCGTGCTCCAAGAGCCCTCTTCAAACTCAACGATAAAAATAAATCTAAATTCAAGAACAACAATGAAATTGTTCAAAAAGCGCACCATGCGCTAGCCCCATGTTGATTAGTGCACCACACTACCACTGCGCTAACCATGCCCAGCGCTCCCAAATTCTAATTTGTTAGAAAAACTATGGTTTTTCAACCCAGAGCAAAATAAACACTCTCAATAAATAACAACAATAACAATAAAAAATAAAAATAAAAAAACCCATTTAGTCCCCAATCATTGAGGGTAACGGCGGAGATGATTGGAGACAGCATCAGAGAGGGTGGGCCTAGAGACCCAAAACACTTCATGTGCTCATTACTGTGCTTCCTTCATTCATGGTCCAGAGCATCTGACTAATACGCACATAAAACACTCTCAATGTCTTAGAAAACATTATTTCTCACAAAATAAGGCCAACCAAAAACCTTACGCTTGAGAATTTAAAACATGATTATCACCAAAGCCAACCAAAAAGCTTATGCCTTAGAATTTAAAACACGATTATCACAAGACATCAAGAAGCATATGATGCATGGGAAAATATAAAGCTAAATGCACATGAGATGCATATATCTTTCCAAACGAATTCCAATCATTCTGCACACCAACCCTTCTCACCACATCTTGAATCCCCTGGCGTAGTTAGTATCTAGACTTGAATAAAGTAAAACCGCCTCCCAAACTGAAATCAAAAAAGAATTAATACAAACTCCAATGGTTTTTTGGCTTCTGAAAATTGCCAATAAATCTAACAAGAACAGAGAAGGCACATACAATTAATCTCAAGAACAATTTTATTGTAAATACACATGAATGATTACACATGTGCTCCCATGCGTTTGTTTCTATATTCCTCTTTCACTTACTCTTATTTCTTGCACACTTAATCAAATTACAAGCCAATTTATAGGCTAAACAAGAGATAAAACAAATAGGAGATAAACTCTCATTTATTGAACAAATTAATCACAAAAACCATTACTAAACCTTAAAGTCTTCAAGCCTGATCTTAAATAGTTCACCCGTGTGTTTTTAAGGCTTTGCTTCAAGTCTACTTTTCTCCACAAATAAAGCTTAATTTTCAAAAGTGAAGGGGTGTAGGCCGTGGTAGGGAGAAAGACAATAGAAGAGAACTAAGTGGAATACGGAGAAAGAAGCAAACAATGTGTGGGAAAGCTTCTTAAATAAAAAGAAGAAGAGCAAACCTCACTCGCTTAACGTTTGCTAGGCAAAAAAAATAAAGAAGAACAAAAGCACATGGAGGGGGTGTGCTCTCAAATCTGCTTACCTCCCCCTCCCTCGCCTCCTAACATCTGCTCTGAAATCCCTTTACGAGGAGAGAAAGTAGAGAGAAAGAGAATGGATGATCATACGGGGATTGGATCTCCAATTACTGCGAGAACGACATCTTTAAACAATTCTGGATTGGTATACCCATCGCCATTCTTGTAGCCCACATCCTGAAGGCGTGCTAGGTTGAGAACTCGCATGAGGAGATCTTTGGATACCACAGTTGGTCTTATCATCTCTTCATTCATGTCCTTCCATGCATTCTCAATTCTTTCGTACAACTTAGTAATGGCCTCTGACTCTGGAACTCCGTGTTGCTTCATGTAGCACTCAATGCTTGTAGCCATGTGGCCTTTCTTTTTTTCTCCCTGAAAATTATAGTAACAAATATTTGTTAGTGTAGACACCTCAACTTAACCCCGTGAATGTGATTAAAAAAAAAAACAGTACACAAAAGTTTGGAGAAATGCTCTTGTTGAGTGTAAAGCCAAATCTTGCGTTTGGAAGCGTTTTTTGGGCAGTCGCAGCATTAGTAGTCCGGACCATGGGTTTGGTGGCAGGGGCGGAGCCAGGATTTTGGTTTAGGAGGGGCAAAAATTAGAAGCGTTCAGGGGGGTGCAAGGATTTTGGTTCGGGGGGGCAAAAAAAAAAAATCAAAGAGGGGTCAATTAGGAATTTTGTGACGTATACTAATAAAATCCCTATAGAAATTTGGGGGTCAGGGGGGTCAACTGACCCCTCTTGTCTCCATGTGGCTCCGCCCTTGTTTGGTGGTGCGGACCAGCAAAGAGAAAGCAAAAACAAGCTCGCAAAACAGTCGTAGTCCGGACCATGGGTCCTTAGGCTCATATTTACTACAAGCAACCTTGGTCCGGACCACTCGAAGGATGGTCTGGACCATCGCGCGTGTTTTGGTCCGTTTTGAGGCGGTTTTAGGGTTTTGTTTAGGGCTTCTCTTGTTCTTAATTATATATCATAGTGAAACCCCCAGCACCTAGCGGAGTAAGATTAAGCAAATTGCTTAAGTCCAAACCATATATATCGCGTGTCTTGCTCTTACTTTGTCGATTGCTTGCTTTATTTTTTGCGTGAGATTGTTCTTCTTGCCCCTACAGCTCTTAACCATCTAAAACAGCCCCAAAAACGGAAAAAAAAAAAAAAAAAAAACCAATTGAGCGCTCAAATGGAACAAGCCAGTGAGTCAACGCATGACTTGAGCACTCAAGTTAGAGTTAACCTGAGCGCTCAAGGTATACTAGAGCGTTCAAGTCATAGGTGATCGATGATCGATGATGGAGATTCCTGCCTCAGCCATCGACGCATAGGGTCCTACAGCCCCTGAAACACTCCACCATCCTACGCTAAACCCTCCCCTTGACCGAATGATGGCCTAACTCACTAACCCTCCACTAACTTACCCTTTTTAGTACACCTCTCTCCCCCCACCCCTCCATTTTCAGGGCCCTTAGACTCCGCTATTCCAAAATTCAACTTCATCCACCACATCACACTCATCCAATCCCTCTTTCTACTACACAGAACTACATATACTCCAAGATCCTCACTAAAAATCCCCAAAACACCAAGTTCAATTCCTAAAATCCATCAAACATCCGAAAACCCTTCGTTTAAGTCAAGTTCTAGCCTAATCACCTCAAAGTCAATTTTCTATTTTCCTAAAAATCTATCCTCTAACCTTACTTTCCCAAAACCTCAACTAAAAGCATTTGTTTCAAGCTTGAAAATGTAGAAAAACCTTTCAAAAACAAACTAACTAAAACTAAACAGGAAACGAACAAAGAGATGAGTAGAATTGGGATGGAGCATATTGCAAGGAGGTATATATATATATATATATAGAGAGAGAGAGAGAGAGAGAGAGAGAGAGAGAGAGAGAGAGAGAGAGAGGATAAATGGCTGGAAAGTCTAAATTTCATTTCTAATCTAATTTATTTTTGTTTGTAGGGATAATTCAATAAACTCTTGAAGAGATGCAGTTGTACCATTATACCGGTGTTGAGCTCCTCCCATTAATTGTGTTTCTAATGGGAGTTAGTAGGCTCAAACCAGTCCCTTATACCGGTGTTGAGCACATTTGTTTTTTTTGACACAAAATAGGTTCAAAAACCTTACTACTCAGAAACTGATCTCAACACTCATGACAAGTTCTTGAGCTCTCAAGTTAGTCCCAGAGCGCTCACTCCAAGTTTTTCAGTTTTTGTGTAAACCAGGTCCAAATTTTTTTTGTAAATTTAAACATTTTTGGTTCAAAATCAGTCTGTCAACTTTCTGATTAGTCCTTAAAATAAGCTTAACAATGTTTATAAGGCTTGTTTAGTAAAAAGAAAACAAGTGTTTTAGTACAAGAACTTGAAAATTTGAAAAACAGTGGAGTATTTTCAAAATACAGAAGCAAATCAAGAGTTGCAAGGAAGCATGACCCGAGCTCTCGAGTCCTTTTGTTGACCGCTCAAATCAGTATAAGTATGCAAATTTGGTTTTGACAAAAAGAGTTAAAATTTTTACATTGTTCTATATTTTGTGTTCTGTTATTTCAATAAATGTGGTAGATTGTACTTTGGCATCTCACCATATACATAATCATAAATAGTCACTTTAAAAACCTCTCAAAATTAAGCCTACACCATACGTGTTAACGCTTTGATCCCTGATCAATTGTTCCCCCTTCCCTTACTTGAACAAAGTTTAGAAATAAATGTTCTAAAAACCACAAACACCAAGTAGAGACCGACTCTCGGGTCAAACGAGAGGGGTGCCATAAAACCCTTCATCTCTCATAACCTGGCTCCCGAACCTAAGATAGTATCAGTATGGTTAGGACAGACCCATTGGCGGAGCCAAAAATTTCATTCAGAGCAAGCACCTTGTCGCAATAAAAAAAATTCACAATGAAATATAGAGAATAAATAAGCACCAAGAACAAATTAAAGTTTAAAACGCTTCTAAACATAAGAAAAAAAATTAATTATTTGTTGGTAAAAAATATAGAAAATAGTAATCCAGCCAAAAAAAAAAAAGAGAGCAGCGCACACGCCGAGGATTGAACCAAAACATTTGGTAAGCAAAGGTTGGCACTTCGGCCACTTGATCTGACGAGCCCAACGTTAGAAAGGCAGATAATTATATTATAAAGACTTAACTTTAAAACTGATTGGGAAAAAAAAACAGCAGGGGATAAAAATCGAGGGGGGCACGGGACCTCCCGATCCTAAGCTGGCTTTGCCCCTGGACGGACCGGTAAAAAAATCCTTCTCCGAAAATAAAGCACTGAAGTCATTCATGTTCGGTTACTTGGGTGCAAACTTCAAACCCAAATGGCGACTCTGAAACGAATACCTGCTCTAGAGGGGCGTACACAGTTAGAAAATTGGTGGCTTATATATGGGCACCACCTCGGACGGCCGAGAGAGCTCACTACACGCATGTAGTGAGCTCACTCACTACACGCATGTAGTGAGCTCACTCACTACAGGGCCTCCAATTCGCCACAAGTTGAGACCGTATCTTCACGTATCATGTACTCCACCTTTTTATGGCCAGGGATAGGACTAGAATTTGTACTCAAAGAGGGGCCCCTAACTAAGGAAGAAATTTTGAAAGACTTCCAAAAAATTAATGATTTCAGTTTTTCAATACTAGGAAAAATTCTCGGAACACCGATAGGAGCAAATTTCGACTTCTCAAATATAGTGGTCATTTTTACATACTACATGTTCTGCCAAGTGCCAACATTAATTGCCTAGGTATATGATGTAGCACCTCGTCTAGACCACTTGCCTAATACCTTGATTTGATCCACAAGGCATGCCACATGGCTCAAAATGTTTTAAGCCCAAGGTACTAATAATATCTGAAATGGTTTGTTATCTGCCCAAGATCACCCATTTGGACTTCCAATGTGAAACTAAAAAATTGCTACCCAAACATGGGGTATTACAATCTCCCTTCCTTTATGGTCTCACGCCCTCGCAAGGGTTGAGCACTAGAGTCACCACGGCCTCTCCCGGGTCTTTTCTCTGGTGCCACAACCCATATGGTCATGTACATGGGTCGTTGTAATACCTTTGTTGGGGCTGGAGATTATTTAGTCCTACATTGGAAGTCTACATGGGTGATCTTGGACATATAACAAATCATGTAAGAAATTACTAATACCTTGGGCTTAAGCATTTTGGGCCATATGGTGTGGCTTGTGGATCAAATCAAGGTACTGCGCAAGTGGTTTACATAGGGTGTACAAATGGTATTAGAGCGACCCGTATACACGACCATGTGGGTTATGGCACCAGAGAACAGACCCGGGAGAGGCCGTGCTAACTCTGGTCACTAAAGGACAAATCCAGAGAGTGGTGACTCTAGTGCTCAACCCCTCGCGAGGGCACTAGGCCATAAAGGTAGGGAGATTGTAATATCTCAAATTTGAGGGTAGAGATTGTTTAGTTCCATATTGGAAGTCTACCTAGGTGATGTTGGGCACATAACAAACTATGTAAGAAATTACTACTACCTTGGGCTTAAGCATTTTGGGCATGTAATGTGGTTTGTGGATCACATCAAAGTACTAAGCAAGTTGTCTATATGGGGCATTACATATAACATGGATACGACATAAACACGACGGGGGACACAGACAAAGATAGTACATGACACAAGGATGCGAACATTGCAGGGGACATGAAAAGTTTTTTGGAAAGAATTTCAAAGTAACCCCCGACCTTTACAAATCGCACTAAGACCCTTGACCTTGGTGGTGGGGTATGGTCTCCAGTTGGTGACGGTGATTGGTTCTTCGGCGATGGTCTCAGATTTTCAAGAGCTATTCGGCCATCTTGTGGGAGGTGCTTTGGATCGGTTGTGCTTGTAGGAGGAACAGTGTTTGGTGGCTTTTTTCGTGATCTATAGGCGGTTGTGGTTGTTCATCAGGTGACAGCAGAGTGGCAACTTGGTTTCTTGTCGCTTGGCTGTGGTGGTTGTTTCTGGGATGTGGGTGAGGGTTGCAGGTGTTTTGGGTTTGTTGCTGGCCCATTAGAGAGAATCCCTAATAAATACCAGGTATGCATTCAATCTTTGTTCACATAACCCCACCAAAGGCCACATGTAGTCCATGTCACATTCTATTAATTTCAGATGAAGGATGACGGTTCCGGTTAAATTCATGAGTTTTTACATAGTACAGGTCTTTATGTGACATTTCTTTAAGGTAAGGGGTCTCATATTTTACTTTGGAGACCTTTTACCAATCTCCCTAAGCCTTCAATAATTTCTTGTCTGGCGGTTTAGAATCAATCTTAGACTATTTTCAAGATTTAAAAGCATGTTGAGTTCCATTTTGACAGAATTTTAAGTTATGGATGTTTTTTTTTTTTTTTTTTGTACTTCGGATATGCTACGTTATGGATGATTAACCAATGAAGATAAGTATTTTTTTTTTTTTATCATGTATAGTTAATCTTAGGACACATGTACTCTTTTTGACATAAAATGTATTAACTTTGCTCACCTCCAAATTCTAGTTCCGCCACAACTCAACATGTTAAATATATTTTAATCCAGTGCATTTACGAGCCGAGCAACTAGATTTTCAGCACAAATTCAAATCTTATCACAAAGAGTATGAGTTTAGCCAGATCATTGACAGAATTTAGGGGGTACTAACAAAAAGGCTATTTTTTTCAAAAACCGAGACAGGTCAGCTCATAATACATCACATAAAAAACCGTGAAAAACCAATTTTTTCAAAAAACCACCTTACTGGAACACCAAGTGTGGATCTCACGTCCACCGCTTGAACTCCACGGTTATCAAACGGTTCAAATCTATGTCTATAAGTACGTACGTACCTCTGAGGTCATGATGTCATTGCTGAGTCGGGCCATTATTGAGTAACCAGTGAGCATTCGAGGCTTAGATTGTAACCATTGGAATGCCTCAGTGGTTGCAATCTCTCCTTCCATGCCTACAAATGCGGATGTGACCATAAAAGGAGCTGTGATGGATACCGTGGCATTGGACAGATACTCATCGAACTGTGGTGAATCTCCTTTGTTTTGGCGCTCTGTGTCAAGGTCGTAGCATCTTACTATTTCCTTGAGCTGGGGAGAGGAAAAATAAATCGCCATTCTAGTTATACGGAAAATAAATGTAGAGACAAAATATAGAGACAACAAAAGAAAAATGAAGCAAGGATGTATTTACTCGATAAAAGAAAAATAAATCACCATTCCGTCCAAGAAAAATTGTCCTAGTCCGCAAAATGAGAACATAAATTTAATGCATTCGTCTTGCAAAGAAATCTTTTGTATTTACTCGATATAAAAGGGAATGGATTTTTGTTAAGTAACTTGTCACAGATCAGACAATCTTCTTGAAACTGATGGAGTAATATACTGTAATTTTGTAAATAATGACTTGCATGGCCCATTATTGGTAAACCCATGCATCAACTTCGATCATTCATTCTTTCTGGCAAAATTTTGAATCTGTCAAAAAAAAAAAAAGTTTAATAATACTTTCAAAAAATACAATTTTAATATTTTTAGTACAAATTCCAAAAGTATTTTTGTGAAGTCCATTTAGTTCTGTACCATGGAAGAACGGGGTTTTTCTTTTTTCAAATAAAAAAAGAGAGACATACTGCTTCTTCTAAATAACGAACAGCATAGGTTTGATCTTGTTTTGACATCTCCTCATGTAATTGACCAAAGAATTTTTGGACAGCTGCGTAGAATCCCTTCATGTACGTTGGGAGTCGATCAATGGCGTCCATGTCGTCCCACCTAAAAAAGTAAGCCCACATCATGTCACGTGAGCCTTTTAACCTACGAGTACACAAATCTATAACTTGGACATTTGGATAAACTTAATTTTTATCACAAAGATGCCACAAATCTTATTGCACAATTCATGTTCTTTTGGATACTTTCATCCTCGAACTCTGCTTTTTTGTCTTTAGTAGGATGAATCTATATATACAACCCTCTTAGTCTTATATTCTTTGGTAGTTCTTTTTTAAAATGTCTGATCATGTCTATGTAACTTTCTAATAAGCAATAAAAATGAGTGTTTCATGGCCGAAAAAATATGAGATGTGATGTGAGTATTGGGAGAAGTTTTACGAGTGCAATTTTCTTCACTCATTGTGATCATATCAGAGCTGTTCATTTAGTAGTTCTTTATTTTTGTGGCAATCAAATACCTATAATCACTTGTTCTTTATTTTTGCACTATGAATTCCAAGACTTACAAACATAAACTCTTCTAACCATCAAAACAAGACCTATAGGCACCTCACAGTCGGTAATTTTCGTCCAACTTTCAAATAGGTAAACAAAATTGCACTTGATTAGAGTTTTATTTATGTGTACATACCTCTGCACCGCATTAGTGAAAAGTTTGAGTTCTTCGTAGGTACCATAAGCATCATAGGTATCATCGAAAGCCGATATTAGGATCATACTTTTGCTGTGAATCGACCGGGGAAAAGCGTATTGGGGCTCGAAATAATTTGATACACCACTCAAAAAGCATTCCACTATTCTGTCCCTTGCGTAAGGAATATGTGGCCGAATATCCAAGTCTTTCCACCACCTGCATATATATTCATACGCAAATTGAGCAAACAAATACTACACGAAGTACTCCTTGCGTCTTACAAAGGGAACGCAATAATTATACTTGTCATTTTTTTTACTTTTTTTTCTTTTGAAGATCTCATCATTGTCTCTTCTTATAATTCATAATAAGTTGAAAAGTTCGAGGTAAAAGAGTAAACTCAACAAGTTTTTTGCTCATTACTTTTGAACAATGACAATTTTTTGGGGACAAAAAAATGCGAAGAGGGTCTGAAATAATGGACGGGGAGGGAGTAAGTATTTACAATCTAAAAAGTTTTTTGCTCTGATAAGTAATTTACAACCTAAAAGCTAGAAACTAATAATTACATACACCAATGTTCTAATGAGAGATCACTCATTTTGTTAACCAGTCAATGTGTTTAAAACATCTTTTTAAAGGTACTTGCGAGGATTCGCAAAAAAAAAAAATCACCTGATCCGAGTAATTTTTCATACAAATATATATAAATAAACTAATAATTACCTGATGAGGTGGCTAAGTTCTTGTTTGTGTAACATCTGCAACCGATTGAAATCAATCTTTGCAAGCCTTAGTACCTTTTCATTCCTAGAAGGGTCATTTTCGTAGAAAGAGATATAATATCTAGCTTGAAGTCTTGGAATGTCCCTGTGGAGTGGTTGGTACAAGGCATGGGCCACATGTTCACCCAAACGAGGGCTTAAATGTGGTTTCAATGACTCAAGCCCAACTTTTGTGAAATGAAATGCCTCATCAAGTATATCTTCACCATGAACCTTCAAATAAGTAGCTTCATAGAGGCTTAACATACCCATCATATCATTGCATATGGTTTCCTTGAACACTCCATTACCGTTTGTGAATTTCTTGAAGATACCTGCAGATTATTCCAGTATTTTGGTGAATCTTCTTTTAGTTTTTTGTCAATAGAAAAATAATGGGGAGTTGACATGTATTAGATGACTCCGAGAACATTCGTATCTGGACTTGGGCACAAAAATCAGTTAGTAATGGAAGAAAAGTTGTAACCACTTTGCCTAAAAACTTGTCTAACATAGACATCTGGATACAAATTTATCAGAGCCGTCAGATGATACGAGTAAAGCACCAAAATAATAGGGATTGACAGTTATTAGAGGACTCTGAAAACATTTTCATCCGGATTTGGGCACAAAAATCAGTTAGTTTTAAATAGACAATAATGGATGATAATATATATCTAAAAATCAATTTTAGGTATTAAAGTCGGAGTCTAGGATTACACCTTATATGCTACGTGCATAGACTTGTACGCAAAGATCTTGATACCAATCTATTAGAGCCATCAGATACAAGTAAAGCACCACAAAAGAATGGGGAGTGACATGAATTAGACGACTCTAAACATGAGACTTGAGCACAAAAATCAGTTAGTTTTAAATACGATAATGGTACTTACTAGAAGACAAGTTATAACCATGTTGCCTAAAAACTCGAAAGTGAAGTGACACCATGAACAAATCATCATGGAAAACATGACTATTATCCTCAAAGTTTTTAAACATGGCTTCCAAATTCTCTTCAATCTCTTTCTCAAAGAGGTAGGAGACACCAAGGCGTTCAAGTGCATCGATCAGAACCATCTTCTCTGATGCTGATTTACCACCTCCAGCATCATTCACTACCAGCATATCCTTCACTTCTTCCTTCAACACTTCAACCTCTTTACTGTACTTTTCAAATAACTGCATCAAATATAGCTGTGTCAAAATGGAATTAACTTTCTTCAGAACTCTTCAATATATACCAAAAACTAATAACAGGAGTATATATTTTTGTGTTGATTCCCAAAAGAAAGTATGTGAAACATTTTCACCAACTTAATTATATAAAGGGTCGAGTGTCCTCGGAGCGTATGCAAAAAATTAAGGTAGTAATATATTGATTACCTGGGTATCTAAAGTGAATGAGGAGAATTGATCTCCCCATAAACTGGGTTTAAAGTTCCCTAATGGGCGAAGAGTCTGATCAGGAATTGCCAAGTGAGTATTGCTCACGTGGTACCCGTTCAACAATCTCAGCCGTCCATAACGCGGTCCAACGACCCGGATTTTAGAGAGAGAGTGTTTGGGTGAGAAGAGAGAGAGGGAATCAATCCGGGCCATCCAAAACACATTTGGACGGCTCGTATCATGCTTGGGTACCAAGTGGCAATACCCACTCGGTACCCGAAAAAATTTTGGCATTATAGAGTGTTCCATAGAAAGATGAGGAATTGTTGGTGAAAGAACACACACAAAAAAAATAACTAACAAACGAGTGAATGAAGCTTCAAGCTCCCTGCGATAGAACAACAGCTTGATTGTTTGTCCAATGAACAAACTAACTCTTACTTATTTATAGGATGAAACCAAGCTGCACCACCACCAAATAACGCTTTGCCTATAAATATCTAGCTGAATAAATTAGCGAATTGATATTGGCACTTCCCTTTCCTCTATTGGCATCTTTTTTTTTTTTTTGTATTTACATATAAAGTGCAATAGTAAATTTACCTAATAAAGACAAAAAAAAAAAAAGTGCCAATATTGGCACTTCCCTTTTCTCTGTCTCACAATGTTGGTCCATTTTGATTTCAACTTTTTTGAAATCAGTAATAAAGTTATTTTTAATTACTTATTAAGAGTGATTTTTGAAAATACACACACTTTCTTAGTTGATTTTTCAAAAAGGACTAATATTTTAGGACATTCCAAAATGAAATGAAAGACCAACATTGTGGAACGGAATGAGTAATTAATATTAAGCAAAGATGCCGTTTGAACACTATCCCGTGAATAGCGTGATTCATGTCTCGGATAAGGATAAGTGATAACATAATCAATTCCCCCATTATTTCTGGTAACAACGCCCATGCCTCGCCATCTAACTTCCGCTTTCCCAAAATGTCAGTCTGTTTCGGATGGGTAGGACCGCCTAGTGTGCAGTCTGGCAATTTATCCATTTCAGGACTATTTTGATTATCAGATTCATTCATGCATGCTATAGAAGTCAGTCAAGACGAAAGATTACATAAAATAATAATAATAATAATAATAATAATAATAATAACTTGACTGGATATTGATCAGAATATATTTATTGTGAAAAATTTTGCGTGGAGCACTATGAATTACAACTCAAAGTACCAAATTATCATACACACCCCTATGAAAGTTACGATTTTCTTATAATAGTTATGGTTTTATTTAAAAAAGTTACGAGACACACAAAAAATGTTACAAATCATGTTGCTGAAAAGTTACGAAAAAACTAAAAAATATTACGATTGCAATTGAGGTGACACAATCTGGACCATACAACAAGTGCATATGCTACACGCCTATTAACCGGGATTGAATCAATATCCCTAAGTTATCTGTGTTTTAGACTTTTAGAGTAGCTATTAGGGCTTGGAATGAACGAAACTTTTTTTTTTTTGTCATTGTCATTTCTAATCTATTACACGGGGAAGGAGGAATGGGACTTGCGGAATGAACGACGAAACTTAGAAGTTAAGAAAACTGCTGAAACCCAAGAAACCAGTTACGACTGCAACCTTTTAACCCTACCGGAGCCTTGTGGAACCCTATAGCCCCAATGTTTGAAACCTACGGACGCAGTGTGTGTTCCTAGACGGTTTATATTTTAAGGTATAATGTCTATGTTAATTGTAATGGGAAAATTTCAAAGTAACCCCTGACCTTTTCACTCAATGTCACAGAGATACCTGAGCTTTGTAAAATACAAACGCCCCCCCTGACCTTTGCCCTCCGTTACCAATTAAACCCCCACCCCCATTTTTCGTCCAAAAACTAACGGAAAAGCTTATGTGGCTTTTACTTGGATACTTTGAGACACCTGGGCTAATATTTGGCAATGGCATGGACGTTCTAGCAAAATTTGGTGCCAAACACAATTACAAACCATGTTTCTCTCTTTACTCATCTTCTCCATCTCATCATTCGGGCGAACCCTAGCACCCACCACCACTGCAGTCCACATTTGTCGGCTATAATCAAGTCGAGATTGTACTCAACACTGTCAATTACCACCAAAATAATAGAAACCAAAATGAAACCAAAATTGAGGGACAAGTGATTCCCACAAAATTAAGTAAGCGCTACATGATGAAAGAAAACCATATATAAAAAACACACAAATAAAGATGTATTTATGGCAAAGAAATCAAAACCCACTTGATTTGCTCGTTGATTGACGCTTCACAGTCATCGGAATACTTTGCCGCGCAAACAGCCACTAACCCGTTTCCGCCCTTCAATTGTGATGATCCAAAGGGAATCCGATTGTCAACCTGGGTGTTCAAGAGACCGAAAGCCGGAGCAGTTTTGAGCAGCATGGTTGTGTGTGTGTGTGTGTGTTTTGGGGGGGGGGGGAGAGAGAGAGAGAGAGTAGCCGTGTGCCCGGCGAGAGAGAGAGAGAGAGTAGCCGTGTGCCCGGCGACCGGAAGGCAAAAGGATTTAGTTGTCGGCGGCATGGGGGTTGAGCGCTGATGTTTGGAGAAGAGAGAGAGAGAGTGTGTGGGGCCCAGTGCTGAGTTGGCATGCCAAATATTATCCTCAAACTTAAGTTTTATGCCAGGCAAGTGCCACATCAGCTTTTCCGTTAGTTTTTGGACGGAAAATGGGGGTGGGGGTTTAATTGGTAACGGAGGGCAAAGGTCAGGGGGGCGTTTGTATTTTACAAAGCTCAGGTGTCTCTGTGACATTGAGTGAAAAGGTCAGGGGTAATTTTGAAATTTTCCCTAATTGTAATTTGTTTAGGTTCATCCTTATTTTCATTACCTAAAGTAAAATATAGATCGACCACATTTAAAACCCTTTTTTATCTATGTTTACCTTTAATTAATTAATGAAAATAAGAAAGTGCATTTGAATCCAATGACAGTGCCAAAATAATTAAATTTCAATCATATCAAAATCTAGATTTTGAATTTTAGTACAAAACCAAAAACTGCACATTGTTCAACAAAAGAAATGACTTAAAACACAATCTTAATTATATCCACAAAAACTATGCGATACTACAATTGCTCTTAGAAAAATTCAAAGAACAATAGAAAAATCCAAAGAACAATTACTGGGACTTTTAATCTCAAAAATTGATATTTTTTGAAAAGTCATTTTTTTATACTTAGCTATACTTTGAGAAGACATACAGTTTTTAATTTTAGTACAAAATCAAAAACTACACATTGTTCACCGAAAGAAATGACTTGAAATACAACCTTGTTATTTTCAAAAAAAAAAAAAACTTTGAGATATCCAAAGTCATTCTCCTATATTTTATCTTTATTTTCAGAAGACAGATAGATTTTCAAAATCACCGTTAAACCTTTCGAAGCTTACAAAACTATACTTGAGCCCTAGATATCTGAATCACACTTCTCTCAAGTCCTAAAAGTTTATATAAGCACATGTTACTTAGTTTCTTTTATTCATTGTAATGCTTATTGTTCCCTCACATCTATTATGAATTGCAATAATTACTCTGCTATTGGAAATGCAATGACAATGTTGTTTAGAATGGACTTGGGTTCACTGGCTAAGGGTAAAATAGGACACTTGATGAATATTTAACCTATGAAAATGTTAGTGCGTGCTGGTTTTAGGATGAGTATTTAAATTTCTCTTGGTAAAATGACTAATTACGTTTTTTTTCTCTTTTTATCTAAATATTACTCCCCCAAGCCTTTAGAAAAATATAGATCTCCCTTGCAATCGTAAGTTTTTCTTAGTTAGGAAAACTAATTGCCTATTTGGAGCGTGAAATAAAGAAAGAGTTATACTCGGACGGTTCAAGTTTCAAACGGTTTTCAAGTGCATAAACTGGTACTGAAATGATTTGGTTCTGTTTTTTCCTAAACCAATATACTGGTACTGAAATGATACGGTGTTCAGAACCTTGTTGTAATCTTGTCCAATTGGGCCATTCTGATTTCCATGAAATATAATCTGCTTCTAAAAAAAATCAACCATTCTTGCTTGTCTCATTCCAAGCTAAAGTAACCATCTAAATGCCCATTCAAAAGTACGAAATCAGATCCATTGTAATCTCAAACTGTTAGTAATCGACATTTAATCAACGGGTATCTGTAATCTTAACGTGGGGAGATTGATAAGTATTTAATAACGTGGAGCTCGAAATATAATCGAGATAAAGATGGGAGTGCAATTATAATTCTTTAGTGGTGTGAATTATAATTTGTGAAATAAGAATAGAATCCAGGTGGGATTAGGTTTTCTTATTTACACAAGGAGCCCATATTTATTTCTCCTCAAGTCCCTGCTCTAGCCCTATAAATATATCGTTATGTTCTCTAGGTCACATAACAGTCATTCAGAAAATTAGAATAGAGGCTGTGAGAGAGAACAAAGAGATCACGTAGAAGTCCACACTTGGCTACATGATCGAGATATAAGGGAATATGGCAGAAGATCATGAGGTACTGTCGAGCAAAGCTTGTTGCATACAGTAATTAGGTCTGTCAAGTTCTAAAATAAACAAGTCAACCAGCGTTCGTGTCTACGGATGAGAGGTAAACCCTAATTCCGCCTTGTAGGGTTTGTGTTTATTTTTGTTGTTTAATCTGTACGCATAATTACTGGGTTCTGGGATTCGTTTCCCAACAGTGGTATCAGAGCGGGCTGTAATCATGCGTATGGATTAAACAAGCCATGTTGTCCGTAGAACATAGATATAGAACTGTGCTAACCGTTGTTTTGCAAAGTTCTAGTTTGTTCTGACGTCTGTTTTGCAGAATCGATTATCCCACTATTATGGTCACGCATGTTTTTGATTGTGTGATTGGATCCCACGCTTTGTAATTGTTTTATGCGTGGTTACTATTACTGTTTTTTGATTACAAGTTTAGTTTTGTAATCTGTAATAGTAGTATGTGGGAGGTATAAGTTTTTGATGTAATCTTTGTTTCTTCAGTTGTATCGTTTTAGATATATAGATCTGTTGTAAGATTACAGATTCTGTAATGGGGCATACGATATGGAGAAAACAATCTTTTTTGACAAGAAGATAAGTTTTGTCAAGAAAAAAAGAATGTTTGGATCGCAGCAGAATTTTTTCAGATTTTTAGGGTCAGATTGCAAGGCTGTTTTGACCCAGTAAACATCAGAATTGAAAATTCTGTTCTTCACAGAAGTTGTAGATAATTGAATTTCGAATCCAACCCAATTGGAATCAGTTCAATCGGAGTTCGGATGAGGGAGAAAAGTCCAAAATACTGAAGGCTGTGCAGTTTACTCGGGAAAAATTTCAGATCCGATTTTTCTTACCTAAGTATGGTTGGATTTTGGTTTCCTGGATTGATTCAAAGTATCTAAATCTTCAACATACGTATTGCTCAAGGATTTCAAGTTTGGAAAGGATTCCTTACTGCTTAAAGATTTCAAGATCGGAAGGATTCCTTATTGCTCAAGGATTGCATCTTTGACCATAATAGTTGGGATACATATTATTTATGTTTCCTTTTTATGAATGTTTGTATATTCATCTTGTTTGCATGTGTGATAGTTTACCATATTTGGACAACATGGTAATATTTGGCTTTTGACCTAGATCACGGTTTTTGCAAACATGTTAATTTTGATAACCCTCACAAATTTTTTAAATAACTAAGTGGGAGAGGGAGTTTATTTTGTATAAATCCCATGGTCTTCATTACTAGTATGTAGACGATATAATTAAGTTTTGTGTGTTGGTTTTAGTGCCTTCCTCCCCATCGGACGAAATTAATTATGGCATCATCGGTACTTACTTCCTTAGAGGATAGCTCCAAGATAATTGTTGTGTGGACTACTCCTCCATCTGGGGTAGTTCATTACGGAACAATGGATATTGAAGTTAGGTAATGGTATACACTTAGCTATAAACAACAAGTATCCTCTCCATCTGAGTCACTGCTTTTATTTATAGGACCGAAGCAAATTAGCTATTTAATTTTATTGGGCACGGTTTAGTGTCTAGATAGTAAAATTAAAAGGTTGTGCCTATCTACACGAATGATGAAGAGTAGTGGACCTACCCATCGAGGCATACTCTTCACGGTGTGTAGGGTTGCTAATGTTTTTCTTTTAATAGACTGGTTGAGGGAACCAATTTAATAGAAATACAAAAAGTTTTATTGCCCTTCATAATTGTTGTTATGTGATTCTCATATTCAAAAAAAAATGGACTCTTTCAATCCACTTGATGACATTGTCAAACAAATTTACTAGTCTTAATTATATTGACTAGAAAAGGATCTGGATATTGTGTCGATTGCTTAGGGGACCAAATTTGTGTTCTTTGAGGTGTGCTCTATCAAACGCACTGAAATTGCAACAGAACCTGAAATCCGATATATAAGGATTGGGTTACAACTGATGAGATGGTGCTGTGTTACATTTTAGCTTCTATGTCGAATGTATTGCAACATCAGCATCAATTTTTTGAAAACTGCCTATGACATGATGCATATCCTAAAATAAAGGTTTGGGGTGCGGCCAGGCAAGTTGTAATGTGGGATTTGGGGATTAACCATTGGTGAAGGAACCCTAGTAAGGGGATTATGTTCTGAAGATAATAGGTCTTCTGAATGAACTAGAAACCCAGGAGCTGAAATCAATGGGGAAACCCAGGTTGATGTTGTGCTCCAGTTACTTACTAAGCCTTTTCAGCAGTTCCGTTTGACTTAGAATGTGAACAAAATGCATTATTGTTTGATGAAACTGCTGAAAGAAAGTTAAAATTAGCCAAGGGTCTTTTGGTTAATAAATAGACAACTGTGAGTGTAGTTGAAGAAGTTTCTACTTCTTAGCCGGAAGGCAACACGAAGCAGGAAAAGGTTCAACAACAAGCCACGGTTCCTCAGACAGTTTATGAGCTTGGAGGTAGAGTGAAAAAGTCTAACGGCAAGTGTTTTCACTATAAGCAGAAGGACACTAGAAGAAGGTTATCCGAATTTTCTCAATAAATTGAATAATCAACGAAAATTTTTCACTAGTAGTTGAATCATGTTTAGCGGTGTTATCTACCAGTACCTGGTGTGTAGATACGGGTGCCACTAATCATATTTGCAATTCATTGCAAAGGTTCCAGGAAACCAGGAGACTTAGTGATGAAGAGATTTATCTACATATGGGAAGTGCTACAAAAGTAGCAGCAGTTGCAGTAGGCGTTTAATTTCAAGAGATTGTCTTTATGATCATTGAATTAGGAGAAACTTAGTTTCGGTTTCTAATTTGGTTGTAAATGGATATTTGGTTTATTTTTAATAACTCTGTGGTTATTAAGTTAAATAAACATTTTATCTGTTATGGTTTATTAGATGACAATCTCTACGTTATTAATGATATCGTTCCTACAATGCAACTAAATGAATTGAATAACACTAATAGATTGCCATATAAGAGAAATGAGCCTTATAAGTTGAACCAAACTGTGAACACCCCGTGGAGTGATCCACAAAAAATGGTTGCGGTCGTTTTGGAAAATCAATTTGATGGATTGACAAGAGTCGCCACCCGGGTTTGAGGACCGTACCCGAGAAACCAATTGAAAAATGACCCTTTTGCCCTTGGAGTAGAAAATGTTTCACTGGCCTCACAAAACGAGATTTCTCGGGTCCGGGAGCTAGGTTACGAGAGGGGAAGGAATTTAAAGCACCCCTCTCGCCCGGTGTGACCACCGGTCTTTACTAAGTATTTAAGGAATTTTTGGAAAACATCTGTTTCTTGAACTCAAATCACATGAACAAAATAAGAATGTAAAGATTATCACGATGAATCATGTGAAAGTGTGTGCTTGTGACTGTGTGGATGACATCAACATGAAAGTATAATGACATAAATATTAGTAACAACAACTACAAACCATGAATAAAGTGAAATAAAAATTTGTTTTGAACCCATTTTGCAAAACCAAATCATCTTTCTTGTTTTCTTTCAAGCACCTGAAGGAATATTACAAACGCCTGAAGCTGAGAGGATCAGGTGCCTGAAAGGGGGCTTCAGGCGCCTGAAGCTGCTGCTTCAGGTGCTTCCTCAAAATCATTTTCACCACTGTTTTGCCTTTGAAAATGGTAGAATAAACTATTTTAGACACTTTTTGGAAAATACAATCTGATCTTTGAACTTTCCTTCAAGCACCTAAAGATGTGTTTCAAACACCTGAAGATGAGGGGATCAGGTGCCTGAAAAGGGGTTCAGGCGCCTGAAGCTGCTGCTTCAGGTGCCTGAAGCTGCTGCTTCAGGTGCTTACTCAAAATCATTTTCACCACTGTTTTGCCTTTGAAAATGGTAGAAAAATGACGTTAACTCACTGTAATGAGGAAAACAAACTTGAAAGCTTCATTTAAAACCCATTCACACCATAAAACACCATTGATTCTTCATAAAAGGTAAGTTTTTCATCCATTCAAATGGCAAAACAGAGATGTTCTACTCTTGCATGCAAAGAAAATGACCTCCAATAGATATTTTGTGAAAAATACATAATTTTAACTACATTGATGGTCATTTTCCTCCTTAAAAAGTATGATTTTCACCTCTTTGAGTGGAAAATAGAAAGCAAATAGTTTGTTCCTGGGATTTAAACCATCATCATCATAAAAATAGACCAAGAGAAAACATTTTAAGACAAAAAAAATGAAAATGACTTAGGCCTAAAGCTGCTGCTTCAGGTGCCTGAAGCTGCTGCTTCAGGTGTCGAGCAAAAATGCTCTCTTGATGTGTTTAAGCCATTGTAAGCCCATTATTGGTATCAAGAACCAACATGAGCCTACTGACTTCCCTCAACAAGAACTTTGCTACACTTATTGGGTAGATTCACTACCTTTTGGAGCTTGAAATGGATGATTGAACAATGGGGAAGGGTTTTTGGGTGGATAATGGAGGATTTAGTGAGATTGTACACTGATTTTGGGTGTTTTCTTGAGAGAGAAAGGGCTGTTTTTTTTCAGAAAAATGATGGAACCCCTTCAAATGAGGGGTGTGGGGGTATTTATAAGGCTTTCAAAGGTTGTTTTGGCCTCTTAGGGGTCATTTTAGGGGTTCACTTAGGCCATAGACGCTCCTCCCTTGCAGAATCAACCAAAATCGCATCATAATCATTACACCCACTCAAAATTTAAACAATCTGGAAATAGCTTCAGGCGCCTGAAGCAGCCCTTCAGGCGCCTAAAAGGCCCCTTCAGGCGCCTAAAGGGATGGCTTCAGGTGCAAGAGATGGGTTCAGGCGCCTGAAGGGAGTGCTTCAGGTGCAAGAGATGGGTTCAGGCACCTGAAGGGATGTGCTTCAGGTGCCTTAAGGATGGTTCAGGCACCTGAAGGGGTGTGCTTCAGGTGCATGGAATAGGTTTGACGATTTCTTTTAGTTTTGGTTTGGAAGTGTTTGGTAGGGTTTTGGTTAAATTCCAATCATCCATTCTAAGCTCCAAATGTATTTGAAAGTTCATTTTCATCATCGGGAGAGCTACGGATTTTCGTAGGCCCAAATTGGGGTGTCTACAGTTGCCCCTCTTTGACGAGACTTGACATCATTAATTTAATGTGAGTGTCGTCAAAGACAGAGACAGCCCAACCTGCTGCCCTAGAAAATCCTAAGCCACAAACGCGAACATTAAAATGACATGGTCGTGCTCAACGAGCTGCCTACGTACCCCGTCGTAGGGATCAGACCAGCGTAGTTCTTGGGGGCATATGCAAACAAATGCAACGGGTTTTCCTGTCCCTCAGGATGATTGATTTTAAAAAGTTTGGTCCTTTAGGACGATTGATTTAAAAAGTTTGGTCCCTCAGGACGATTGATTTAAAAAAGTTTGGTCCCTTAGGACGATTGATTTAAAGGTTGTCCCTCAGGACGATGGATTTAAAAAAGTTTGGTCCTATAGGACGATTGATTTAAAAAAGTTTGGTCCCTCAGGACGATTGACTTAAAAAGTTCTTTGGGGCGTTTGCAAACAAACGAAATCATGCGAATCGACGAGCCTTCTCGGGTCGTGAAACGCCAAACAAACGGATCATGCAAATCAACGAGCTTTCCCGGGTCGTGAAATGCCAAACAATCAAATCATGCGAATCAACGAGCCTTCCCGGGTCGTGAAACGCCAAACAAACGGATCATGCAAATCAACGAGCCTTCTCGGGTTGTGAAATGCCAAACAATCAAATCAATTCGATACAACCAACTACTCATTCAAACATATGCACCAGCTAGGTGGCTAAGATAACTCATACCGTGACATGATTAAATGGAGCTACCCTCTGAGCAACGGGGAGGCTAAATCTGATGGTGGCTATCCCTTGAGCAACAAGATGGCCAATGATAAGATGATTGTCTACTGAGCAACGAGACAATCGAGGAAATGTGATTGCTTACTGAGCAAAGAGGCAATCAATACGCTACTGAACCAAACACATTTATGTGATGGACTTAGCGACACGACGGTTGATCAACAACAAATACTCAGAACAACTGATTGAAAGCACTAACTAACAACTTGATATGATTGATGCACCAACTAGGTGGCTAAAATAATTGGGGTGCGCCAGCTAGGCGGCTATGATTGAATGCGCCATCTTGAATGACATTATTGAAAATGTGACCATTTCTGGCCTTGAAGTTAATTTTGATTGGGATTCATTTTGAAGATGACCATTTCTGGTCTTGAAATTAATTGAAAAAGTTGTCCCTCAAGACGATTGATTTAAAAGTTGTCCCTCATGACGATTGATTTAAAAGTTATCCCTCAGGACCATTGATTTAAAAGTTGTCCCTCAGGACCATGGCATGTGACTCGTGCATCGACACTCGACGACAATAATGACAACATTCCTTCTTTAAAAAGTAGGAGGCTCAATGGGGTGGCTCTTTTGCTTTACTGTCTTTCCCTTTTGGCCAAGGTTTTGGGTTTGAGCTTGGCAAGACTTGAGTTTTGGGTTGGTTTTAGACTTTTAGACACCTATGCCCCAGTCATGGATATGGGTGTATGCTTCTCCCAGAAATGGCATTAGGCTGACATGCCCCAATTTCGGGTTGACGTGCCTTCACAGATGATGAACCTCAATTCTGATTTTCTTTCTTGGCTCTGCTGATGGTTTTTGCGACCAATTGACCATGTACCCAAAACACGGGTTCTTTGATGCATTGAAATCGTTTCCACGAGTCAAGGATTGACAAGACTAAGGCGACATGGTTAACCAAAAGGTGGATATTTACAAGGCTAAGGAATTTGATTGGCCTTTTGACATGGGGGTGGACTTTGACAGACAGGGCTTGAGGAATTTGATTGACCATGTTGACCTGACAAATAGGAGCAAGAACGTGTTGACTCGAAAGATATGGAAGACTACGTTGACTCGAAGTTCTGAAAGATGGCAAACATGCCTCACCATTAATATCAAAATTGTCATGATAAAATTGAATTTTGATTTTGTGATTATTTCACTCCATCAAGTGATGTTCATTCAAATCTATTTATCAAAACACAAAATTTCTTATCATGAAACCTATGCCCTGGATTGCTGATGATGCCCCATCGATTTTCTTTCAAAATGCCCCAGTTTAGAGGGCTGTTGAAGAAGACCCGTTGATATGCCCCAGTTTGGATTTTTGCTTTGCGTGATGCCAGTCTCTGCACAATGTTTTGACTTTTGATTTTCAAGGAAGATTAAACTGTTCCCTTTTGGCTTGAATTCTCACTATAAGTTGCACTTTTCAATCTGAAAGGACTTTTATCTAGGTTATGACGGGGCCAAGGTTATGGGCTTGACAAAGGAAGGATAATACGCTCAAAAATCTCATTTTTCCTCGGGGTTGTTTGAACTAGCAGCTATCTCCGACTTCATTTGTGCTTCTTTTTTTTTTTTTGCTTTTTGATGGACGCTTCTTCTTTTCTTCTTCTTTTGTGCTTGTTTTTTTTTATTGGCGCTTTCTTTCCATTTGATTTTTCTGTTTTATTTCTTTCATGCTTCTTATCTCGTTGCGCCCACGTGTTTGGTGTTTTCACACGTTTATCAGCTTGGCACTTTCATTCTTGAGATGCTTTGAATTTTCACACGCCCACATTTTTAGCACTCTTCATTCTTTCCTTTTTGCCCCAGTGTGGGGGATAGCTACCTAACTGGGTTCTTTTTAAAAGAAATTGATTCAGGCTCAAAGGGGCTTTGCAATGGATATTTATGTGGGGAATCAAACAAAGAATGCCTTTCTTCATCTTGAACTGCACAACTTGATAGGGAGAACTCATGCTTGCTCTAACTTTTGCCTAGATCTCATTTCGACGTTCGATCTAGCGAGCTTTTGCCTTAACTTTTGCCTAGGCCACCCTTGCGGGTTTTCGACCTAGCAGGCTTTTTCTGTGTCAAATGCATTTCTTCTTGATAGCGCTGGGGAGTGGTCCATTGGGAATCCTTCTTGTGCGAGGCGAGGGTTCAATCAAAATTTATCTCGTGTCTCAAAGTGATTATCATGTTTCTCAAATGATGGTGTGAAACAATTCCAAGTTTAGAGAAAACCCAAGTTTATGATGACAATTTCGAAACAACAGCATGACATTTATTTTTGATAGTTGCGACCGAACCACTAAGGGCTGCCCACGTATCCCTTTACAAGGAATCAGGTCGTGCGTAGTTCGGGACTACAAAGTTGACTCTATTTTTGGTCTTTTTTCTTTTTTGACAATAATAACAAGACATTACAGACTCAATGATGAAAACACACAAACGGGGAAAGCAAAAACGTAAACAGACTCGAAATACAAACTGACTCAATCAGAAGTGAAAACTTGACTTGACACTTGAAGACTTCCAAGACTCGTGGAAGATTGAATTATTGCATGGCCATCGATGGTTCATTGATTCGGCGAGGTATTCAGTTTCGCCAGTGGAGCAGAGATGGATCCGTTATCAATGAGATCTTGAATCTTGTGGCGGAGGCGATGACACTCATCAGTAGCATGACCAGGCATTTGATGGAAGGCACAAAGGGCGTTTGGGTTGTGGTAGGCTGGGAGCTTTTGAGGCAGAGGAGTTGGAGAGAGTGGTTTGAGAAGACCGGCTTCGTGGAGCTCTTCATACAACAGGGATAAAGGTGTGGTGAACTGTGAGAGGGCTCTTTGTGGTTTTTTGGAGGGGTTGATTTGGACTGTGATTTTGTTGATGGGTGCTGCTTGGTTGGAGTTGTGTTTTGTGGAGCTGGATGAGGTGTTTGTATAAAGGGTGGACGTGTTTTCAATGTAGTATTGTTTGGGCTTGGGGATCGAATCACCTTTCTTCAAAACCCCGCTTTGTAGAGCTTCTTCAATTGACAGACCTGTCTCAAAGTAGGTCTCGAAGTTATGTGCTTGGGCCATCACCATATACTGGGCCAAGTCGGGCTGCAGATTCTTGGTTATGATGCGCATCTGGTCCTTATCACTAAGGCGATCGGTCATTTGTGCGGCCTTCGCCCTCCATCTTTTCACAAACTCCGCGAAGGACTCTTTCTCTTTCATTTTGATACTTTCAAGCTCACGAGTAGTGACCTTGAGCTGTACATTGTACTCATACTGCTTTACGAAAGCAGCCGCCATTTCTTCCCAAGTTTGCCTTCTTGAGATGTCAAGAGACAAGAACCATTGAAGTGCGGGCCCTGTGAGAGTTTCATGGAACATTTGGGCCATAGTGGGCTCATCAACATCTTGCAATGAAAGGGAGCTTACGTATGCCTGAATGTGTCCCCTTGGATCTCCGGTCCCATCGAACTTCTCGAAGTCCACATGTTTGAATTTCTTAGGGAGTTTGGCACCTGGGAAAAGGCAGAGTTTGTCCATGTCGAAACCGGTGATGGCCCGCTTCTCACTCTTGGTCACAGATTCTTCGAGTCTAGCAATTTTGGCTAACATCTCAGCCAATTGAGGATTTTCGGGGGGAGGAGGCTGTTCCAGATGCTCATCATTAGGAATCTCATGATTTCGAGCTCCACCGTCAGGTATTTGCTGCTGAGGCGGAGGCAACCGGCTTTGGATATTTACCATAATCGACATGAGTTGGGCGATTTGAGTGTCATTCCGGACCCTCTCATCTTGCATTTCCTTCCTCAGTTGCTCTATCTCATTTGGAGGATCTTGTTCTCGATCGGCTGACATGCTTGTTTCAGACACTGGCGATGAAGGTTGAGATAATCTTTGTCCGGAGGGTCGAGTCCAATCGGATAAGGTCTTCTTCTTTGCAGGCTCAATGGTTTAGGACTGACAGTAAAGCAAAAGTCAAACTCAGATTGTGCCCCTGGTTTTATTGAAGAAAATGTCGTGCATATATCGTTGTCGTGTCGTCCTAAGATCTAGATTACTGGTCTCGGTCTCACTTAAGACATTGCACGGATGTTCTAAACAACAACCACGGGTAAGTCGTGACAGGCAGGTTAAATTCCAATCGTCGTGGAATCAGAGCCAATCTCCTTGTAGACCATCCGAGACAGAGCAATAAGGTTATTGAAATCCGGATACAAATGCACTTAAGGCTAGCCCGAGACACGGGAGGCCGTTCGAGCACGGCAAACACTGGAGGTATCTCAAACTCCATGGATTTAAAGTCTCCTAGACTGCATGTACAACCTAGGGTTAGTCTACCGGAATCGAATCTCACTTAAGACCATTGCACAGAAGATTTTCCAACACCCCGGGTAAACCATTACTCGGTAGGTAGGGCGTTTCAACCTAAAGCCTAAATGTTGACGCCGTAGCACTTTTCTTGGTCATCCGAGACAAAGCAATGTGGATGTTGCAATCCAGATACAAATGATCTCAAGGCTAGTTCGAATCACGGGCGGCCGTTCGGGCATGGCCAACACCGAAGGTATCTCAAACTCCATGGATTTTAAGTCTCCTAGACTGAATTCGACAGCTTTGGAAGATTGCCCCAATCCTCAAGTTTTCTTTTAAGTGATAAGTCCTTGATATCGGACGGTCGGATTTGGGAAATCCTGGTCCACATGAATTCCAACAATGATCTAAGATCAGATGCCTAAGGGCGATTGACCCTCCTTGGGCCAAGGTCCCTTAAACCCGTTTAGATCAGTGTTAGGAATTTGATGATCCAGATTTTCCCACGTCCGGTTGTCCTAAAGGCTAACTCGTAAGAACAACGCGCATATGGGATGCACGACTCATCATCGGGCAAAGGCAACCTTCTACTAACAGTCGGGGACCTAAACTATACTAAACTAACGACGCACAGGGAACGGACGGTTATATGTACAGATGCAAGTGAATGCATGAACGCAGTGCGGCATGCTGAGGAAAACAGTAACACATAGCACATAACGGGATGGAGCACATAATCCTAACACATGGGTTAGTCACTTAGTGTGGGGTTCTACGGTTATTTATATGCAAAGGCCAGTTTTGGTTTGAAAAGGGTACCCCGGACTCAAAGCCAAAGCTGTCTCCCACCACCAAGGATCCCGCAAGGTGATGGTAATAGCGACAATTGTGACTTATCACGGTCGGGGGGTGCTGAGCATTTCGGGATTCCCCGTCACCGGCAAGCCGGGCAGGATTGCCGAAACACGTCAGCGAAGGCTAGTAACCATGCGCGTGCAATGCAAAAGTCTAGAAACAAATGTTTTCAAAAATCCCTTAAACACCTTTCAAGTCTAGCTCTCTGAATTAATGCATATTTCAAAGCAATTACAGAAGTGTAATTAAATAAAAATATGCATTAACTATCGCTCCCCAGCGGAGTCGCCAGCTTGTGAACACCCCGTGGAGTGATCCACAAAAAATGGTTGCGGTCGTTTTGGAAAATCAATTTGATGGATTGACAAGAGTCGCCACCCGGGTTTGAGGACCGTACCCGAGAAATCAATTGAAAAATGACCCTTTTGCCCTTGGAGTAGAAAATGTTTCATTGGCCTCACAAAACGAGATTTCTCGGGTCCGGGAGCTAGGTTACGAGAGGGGAAGGAATTTAAAGCACCCCTCTCGCCCGGTGTGACCACCGGTCTTTACTAAGTATTTAAGGGATTTTTGGAAAACATCTGTTTCTTGAACTCAAATCACATGAACAAAATAAGAATGTAAAGATTATCACGATGAATCATGTGAAAGTGTGTGCTTGTGACTGTGTGGATGACATCAACATGAAAGTATAATGACATAAATATTAGTAACAACAACTACAAACCATGAATAAAGTGAAATAAAAATTTGTTTTGAACCCATTTTGCAAAACCAAATCATCTTTCTTGTTTTCTTTCAAGCACCTGAAGGAATATTACAAACGCCTGAAGCTGAGAGGATCAGGTGCCTGAAAGGGGGCTTCAGGCGCCTGAAGCTGCTGCTTCAGGTGCTTCCTCAAAATCATTTTCACCACTGTTTTGCCTTTGAAAATGGTAGAATAAACTATTTTAGACACTTTTTGGAAAATACAATCTGATCTTTGAACTTTCCTTCAAGCACCTAAAGATGTGTTTCAAACACCTGAAGATGAGGGGATCAGGTGCCTGAAAAGGGGTTCAGGCGCCTGAAGCTGCTGCTTCAGGTGCCTGAAGCTGCTGCTTCAGGTGCTTACTCAAAATCATTTTCACCACTGTTTTGCCTTTGAAAATGGTAGAAAAATGACGTTAACTCACTGTAATGAGGAAAACAAACTTGAAAGCTTCATTTAAAACCCATTCACACCATAAAACACCATTGATTCTTCATAAAAGGTAAGTTTTTCATCCATTCAAATGGCAAAACAGAGATGTTCTACTCTTGCATGCAAAGAAAATGACCTCCAATAGATATTTTGTTAAAAATACATAATTTTAACTACATTGATGGTCATTTTCCTCCTTAAAAAGTATGATTTTCACCTCTTTGAGTGGAAAATAGAAAACAAATAGTTTGTTCCTGGGATTTAAACCATCATCATCATAAAAATAGACCAAGAGAAAACATTTTAAGACAAAAAAAATGAAAATGACTTAGGCCTAAAGCTGCTGCTTCAGGTGCCTGAAGCTGCTGCTTCAGGTGTCGAGCAAAAATGCTCTCTTGATGTGCTTAAGCCATTGTAAGCCCATTATTGGTATCAAGAACCAACATGAGCCTACTGACTTCCCTCAACAAGAACTTTGCTACACTTATTGGGTAGATTCACTACCTTTTGGAGCTTGAAATGGATGATTGAACAATGGGGAAGGGTTTTTGGGTGGATAATGGAGGATTTAGTGAGATTGTACACTGATTTTGGGTGTTTTCTTGAGAGAGAAAGGGCTGTTTTTTTCAGAAAAATGATGGAACCCCTTCAAATGAGGGGTGTGGGGGTATTTATAAGGCTTTCAAAGGTTGTTTTGGCCTCTTAGGGGTCATTTTAGGGGTTTACTTAGGCCATAGACGCTCCTCCCTTGCAGAATCAGCCAAAATCGCATCATAATCATTACACCCACTCAAAATTTAAACAATCTGGAAATAGCTTCAGGCGCCTGAAGCAGCCCTTCAGGCGCCTAAAAGGCCCCTTCAGGCGCCTGAAGGGATGGCTTCAGGTGCAAGAGATGGGTTCAGGCGCCTGAAGGGAGTGCTTCAGGTGCAAGAGATGGGTTCAGGCACCTGAAGGGATGTGCTTCAGGTGCCTTAAGGATGGTTCAGGCACCTGAAGGGGTGTGCTTCAGGTGCATGGAATAGGTTTGACGATTTCTTTTAGTTTTGGTTTGGAAGTGTTTGGTAGGGTTTTGGTTAAATTCCAATCATCCATTCTAAGCTCCAAATGTATTTGAAAGTTCATTTTCATCATCGGGAGAGCTACGGATTTTCGTAGGCCCAAATTGGGGTGTCTACACAAACGTATCTTTGGCACTTACGCCTGGGTCATATTAATCTAAACAGAATTTCTAGACTGGTTAGAAATGGATCTTTGGGTTCATTAGAAGTGGAGGCACTTCCAGTCTATGAATCCTGTTTGGAAGGTAAAATGATCAAGATGTCCTTTTTCAGGAAAAAGGGAGAGCCAATGAAACGTTGAAATTGGTTCACTTTGATCTGTGTGTACCTATGAACATCCGGGGTAGAGGTGATTTTGAGTATTTCAATACTTTTATTGATGATTACTCAAGATATGGTTACATTTATTTGATACACCGTAAGTCCGAATGCTTTGAGAAATTCAAGGAGCGTAGACTGGAAACGGGAAAGCGTCTGGATAAATGTATCAAGACACAGCGATTTCATCGTGGTGGCGAATACCTCTTGGAAGAATTTAGGAACTAGTGGCAGCAGAAGGGATTACATCCTAGTTGTCTGCACTAGGTATGCCACAACATAATGGTGTAGCAGAAAGAAGGAAATGACTCTTATGGATATGGTGAGATCAGTGATGACTTATTCAAATTTACTAAATTCGTTTTGGGGACATGCACTATAAACAATAGCGTACATTCTTAACTTGGTACCATTTAAGCTAGTACCAACTGCACCCACAGAACTTTGGACTGGGAGCAAAACTAGTCTATGGCATGTTCAGAATTGGGGTAGTCCAGCACAAGTGCTGAAAGGGAAAGCAAATTAATTGGAATTAAGGACAAATGTTTGTTTGTATTAGTGGGGTACCCTAGAGGAACGAAAGTTGCTCTATTTTATAGTCCTAAGAATCATAAGGTCATTGTTAGCACCAATGCTTGATACTTAGAGGAAGGCTATGTCATAGATCACAAGCCCAGTAGTAAGATTGTTCTAGAAGAATTGAGAGAAAATAGATCGGCACAGATTTCTTCAATACCAATAGTACTAGATGCTACATCACATGAAATTGTTGTTAACACACCAATACCTTATCGTAGTGGGAGGGTTATTGTTCCACCCATTCGGTATAAGTTGTTGGGAGAGTCCTCAGATTTAATCCCTGATGAACAACATGCCGATCCTTGTAACTACAATAAGGCATTACAAGATAAAGATGCAGAATTTTGGCAAAAGGCTATGAATTCAAAGATGGAGTCTATGTACTCAAATCAAGTCTGGGATCTTGTAGAACCACTCGAAGGGGTAAAACCCGTCGGATGCAAGTGGATTTATAAGAAGAAGAGAGGAACGGACGGGAAGGTTGAAACCTATAAAGTTAGGCTTGTTGCGAAAGGTTATACTAAAAAAGAAGGGATCGATTATGAGGAAACATTTTCGCCGGTAGCCATGCTTAAGTCCATCCGGATTCTTTTATCCATTGCGGCTCATCTCGATTATAAGATTTGGCAAATGGATGTGAAGACTGCGTTCCTTAATGGCAATCTGGATGAATGCATCTACATGATGAAGCCAGATGGATTCATAGCAAAAGGTCAAGAGCACATGTTGTGCAAGCTTAAGAAGTCTATTTATGGACTTAAGCAAGCATCTAGGTCTTGGAACATCCGTTTTGATCAAGCAATCAAGTCTTTTGGTTTTGATCAGTGTCCGAATGAGTCATGTGTGTACAAGAAGCGCAACGAAAATGTGGTGGTGTTCCTAGTGCTATATGTGGACGATATCTTGCTCATCGGAAATGATGTGGGAGTATTGTTTTCGGTTAAGGTGTGGCTATCCAGCCAATTCGAGATGATGGACTAGGGAAAAGCCAGTCACATCCTTGGGGTTAAACTTATGCGAGATCAAGCAAAGGATGTTGGGCTTCTCAAGCTTCCTATATCGATGCGATCCTTGCCCGTTTTAGCATGCAAGATTCCAAGAAAGGATTGCTTCCTTTCAGATACAGAGTCAATCTATCCAAGGATTAGAGTCTTAAGACATCTGAGGAGATGGAGAAAATGAAAGGAGTTCCTAATGCTTCAGCAATAGGAAGCCTCATGTATGCTATGCTGTGAAGTAGACTTGGTATTTGCTTTGCTGTCGGCATGGTTAGCAGATTTTAGTCTAACCCTAGACAAGAAGATTGGACTGATATAAAATGTATACTCAAGTATCTGAAAAGAACTAAGGATTATACGTTGGTGTACCAGTCAGACAGTCTAGTGCCTTGTGGGTACACAGATTAAGACTTTATGTTATATAAGAGTTCCAAATAGTCAACATCGAGATATGTGTTTTCCCTAAGAGGTAGAGCCATGAGTTAGTGGAGTATCTAGTGATCATGTATTATAGATTCCACCATGGAGGCCGAGTATGTGGCAGTTTTTGAAGTAGCCAAGAAGTCGTTTGGCTCAAGAACTTCTTGATGGTTCTAGAAGTAGTACTTTCGATACAATCAGCAATTTCAATCTATTGTGACAATAGTAGTGCAGTTGCTAACTCGAAGGAGCCAAAGATTCAAAAGAAGGGAAAACACATCGAGTGTAAGTATCACCTGATTCGAGCGATCGTATAGAAAGGTGATGTAGATGTGACCAAGATTGCATCAACAAACAACCTAGCAGATCCTTTTACAAATGGCTTACATGCCAAGACTTTTGATAGTCACGTAAATGGCATGGAAGTGAGATGCGTGGTAGCATGGTTTTGAGTCTAAGTGGGAGATTGTTAGAAACTTATACTAAAAGCCATGGCTTTTTATGTAATGGATTAATATTTAATTAGTTAATTATTAATCAGTTTTATCCATTTTTTTATGAGAATCTATTATGGGCAATGTTTGCATGATATAATTGTATGTTGTGCATGTGTCTTTTATTCTATATAGTAGATGATCTAGTGTGTAGAGTACGGCTTACACACAGAAGATTGGATCATCGGCTCTTGTGGAATATAAGTTTTGGTTCACAATCTTAGATGGAATTTGACACACCATCAGTAGGATTGTAGTACAATGTTTTAGTAGGTTTGTCTTGACTACAGGGAACGGTTCTAGTTCCGACTCATTGTGCTAGTACATTTTTGTGTGTATTGAACAGGACCACTTTAAGGTAATTGTCTTAGTACTGACATTTTAAAACAATTAGAACCTTATAGTTATTAAGAATACTTATGCTCTTAATCTAGATATAATTAATACATATATACATTTAATGTTGTTGACTTTGATTCATTATAAAGTGAGATCTTTTTTCACGGTCAATAGTCTTGGTGAGTTGGGTCACAACATTATATGCATGAAATATATGGATATTAATTATTGATAGAATCCACGTCTCGTTAGAGATTGATGATACCCTCTTGAGTAAACTTATAAGTTTCGGTTATGTCAAACCCTGCAGGTGGATATTTGTATCCGACATATCGAATAAGTTAAGTGGTTAGTCTCAAGGTGTTTTATAAGATGTTGATTAGTGGGAGATTGTTAGTAATCGACATTTAATCAACGGGTATCTGTAATCTTAACGTGGGGAGATTGATAAGTATTTAATAACGTGGAGCTCGAAATATAATCGAGATAAAGATGGGAGTGCAATTATAATTCTTTAGTGGTGTGAATTATAATTTGTGAAATAAGAATAGAATCCAGGTGGGATTAGGTTTTCTTATTTACACAAGGAGCCCATATTTATTTCTCCTCAAGTCCCTGCTCTAGCCCTATAAATATATCGTTATGTTCTCTAGGTCACATAACAGTCATTCAGAAAATTAGAATAGAGGCTGTGAGAGAGAACAAAGAGATCACGTAGAAATCCACACTTGGCTACATGATCGAGATATAAGGGAATATGGCAGAAGATCATGAGGTACTGTCGAGCAAAGCTTGTTGCATACAGTAATTAGGTCTGTCAAGTTCTAAAATAAACAAGTCAACCAGCGTTCGTGTCTACGGATGAGAGGTAAACCCTAATTCCGCCTTGTAGGGTTTGTGTTTATTTTTGTTGTTTAATCTGTACGCATAATTACTGGGTTCTGGGATTCGTTTCCCAACACAAACATCATTGACAAGAACGCAAATTGTATATCGTATTTCTGGTCTTAAATTCACAGAGCTACATCAGTTGAGTACATAAAGCATGTTAGAAGCCTGGGTAATACTCTATTCGAGTTGTTATCAGAGGCTTTAGGCCTCAAACGCGGCCTCTTAAACGGCCTCGAATGTGACGGAGGCTGCAGCTTTGCTTGCCACTACTATCCAGCATGCCCCCGAGCCAGAGCTAACTTTGGGAGCTAGCAAGCACACGGATCCTACATTCCTCACTGTACTGCTGCAAGACCACATTGGAGGCCTCCAAGTAATGTATGAAAATCAATAGGTTGACGTTCAACCACTCTCTGGAGGTTTGGTAGTCAACATTGGGGATTTTCTCCAGGTTTGCTCTCATTAAATATCAATTTGTTAACTATATTGCGATTCAGCAATTTTAATATCAATTTGTTCAAGAGCACTTACGACAGAGTGGTGCCTAAACTATGCGCCGGTGTTTTTACAAAGATTTACGGCCCATTAAAAGAACTGTTATCAGAAGTGAGTTCTCCGTATATAAGAATTTTCTAGTGAGTGATTATATTGCTAAGTTTTTCGCCGAGGCGCTTGACAAGTCTGCGCTCGACAATTTCAAGCTCTGAATTGTATCCTGATCAAGAAGCAAACGAATAAAGTTCGTGGGTGCAGCTTCATTGTGTTTTCCTATTAACTTGTTCCTTTCATATGTGTATTTTATTGTGTGAATAAAATAAAACAAATCACCACAGATACACAGGATAACAACTTAGTATCAATTTGGCTTTCCACTTTTATCCTCATGTCATTTCGTTACTTCCAATTATATTCCACATTCAATGACTAGGGCCGATCCAAAGCCAATCTGCCCTGAGCTAACCAAAGTTTTGAATAGTGTGATTATTGTTTAATAAAATAAAAAAAATTCAATATCTCATTGAAATCCAAAAAATAATAATAATCGTATATGATGACCGGTATTGAACACGTGCCCCCGACGCTATAATGAGGAAAATTAACAAAAAATACCTGAACCAACGAGTCACTTTGCAGAAATAAATATATAGGATTCATGCTTCAACCATAGATCTAATATTAATTCCTTAGACTTTGCTATTGAGTGCCTGCGCACAAAATAAACACACATCAAAACAAAAAAAAAGGCACTACAGTGCACCTTTTGCACTTTTCAATGCATTTACACCTAATTTTATATACTTTTTTCATGTATTTCAATACACTTTTTCATCTCTAGTCTCTCCTAGAATGTAATGTGACGCATCCAAGAAAAAAAAGAAAAAAAAAAAGAAAAAAAAAAGTTCACTGAAAGAAAAAGTTCCTAGGATGAGCTAGCCACCACTTGCGATGAGAGAAGTTAGAAAGTGACTAAAAGAAAAAAAAAAGTTCACTGAAGACGAAAAAATACCAAACAGCATGTATTAATTAATAACATAAACAGAAATGTACGTTCTTGTCCGGAAGATCGATCATTAATCAAGTGATGAGAATACCCACAATACCAATGGGAGATATTCAATTGCTGAATGAAGGTTAGTATGAATCAAATTGATATATTTACAACAAAAAAAATAATAATAATGAGAGAGGATCGAAACAACTAAATAATAGACATATTGTCGCAAGCACTGGCGGCTCCACCCTCTGGGGTGGATGGTCACATGACCACCCTAAAAAAATTTATGTACTAATAGTACATGTAAAAATTTGTACAAATTTTAGGTTAGTTCATGTTTTGAACACCCAGCCGAAATATGAATGAACACCCAGTGCAAAATTAAATGAACACCCACCAACAAATCAGTCTATTTTGAACAACCTAAGTTACATCCCGTTATAGCCCAATCATAGGTGGCACAACATATAAGAAAATGTGGTCAATTGAACACGCTTTTTTATTTTGTTGTGTTGTTGCATCTAGTAATTTTATCTAATATTTTGTTTTAACACTTAGTTCTATACTATAAACAACACACACTGCAATTCAAGTGATTTACAATTGAATACTTAATATATCATCTCAAAAAAAGATAGACATCTTAATGACAAAAAAATGGAGAGGAAAAAATATTTATTAGTATCGTTATGGTGTAGTTTTTCTTAGAGCAGACAATCCAAAAATAAAAAACATATGTTTATAAAGATTTGTGCAAACATATTTGCTACATAATTTCCTAAAAAAAGTAAGCATATTTATGCTCCTGTTTGATTTTGCTTTGGTAAAAATATAAAAAAAAAAAAAAAAACTGAAAACAACTACAACATTTTACGTGTTTTTGAATTTTTGAGGTCGCATTATACATTAGTATATGAAATTTTGTGAAGATACGACTGATTGGTTAAGCTAGTGGAGTTAAAGGTAATTTCTGAACACCCTGTTAAAAATTCCTGGAGCCGCCACTGGTCGCAAGTTTTAGACACTTTCTAACATTCGATTTTAAAAATTTAGAAGTAGACTTTTACTTCTCACAAAAATGCAATAAGCTCCAAATAATCAAAGAATGGCCGCATGATAAATACATACAATAGAAAATTGAAGTAGACTAAGGTGCCAACAAGTAAAAACTATGATCCGCACCCATCATGCCTAATTTTGGCCTCGTGCAAACACTTAGGGTGAGTTTTCACTAAAAAATATTGTCTTCTCACCTTAGTCAAATTCGCTAAATGATATTTTTGTGATATTTGTGAGGAGAATGACTTGTGCAAAAATACCGTCGAACATACCATGGTGAAAACTAAGCTTAAGCCCAATAGATATCTTCTATAAGAGCAAATCCAATGGGGGATGGATATCCAGTTGCATTGACATTATAGAACCAAAAAATGCAAATCATCAATCCAGTGCATAGCTATAATTAGGCCTGTCAATGGGTCGGATCCGATCCGGATCCGAGAGGATCCGAATCCGATCCGGATCCGATAAGCTTGGATCCGAATCCGGATCCGATATTCACAAATCCGAAAATGTTAATCCGGATCCGGATCCGAATTCCGGATATCCGATCCAAAAATCCGAATCCGATCCGGTAATTTAATTTTTTTGTCCTTTCTAGCTAGCTTGCTTGCTTACGGGTCGGATTTGATCCGGATCCGATAAGTTTGGATCCGATCCGAATCCGATCCGGATCTTATTAGAATTTTCGGTTCCGGATTATCGGATTATCGGATCTGAAATACCGGATTCGGATCCGGATTTTTCGGATAGGATCCGGATCAAATCCGATCCGTTGACGGGCCTAGCTATAATCAATTGCAAAATGGAATAAATGGAAACTTGGTTGCAAATATAGAACCAAGGATGGCTATAGTCATCCTTGTCACATCATCAATCTCAACTGTCATCTTCAACAATACAAACCAGAGACTACCTGAACCATGCCAGAAAGTCACCGGCATCTGCTGTTATCGTCGGGAAGTCGCCGAAGTTGATGCTGGGACATGCTCTCACCATGATAAACTCCGAAATCGACCATGCTCTAACCATAGGGGACTGTATTGGCCGATCTATGAGGGTTCTTTTGGCCGATCGGTTTGCTCCAATGGGCAGATTTGCTCCAAAGGGCAAATCCAACGGGCATTTTTTTTTAAGCTCTATAAATATGTGTAAAATTTCCACAAATTATTTTCTTCTTCCACCATCACTTTCCATCAAAAAAATTAGTCCACTGATTAGGCCGAATAGGGGTAGAAAAATTAGTTGGCAATAAGGGTTAAAAAAATAAATCACAACAGGGTTGAAAATAACGTAAATAGTTGAATTGGGGTTGAAAAAATAATTAAAAGTGAGGTGGTAGGAAAGTTAGTTAAATTTGGAACTGTTTGGTTCTAAAATAGAACCAAGCATTGGAGCCTGGGTTGTATTTTAGCACCGAAAACTACTTTTTGGTGGCAAAATATAGCAATGGCTATAGCCATTTTCCATTTAGATTTGCTCTAATAGTTTTTAGATGATAATGATGCCCACCACCCGCCCAACAAAGATCACAAGGCATAAAACTTGCTCGAGTACTAGCCAAAGGTTGAGGCAGAGCCGAACAATCAATATACCAAGGCAAGTCGCGTAGACTGCAGGAGTCCATAGGCCATGCTACTTATCATAAGTTGATCCGTTGTCGATGCGCCCACGAGTGACCGAGGGGAAGGGTATGAGCCCTATATGATATGGCCTTTTCTAGTATCCACCCACTAGGCAGACCTTACGCGCCCAAAATGCAAATTTTCTGACATCCTTTGCTACCTTTGCTTTGATTGAATTGAGGTGACTTTTACCTCTTTAAGTTAAATGACCATATTATCCTTATTCATTAATGGGACAACAACAATGCAATGCTAAGAGGTAAAAACGGGTGCATTTTTTTTTTCTATATTCCGCACATTGATATTTTGTGGAACCTATTTCGTATATCGCAAAGATGAATATGGGTAATTAGAAAAAATTAGCTCAATCCGAAATCGGTAAAGGCATGTCCAGAGAAGGAAAATATTGGTTTTGTCAACGGTTCACAGACAAAAAAGAAGAAAATTTCAAGTACCGATATTGGTTTGAATCCTATCTTTTCTCTAAGAACGACTCCTGGTTTGAATCATATTTGAGGGACCTGAAATAAGACCGGCCTTATCATAATTCGCCAATCGAACGACTTGATTTCAAATTAATAGTTCGTTAATTTTTAGGGGCCTATTTTCGGATGATGCAAAGATGATTTAAATCGCTCATATTTTATCGATTTCCATGGAAAAATTAACTCTATCAGATATTGGTAAGGGATTTTTCAGAATTAATATGGCACCCTACGAATTCTGAAAAGCCCTTAACAATATCAGATTAAGCTAATTTTTTTGCAGGTACTGTTTGGTTCTTTTACTTCTTTGCAATGGAAAATAATTGTGTGCGAGCGTGCCAGAGAGAGTTTTAAATTTCCTCCCTCAGATTAACTTTGGAAAACCAAATCTAATCAGGCGATTGTGTTTTATTGGTTCAATTATCTCAATTAAGAGGATTTTTTCTTCAAAGTGAAGAAATGTAAACCAATATACTTAGGAAATCAAAGAACAACAAAGAAATAAGATACTTCGATTAATAAATCAAAGGTAAACTTACTTTGGAATTGCCTTCAACTTCGAATACAAGATATCAAGAACTTCAAACAATTGATTGTTATAGGAACAATCGAAATCTACTTCCTAACCTACTTCGAACTGACTCGAAATCCTAATTCTACTTTGCCAATGAACAAACCAAGCATCATTTGTTTCATAGTTGTTTGTTGAAGATTTGTCCAGAGGGTTTTCCTTTCTTCAATATCTTCTATTTATAGGAACTGATCGTGACTTGAACTTCCCGCTCAAAGATTTTGAACTTGGCTTGCTTCGAACTCCATCTTTATGATTCGAATTGGCAGTTTCTTCCCTCTTCCACGTCTGAATTTAAATTCTTCTAAACTTCCTTAAGAAGTTTTACTTTGAATCTGCATGTTTGTTTCAAATAACTCAAATGATTACACATTAATGAACTAACTACCTTGCATGATGCTCTCCGCCTGTCTTAACTGTTAACTACCTTGTTTCATACGTTGATACGTGGAGATCGTACATTTAGCAGTTGAAATTATGGCTTCGAAGTCAATTTTCTTATATAATTTGACTTGTAACTGCCAATAACTGATTTTTAAATTGAGAATTAATACGACATCGTATTAATCCCTCTTTATTCCATTAATCCAGTGCATCTTCATTGACACATACTTGCCAATGTTTGGCATAATTGATTACGTGTCAATTAGTTATTGGATTTGTTAATTTTATATGTAAACAGGTGCTCATAAAAAAAAATTAAGACAAGTCCACGGTTTGATTCATCTTTGCGATACACGAAATAGGTTCCACAAAATATCAATATGTGGAATATAGAAGGAAAAAAAAAAAAAAAGGGCACCGTACTTACCTCTGAGCATTGCATTGTTGTTGTCCCATTAATGAATAAGGATAATATGGTTATTTAACTTCAAGAGGTAAAAGTCACCTCAATTCAATCAAAGGCAGCAAAGGCTGTCATAAAATTTGCTTTTTGGCCGCATAAGGTCCGCCTAGTGGGTGGATACTAGAAAAAGTCATATGATATTCGCTTGTTTTCCGCTTAATGGTCACTTGAATTGCTAATTATGGTTAGTGGTGTATATTGTTTTTTTCTACTCCTATATTATATATATATGCTTCTTTTAGCTCTGGAATTTATAGAAGAATCTTTTACTGGAGTAGTTTTCTAGACCTGATATAATTGGATTTGTATATATCCATCTGTTTTACGTTTGAGACAGCGATCATTCATTAATTTTTTTATTAAAAAAAATTAATAAAAAGATCGAGTTGTTTTGACCTTACTAATCCAACAGGCTCTGTGAGGTATGGCAGATGTATTATTCGAATCGATTAGTTGTATTAGAAGTGGTCTGCCTTTAATTGAAATTTATGCTGATTTCATTTACTGCTTCGAAAAATTACTCCAAAAGCAAATTATGTGGTTTAGATAAACATTTAGGGTGTTTATCTGTTGGTTTCTAGGTTGTTTTTCCTAGTTTTTATGAGTGTATTTCGGATGGAATTCGTTGTAAGTGGCGTTGGGCTTTTATGAACGTGAAAGCTTTTCTCTTGTTCAAAAAAAAAAAAGATAACATTTAGGGTGAGTTCTCCAATAAAATCAACCCTTGATTTTATCAAATTTTGATAAAATTCATTCGAGAATTCACCCTTAAGTGAATCTAAAACCACTAATACCACTTTGACTTTCGGAGATAGTTTTTCCGTACCGACTTATGGTTTCCGTGGTGACCCCAAGTCACTACATCTCTATAGTGACCTCAATAAGGGTCATCTTAAATCTTTATTAGAGGTTGGAACCATTCATTTTTTTCAATAATGTTGAGCACATAATGACCACAAATATTATGATCGTCGAAAATTGGTAGAAACACAATTGAGACAAATTTGTCTCAACGCGTATTCTCAAAACGATATTGGCAATTCATATAAATGGTATTCAATCATGTGGCTACTAATATTCAATTAATTTGATTTTTTACACGAAAGATCTATTCAATATTCTTGATAAATTGTACGATTCTGATCTTAAATAAAGACAATTAAAGTATGTTTTAGTTCCCAAACTCACTACGGCTACCCAAATCCCCTGTTGCTCGGGGACAACTGGACAAGAAGGGAACTTTTGCCAAAAATCGTCTCCAGACGATTAGTAGCACCCGCGACCGCAAGCCCGTTTCTCTCTTCGTCTCTCTCATGGCTTCGACGGAGCAGCCGCTGAAAAAGCGAAAACTGTCTGCAGACCCGCCGCGAAACGTCAACCAGAGCTCCTTAGATCCACCGCTAGCACCTGACGAAATCCTCAGGCGACGGCGAAACAAAGAGGAAATTCGAACCCTATACGACTGTTACAAGAGGATCAAATACTGTCTCTCTCAGAAAGATGACGCCAGGCTTACTATGCCCGACCTCGAACAAGCCTATCTCTCGCTCATTACTGCTTCAAGAGGTCAGTGAAATTTCTGGACTTTTTTATTTGATTAGAGCATCTCGTTGGGGTTTGCTCAAATTTTGTGTTTGAGGAGATGCTAGGGATTGTGGTTTGGAATTTTAATGTGTTAACTGAATTCAGTTTCACACATGGGATGACATCTCCAGCCCTTGCATTTACTTTTAATCAAATTGCAGTGAGAATTCCAGTAAAAGCTTCAGCTTTTATGAACCAGTCCAATGAATAAACAAAATGCAAGTAAGAATTTGAGTAAAAGTTTCATTAATGGTAAATTTATGAATTTTTTGGGGTAATTTAAATTTATGAATTTGATTAGGAGAGAATGGCCAAATGTTTGATTCTCCCTGGATTCGGTGTGAAAATTTAAGTAAAACTCAATTTGGTACTATAAGTTTGATTCAAGGATTAGGGTGCATTCTAAGGGTTTCTTACTCGAATTCTAGCTTTGAGTCAAAAAAATGGCTGGGGTTGGAGATGCTCTAAGATCATCTCCATCGCTATATTTGGAGAAAAAAATTATGCATAGTTATGAGTGCTAGCTTCACTATTGGCGGACAGTTAGAGACACAAAAAGTAGCATTGAGATGTTTTGTATATGTACTGTGAAGAAGTGGATAAGGATTTTTGGGGTCCTTTAGTCAAATTTAAGTTCGAGTCCAGATTTGTGTAAGGGCTGGAGAGCCCTAACACAGTAACATATACTATCTGCTAGATGATAAGGTCCAAACTTTGCTCGATTTAGTGATTGGTCCTCATATCAGTACTCACTTTGTTTCATAGGGTTTTGTTTCGTTTCGTTTGAACTTCCTTTATCACCTTGGGATTTGCTTAAATTATGAACACTTGTGATTTGTGGCACTGAAGACAATGGCCATTGTGGCACTGAACAGAACAAGTGGAGGAAGGTTTCCCTTTGTTTTTAAGCTTATATTTTGTACTTTTTTAAGCTGACATTTTGTACAAACTTGAAACTCAAAAACCATGCTGTATTCTCTAGGAGCAGGAGGGGACATCCACACTAGGATGGTAGTGACAAAGAAATTTCTAGCAAGTTGATAACCCGACTTCATCCTTTTAGCTAAGACTTGAGCTCAACTCCTTTAGCCCCTGTCCTCTTTGGATCTATTGATATCTAATTTATTTCTGACTATCAGAAAGTTTCGGAGAGGATTGTAATTGAACAAGGGCATTCCACTGGATTTGTGCTTTTTTGTGCTTTTTAGTAATTTGCTATAGACCTCCTTGAATCCTTCCCTTCTATGGCAGGCTTGATAGCTCACTTTTCCTTTCTAGTTTCGTTTTTATGTGCTAGACATCTGTAAATTATTGGTTTTTTCGATGCTATGAAAGCCGTTCATACCCAAATGCGGTTGTCTGCTGGTGGGGAGAGGAATAGCATTGTGTAGCATGCTTGGATATGGATTGTCAAGACAACATGACGACACTCTGACATGAAAACTCGGGGAAGTTTGGGGGCATACATGTTGGGGGCCCAGAATACATTTCAGACTTACAACTTTAAGGGACCTGTAGCCCTGTACCAACTACTTGGGGGTTTATATGAGGATGATAGATACTTCACACGTGAATAAAAGTACATTATGCCTGCTACTATTGCGGGTAGTGTAATAATGTGTTCTCTTTCTAAAGAATATACCTTTTCTACTTAAAAAAGACTTGCTGCATGCTCAATCTTTGTTGGCCATGTCAATGTGTAGGATACCCTCTTATTGTTAAGGGAAAATATATTTATATAGATTGTGGCATGTCAAACATGAATTTGGCCCCTCTTAAAGACTGTCCATGTGGCTTAGACAACCAAATCAAATGACAGACGCAGATATTTCCACTCTGAATGGCTGGATAACACCCCCTGGTCTCGACCTTTTATCATGATAACTGCATGTGTTCAATGAATACTGAATTTGCAAAAGAAAGTGGAAGACACTCCTTTGTTCAATGAATTTAGGGCCATTTTGTGGCATGTAGGCAAAAGCAAGAAGGTAACCTGTAAAGTTCTTGGTTTTCGTCTTCTACAATATATGCTTCTGCTTTGCAGGTTGTACAAGCGTCCAGCGCATTGTAGCGGATCTCATACCCCGATATGCAGCGCATTGTCCAACTGCCCTTGAAGCAGCAGCTAAAGTTCTTATCAATATGCACAACTGGAGCTTGGCAGTAATACATAGAGGAGAGGATGCCGATGGCGTGGCATTCAGGACCGCAAAAGCTTGTATATTTGGTTTGGCTGATATTTGTCACACAGCTTCATCCGAGGCGCCAACATCATCGGTCATTCATGGAATCTGTTCTGCAGTTTTCCTGAATGTGCTCGAATTCCTCGTATCCACTTTTGAGGGGAAGGATATTTTCCAGATTATTGATACGGAAATTCTTTTGCTAGACTATTCTGCTGAGTTCTTGTCTGAGCTTGAACAGAAGTTTTCCGATGAGGATGAATCTGAATTAATTAAGTTATCCAAGTTCCGGGTGCTATGTCTTCTTAAGATTTTCTTCTGCTGCCCTAGAAATTTGCTTGCAGCCTCATTTGAGCTTCTTGAAAGTACTGCAGTGGAGGGAGCATACAAAGAAGGACGCTACTTACTTAGTCAAGTAACAAGCAGGGTTCATGCTTCTGCTGTAGATCATGATTTGGGCAGTACTAAAAATGAACATAAATCATCAACAGCAACTATGGTAGGTAAAGGCGATGATGGTAATAGAGAGGGGCAAGTCTTGGACGGGGACCATGCTCTGGTGGGTGCGTCACCTGTTCTAAAGAACTGCTTGTTAGGGCTGGTAATACTCCAAAACTGCTTTATATCTTTGATCAAATCTCATAAACTTTACATCGTAATTAAGTGAAGTGTGATAATTTCTGGTATTGGCAATTATTGATCCCATCCATCTAGATAATTCTTTCTGATTGATTTGAGAGCTGCTTGTTTAAGGTGTCTTTGAAGTTACTTATTGCTTGGTTAACGTGTCTTTGAACTTACATACTGCTCAGATCCTTGATATGATCCTTGTTCAGAGTCTTATGTGAAACCATCCTTAATTGCATGGAAAGATATTTGGAGTTCCTTGCAGGATTTTTTCTGGAGATGAATTGAAGACTATTGTGGCGGTTTTGTTGTTAGTCTTAGGTGAAAAACCTGTATACATAGAAATTGTTTGGCTAACCTGTTCAGTAGATAAACCTTTTTTTAATTGAGAACTGTGAGGGCATAGTGTATTGAGTCTCCACGCTATGTTTTGCAGCAAGACGAATTATGGCTGCTATGCAGATTTTGGTGTGTATGAAAATTGTTGCTATAAATAACAATTTATTTTCTTACATAAACATAAACGTAGGCAAGATATGAATTGTATACTTCTGTTACTCTCATTTATGTCCAACAGAGTAAATCATGTGTATATTATTATTATCTGGTGTATGTGGTATGGATCCTGGAAGCTGAGTGTTTATGAATACGAGGTTCTTGATGTTTATTTTTTTTTATTTTTATAATTGAGGTATCTAATGCTGTGTGTTTGATCCTGTTATTGGTTTGTGGCTTAAAACTGACAGTATCTTGTGCCTGGGAATGCAGGCTGTTGCCAAGGATCCTTCATTGAGAAAGTGGATATTTTCCAAATACAAGAAATTATCCAAATCATCATCTTCAGAAATTGTTTCAGAAGTTTCATCTGTCATGGAAGGAATATTTTTATCTTTTGCCGAGCAAGTTAAGCTTGAAGACAGTGGAGTACATAGTGATGAAGACGATTCAAATCCTTCTAAATACATAAATAGACAATATTTGGTTTCTAGGAGCAGCAATCAACTTGACACCTCTTCCGAAGTTTCTAGAAGGGAATGTAAGTCAAGGGATTACGATAGACCTGGCAGTGATGAATTAACAGACAGATTTTCAGGTCAACGTCTAAAGCCTCAGGGTTCTATAGTTCCTCTTGAAACTGACCTCCTTTCAAATGCAAGTTCTAGTCATGATAGTGGTGGCTCAAAGTCTATGAATTTTGAGACCTCAGAACCAGGTGATTTATCCCATGGTTGGTCTTCTACTCCCAGGGATCTTTCCAACAATCAAATACCCTCACCTGTTTCAAGAAAACCCTCAGACCTCAGGGCTAGGTCATATGAATTTAGAAACCATTACGGCCAAATTGAGAAGAATCAAGTTTCTAACTCGGATCTTAGTATGCCTATGTTGAGACCTTCCAGTGGAGGCACAGATACTGTTTTTGAGTCTCCTAAAAGTCACGCTGTATGGTACTCTGATGGGGACCCTGGGGCTATGGACATTTTCCCGGCTTCCAACCAGCTGTGGTTAGGTTCCTTAGGCCCCGATGCATCTGATGCTCTTGTAAGGTTTCAGTTTGAGAAGTTTGGTCCTGTAGAGCGGTTTCTCTACTTTCCCTTTAAAGGATTTGCATTAATTGAGTACAGGTATATTATGGATGCAATAAAGGCTAGAGAGATTATGAAGGGGCACTCTCCTTGGGGTGATTGCCTCCGTGTAAAATTCCTAGATGAAGGATTGGGAACGAGGGGAACTGTGAATGGTGTTGCAGTGGGTTCTAGTTGCTTTGTTTATATTGGAAATGTTTCAAGTCAGTGGGCCAAGGATGAGATCCTCCATGAATCAATGAAGGTTGTTTACAAGGGTCCACGCATGGTTACTGATCTTACTGTTGAAGGTGCATTGCTGATGGAATTTGAGACTCCTGAAGAAGCTGCTGCTGTAATGGGACATGTTAGACAACACCGTAAGGAGAGAACTCATCCTCTACCCTCTATTCATGGTGAGTTTTGGAGAAATGATGGAGGCAATACCATTATGGAGTCACCACATGCTCAAACAGTGCTTGAGAGCCCTGCAGAGGGATTTAATACAACAGAACAGATGTGGTATAGAAAACCTGAACATCAGCTTCATACTGGCCCGGGGAATATTCCATGTACACCCACTGGTCCTGCACCACCTCAGCCACCTATCCTTTCAACACCACCTCAGCCGCCTATCCTTTCAACACCACCTCAGCCACCTATCCTTCCAACACCACCGCCGCCATTTCCATCATCCCCATTTGTTCGACCTATGTATTTTCCTCCAAACAGTTGGGATGCACGCGGATTAACCCATCATCTCCCTTTTATGCCCGCTTCTGTTACTCCACTTGCACAAATGCAGGGAAGCTCACAGCACTCCACCCAGATGTTTCCGTTGCCTGTGGGACCGCCCCCTCTAGCATCGCTGCCACCTCCTTTGCCTCAGTCTCAGCCACCCCTAGTTCCACCACCACCAAGTTCTCCCCCTCCCTCTCCGCCTCCGCCTCCACCTCCAGCCGTGGAATCTTCCCATTTGGAATCTTCTGGGCAGCATCTACAGTATCAGTGGCAGGGAACGTTGGGTAAAAGCGGGGTTCATTACTGTGCGATTTATGCTATTAGAGTGGATTCTGATGCTTGCAAATACTTTAATGCTGTTTCTGAGCCTGCAGAGTAAGGACTTCTTCTTAAATACTCCAGTAATATTCTTCTTAATGTCTGCTTGGAGAGTAAAATCCAGTAGTTTATTTGACTTACATCTTTTCAGATGGCCAGTAAAGTTAGATATGAACAAACGCACGGATTTTCGGCATGTGACGTCGACATTTTCCAGTACCCCATCTCACAAAGTATGCTCTCTCTCCCTCTCTGGCTGGCTAAGTTATAATGTTGTAGTTCTACCTTTCTAAAACTGAAGATTATGCAACTTAGTTTTGTAACCCAATTAAAGCTGCCCATACATAGTACAATGCTTAATTCCATGTCCTTTAGTAGCCAGTGGTAATCCCAAAAGTTGTGGTTGTTAGAACAGGCCTCCAACCCCTCTTCCAAAGGTCCTAATCTAACTACTCTAACAATACTGACTTTCACCATATCGAAAAGAAAAAAAGAAAGTCTGTGAAGCCATCCTCTCCCCTACATTCCCATCTTGCATGGGGAGACACAAACCTCCATACATGCATGGAGAAGCAGAATGCAAATAAAGAAATGCAAATTTTTAGAGAAGAAGATTGAAAAGGGGCACAAGTGAAGGGAACCATGGTTATGGTGCCCAAATGTTATAAGAAAGAACTAAAGAAGTCAATCCTCGTCTTCTGCTGCCTCAAAAGAAGGCGAGGGACAAATGTAGACCGAAAGAATGTATCCCACTACTCTTTGAAACCGAAGTTCTAGTACCATGTTAGATTGCCATCCTAAAACTTTAAGTTGTTAGGAAATTGGCAAATAATATATGTCATGCTATCCAACAGCTAGTTCCAGACTTCTGTCAAATAGGCCATTTATTGAACTTAGGAATTTTTGCCTTGGTATATTGGTAGCCGTGCATTCGTCTATTTTAAAGAAGGTTGAATCAGATATCTTTCCAATACACGAAACTACTGATAGTATTCCACTTTTCCGATATGAGACTATCAATAGGTGACATGTAAGTTATGAGTGGACTTCATTTGTCTTTGTTGGAAATAATTGTTGTATGTATGGTAGCATATATTGTGAGAAGAGTAAACATATCGATCGAATATTTCGACAGTCTCGGTAGTTAGTACTGTATTATATCTTGTGGTTCACAATCCTGTGGGATTGAACCTGGCATTGTTGTTGCGATATTAATTGCACCGTTACATATCATTGTACGAGGGTGTAATCCCTTTCGTCCTCTAAATTCTTGCACTCTTTGAGATTCATCATGAGTCGTTTGGATGTGGGGACTGCCGATTTTTTCATTGGGGGCTAGGCCGTTGATTTTGTATATTGCAATCATTGTGGTTCATTGCCTATGTTATTATTGCTTCTTCTGTAATTTAATCAAACATGTAGGTATGCAAATTATTTAAAGTTAGATTGGTTTAAATTTGATTGAATTGGTAATTGGTATCCGATCATCAGTTGTGAAGAGATTCATCACAGAGGTCGTGACCAGAAGGTTCAAGAAGTCTAGGCAAAGTATTAATTAAGTGTCCAATATTGTGAATTAACTTTTAATTAAGACACATCGAAGAAGTCTTGGGACACGCTTTTAAGAGCGTTTGAGTGTCGATGCATGACACGAGTCTGGCATGCCTTCTCCAGAGATGCGTCTATGCTTGTGGACCTAAAGTTCTACTGAGAAGAGGTCACTAGTGTACCTGCATTGTTCTTTCAGCATATTTGAAGTCTTTCAAAAGTGGGATTACATTTGCATATTTAATTACTATTCAGCATTTTGCAGAGCTTAGAAGTGGTTAGACTTGGGTATATTTCCTTGTTTTATAGTCAAATCCTGAAGTTGGCTTCAGCTGATGTTGTCCTTGAATGCTAAAGTGGTACGTTTCTGTTATCCCGTGCAGAGAGAGGTGTGCTTGCTGTTCCCCTTATCTGAAAGTGACCATAAAGGCGTAAGTTATCAGTCATTTTATTTGGGTCTTTTGCTCTGTATTTTACTTCCTTCATCAAATCACCCCAATAAAACAATTTTAATTTCTTTGTTCCAATTTCTTGAGCAAATAATGAGGGACATGTCAAAAGACCTTGACAAGAGCTTTAGACTTTAGTTAATCGATGATGCAGTGTCTCTGGGCTATCTTAAAAACTAAGTCGTGATTGATTCTGGTTGTTCCAAATTAATTGTGCAGTTTCAGGATTTCATGTCCTACTTGAAACAGAGGGATTGTGCCGGCGTAATTAAGATCCCAGCTTCCAAATTCATGTGGCCAAGACTTCTCTTCATTCTCCCCCCTTCTGCTGATGCATGTTCCATGCTCTCTATCACACCTAATCCAACGGATTGCTTGATTGCTTTAGTTTTGGCTAAAGAGACTAGCTTTGACTGGGCATGAGTTTCCTAATCCATAAAAGATTGTTGTCATGGACAATGCAGTACGGGCAAATTGTTTTTACTTATCCGAGGAGAAGGCAATGCCATTCGCTTTCAAATCATAATAGAATTCAACGTCAGGCCATCAGAATTTAGAGAAAGGGACCCAACTTCCTTGAGGAATCAATGGTGGTAAATCCCCAGTTTCTCACTTCCCACAATGTGGTCTATTATGCAGAGATGATGATCGGGAAAATATAGGGAAGAATGATCGTAGTTAGCTCAGATACACTAGCGAACATACAAGTTTCAACTACAATGTTTGTCCAGATCCAAAAAAAAAAAACCTACCAAATTTGTCCGACAATGGGCGCCAAATTGTCCATCCGTTTGGAATCCAACTTGTTTTCTTTGGTGTCTGTTAATTATGTACTTATTCTGTATTTGACGATCTTTTTTGGGTTATGTTTTGATGCCTGTAATCTTGGATAGGAATGGAAATTTGATTATGAGGAATTAAATTGCTAATAATCCAATATCAAAAGCAATTTTGTTTCAATGTTTGGACTAATTTGGTAATCTATTCTATTCCGGCCTTCGTTCCAATGTACTTTTATTTCATCCAAATCAAACATAGAGCATCCTTGAGAATTACTCGAAACTACACTCCAGAGATCGAGGTTCGAGGACCATGAAATTGTGTGCTCATGTTGCTTTTTGCTTCATTTCTTTAAGAGCAAATCCAATGCAACCAAAATTTGCCACTGATCAATCCAATGCATAGCTATAATCAGTTGGAAAATGTATAAGTTGCATATTTGGTGCCAAAATTCTCATTTGTTGGTAGTGCCTCGCCATTATCATCTATGCCATTGCAACTTCATCTTCATCAGAGGAAGGTCCGTCGAAATCTCTCCGCACTACTTTTTTGGTTAAGTTGCTCATGATATTAGTTTGGAAAAGAAAATATATATGGTAGATGAGAATGGTGTGGTAACTGAATGAGGTTGCAACAAATACACACAAAAGGAAGTATAGTGGGGGTTCAGGAAATTAGATGAGAAAAGTTGGATAGAATGGTGGTTGGGAAAGATAGATGCAAAAAATATCTGAAAAGTTGGGTAGAATGGTGGTTGAGAAAGGTAGATACAAAAAATATCTGAAAATGTTGGGTAGAATGGTGATTGAGAAAGGTAGATGTAAAAAATATCAGAAAAGTTGGGTTGAATGGGGAATGAAAACAGTGGATGGCAAAATATCTAAAAAATTACGCAGAACAGGGGTTGAGAATGGTGTATTGAAAAATATTCAAAAAATTAGGTAGAATGGGGTTGAAAAATTAGTTGGGACCAGGGGTTAAAAAATTAGATCATAATGGGATTGAAAATAACGTAAATAGTTGAATTGAGGTTGAAAAAGTAGTGAAAAATGAGGTGGAGGAAAAATTAGTTAAATTTGAAATTATTTAGCTCTAAAATAGAACCAATCGTGGAAGGCTTGATTCTATTTTGACACCAAAAACTACATTTTAGTGCCAACATATAACAATAACTATAGCCATTTTGCATCTAGCATTGGATTTGCTCTAAAGCGGGATCTACATATTCATTTTGAGGGAACTTTTGCACACGTGTCTAAGAATGTGCGGTCTACACTATATAATCCGCTCACACTTGGGCTGCCCTAACATGTTGAGCAAATAACTAATGTTTAATGAAAAATGAAACACTTGGGCTACTCTAACATGTTGAGCAAATAACTAATGTCTGTACGAATTTAGAGCTTTAAAAAATTAGTGAAATGTCACTAATTCTTTGGGTCACCGGAATTAGTCGGTTGAAGGTGGGATGATGGTCGGACAGGAGGTAAGAGTTGATTTTTTTTTTTTTTTTTTTTTAAGTTTTCCATATGAAATTAGAGCTTTAAAAAATTAGTGAAATGTCACTAACTCTTCAGGCCGTCAATCGTCAGAAGTGCTTGGCCGGAGGTGGGGTGGTGGTCGGTCGGGAGGCAGGAGTTGATTTTTTTGAATTTTTTTATACGAAATTAGAATTTTTAAAAATTAGTGAAATGTCATTAATTTTTTTGTTTTTATGTTCGATTGCAAAAGTTTCTTGTCTTTCGCTTAAAAAATGTTAAATGTTTTGGATTTTTGGCTAAGTATCCCTTTTCAATATTATCCTCAACTTTTACCCATTAAACTTTTACTCATTACTTTTTCAAAAGATCAAAATAATAAGAGAAGTGTTATTGGCACTCACTTATTCTCTATTGACACTCACTTATTCTCTATTGACACTCCCTTTTTTTGTCTTTATTAGGTAAAGTTATTGTTGCACTTTACATGTAAAACAAAAAAGAGTGTCAATAAAGAAGAATGGAGTGCCAATATCGGTTCCCTACAATAATGTTACAAATTTTTACCTATTAACTTTTTAGAATCGGCACTTATTAAGAGACAGGTCAAAATTGAATACTACTATTATTTTGGGACGGAGGGAGTATATGAAATATGGAGAGAGAAAAAAATTTAGACTCCTTTTTTTTTTTTTTTTAAAGTTTTCCCAATGTAAAATACGGGGTTTAATCTCACATATAAACTCAGGTAATTCTGTTTCCCAAGAAACCGAAAAGCCAAAAGGCCCAAAACAAACGAACCCAACAATCACAACGGCTTGGGAATTCGTGTGTCCAATATAATTTTATTTACTATAAATATATAATGTACTAACATCCTATCACAAAATCAGAGTGGCGCAGCGGAAGCGTGGTGGGCCCATAACCCACAGGTCCCAGGATCGAAACCTGGCTCTGATATAAGAGTAGCTTCCCAGGCCTTTCTTTTTTTTCCTTTTTTCTACCGCCCTCTCTCTCTCTCTAGTTTCCAAAGGGGAAAGATCTCCATTATATAACCACTGTACAACAATCCATACTCCTTCATCACCGCTCATCCGCCGCCGTAGCCGCCATACACTCTCCGGTCAAAATTCAATCCCTCTCTCTCTCTCTCTCTCTCTCTCTCTCTCTCTCTAAAATGTCCAACCGCCACGCTCACAACAAGCACGACGAACCCAAGGGTTTTGCCAAACCCCAAAAGAAGTTCATCCCCAAAACCAACACCACCACTCTCAATTCCGCACAAGAACAGCCACATGCAACCCATCCAACCCTCTCCAATTCTCTCAGACAATCATTTTCTCGCCAATCGGATCCCCCCTCCTCATCGACCGCCACCGCATCAGTTCGTGCGGGGGAGTCGGGTTCTGGCGATGGGAAGTTCGTGAATTACTTGCCGCAAGACGAGGCGGTGGCGGCTGGTCTCGGTGCTGACCAGGGCGGGTTGGATCCTGTTGAGTCTCAGCGAGTTGTGGATCATCTGAACGGAGAGTTATCTCGGTTGCTTAAGTTGAGTCCTAAGGATTTCTGGAGAGAAGGTTACTACTGCATTTTTGTGATTTTGGATTTGTTTTGAAGTATATTATTACTTGACTAAGAATTTTTTGTTTCTGATAGCATTTCGATAAAAGTGTCATTTGAGTTTTGATTACGATTGATAGAAGAATATAAGTATTTGAATTAGTTCAAACGGGACATGAGTCTACAGTCATGCAATTGATAATCCACTTAAGGAACAAATAAATAAACAAAATGTCCCCATTGAGGGGAATAAATAATTAATCTTGCCAAGAGCAAGGATTGACCCCCTGGCCTCCTTATGGAAGTGGAAAGGGTAGTCAACTGAGCTAACCGGTTGTTGAGTTGATATATTTGGTAGTGCATTGTCACTTGGTGGTCTGAATGTTAAATTTTGTATAAAGAGGTCTCAGGTCTCCACGGTTCCTACGGTAAACTTTTTTTTTTCTTTAATTTATAACATGGACATGTGGAAATATGTACTTATGGGCTTTTGAAGCATTATACTAGGCTTTTCTGTAGGAATCAGCTGAAAGTTTGTCTAAGTGCGGTTTGAAAATTTAATTTAGCTACAAAAATGTTTTCAAGTTTGGGATGTACCGATTTTAATTGAGCTTTAACAAGCCTAACGCGAATCACACTCAAGCATGGTTCATCTAAAACGTACTTCCTTTAAAGTTTTTTGCATAGTAGTCGATTAATCGATATGGTTGTGTGCATGTGAACAATAGTTCATGTCTATATGAAGTACCATTTTGTCCAATGGAAGGCATGGAATGGTTATTTGTGTGCATGTTGATGGAGATCGAGATGTGCAAGTGCTCAAGATGTTGAGAGACAACTTAAATAAGGAACTTCTAACGCAATATGTAATTTTGGAAGGACAATAATCCTCTTGATTAATTACTAAGTTATTTGCAAATGAGGATAAGTACATTTGCAATAGTAGCAATTATCATTAGATTGGTCATAGCTTGCATTCTTATTTCTTTTTCCGTGCTTCTCAGTGGCTAAAGATTCCTCCTTGCACGGGTTTTTGGAGAGCTTCCTACAATTTAGGAGTAGGTGGTATGATTTTCCATATCGTGGAGTAAAAGGTATAGTTGCAGGGATCATCGTGGGGGAATTTGAGCTTAGTAAGCGTGTTTTCATGGTCTTATACCGCATGTAAGTTTCTGATAACTTTAGTCTCATAGTGTATCAATGTCTTCAAAGGATTTATTGCCAGTGGGGCTACTTCTTTGGCTGTACTTGATTTGGAATTTCTTTTGCAGATCTTCCAATCGGGATCCTGGTGCCAGGGCTGCTGACAGTCTTAGCCCAAAAGACCATGCAGGTGTTGTCTTCTTTCTTCTGCTTACATTTGGAACTTCTAGGTGACTAGGGAATTTAACTTGGCAATTGATACAGTAGTAGAGGGTGAGCTTATTGGGTGTTGGTCGGAACTGTAGTCACGTACTTTAATGCCAATAGCTTGATTATGATGCATTATGTTTGTGACAAGCCCGTTTCATTAGGCAACTAAGGACAAACAACATGATTGAGGAATCTTTCCAATGTGTTTCCATGTATCTCAGCTTTAATGTCCCAGATTTAATGCATACATTGAGCCTGCATTTTGCAGAATGGTTGGGGTAGCACCAAATGAATATAAGATGAGGGAAAATAGATTGAGGTAGTTTGGACATGTCTATTGTCTATCGACTGATGCGGTAGTTAGGAGGAGTGATATGGTTACGGTTGAGGGCAATATTAAGGGGAGGGTAGGCTAAAACTGACATTAGAGGTAGTAGTTCAAAAGGATCCAGGTTACTGTCAAAAGGATCCAGGTTTCTATAAATGACTACCACCGTAAGGACAGTATCTGATGGTAAAAAATTTTACATTGATGAATTTTTCTGCTTGTTACTGTGAAAGTATAGAAAGCATTAGGGTTTTGCTTTGTAATTTACTTTTTATATTGGGGTTCCTTTTGTAATCTTTTTCTATGTAAAGGGTAGTATAGTCTTTTTAGTTATAGGGCTTTATATTCAAATTTGTTCTCTTATTCTGGAATATATCGTATGTTGATTGTATGAGATACGCTACTTCCCTCTCTCTCTCTCTCTCTCTTCGAAGTTATCAGTTACATATTCCGCTGTGTATTTCACAATTTGTTCACAAATTCGACTTATAGTTCTTTTGCAGGAAACAAACTTGCTTGATATGCCCAAGTTGTTAGATATATGTGCAGTATATGGTCATGAAAACGAAGATCTGACCAGATCATTGGTAAGCATGCTCATTTGTACCTTAGTTTTGAGATTACAAATTTTTAAGTGACGGTACTGTAAGCACATTAAACTCAGTTTCTAACTATGATATCCATTTTCCCTAACGTATTGTGTTCTAATTCACGGATGCTCATCTAGATGAAGTAAAAGAGGTGTTTTATGTATCAACCCACGACATGGTGCTACTTTTCTATAGAGCTATCTAATGGTTTGTCTCGTTTTCTGTGGGAAACCTTCTACCTCTTGATCAATTGGGCTAGTAGAGAAAGGCAACACTTTCAATTGATGTGCTGTCCACTGGGTTCTGGTAGCCTACTCTCCAGTATTTTTTAACTTTAGAGCACAAGAATACCTAACCGTTCTAGCGTGTAAGTAATGATTGCCCTTATATGTTACTGGTCATATTCAAAATAAAATGCATGCGATTGGTCGGCTTCAAGAAACCAATTCTTGTTGCATATTGCTTTACTTCTCCATGTTGGTTTCAGACGTTTCTATGCCTCAACACCCAACCATTGTCAGCCTATACAGGGTCTGTATTTGGTTGATTAGGTCTCCTTGGACTTTGGAAGTTGTATTCGATCTTAATCTTGTTTCCTGTAGAAGGCTAGAATTAGCTAGTTTTTGCCGGTTTTGGACTCTGTACTCTAGTTATTTTTTCAAGAGTCTTTCTTTAAATCATCCGTGGGTCCATGAAATTCCCACCCCCGCTTCCTTTCCTTTCCTCCATTTCATGTAGTACATTTTGCAGGTTGTAAATGCTTTGAAGGCCCAGCCTGGGATTCATGATAATTTCACTGCTGCAGTGTCTCATTTCCTGAAAATTGTGCACACAATGGATCAGCGTTGCAGTGCATCTTTAGAGGTATATTTTCTCAACTAACTTGGCTCGACTTGTTTATTGGTGATGGTATCCAATTTTTTTTTGACAAGAGAGATGGTATCCAATTTGAGTTGCTGGTTTTTGAGATTGATTCTGTATTATTTCTGTGATTATTGAGTTCGGCTCTTTGCCGCCATTTCTAGCTTTTAGACCTGTCAGTGAGGTAAACTGCACATTTTGAGATAAATGCATCAGCTGATTTGGTTTTCATTTGAATTCATTACTCATTCAGTCATTTGTATTACGAATTCTTCATCACCAATGTGGTTTTGGGTTGAGAACCAGACATTTTCAATACCTAAAGTATCAGTGTGTTAAAAGTTAAAACTCTAAACTTGGCCTGTCAATGACCTGATTTGATCCGAATCCGGTAGGAATAATACAAATCCGGCTCGACTGTTTAAAGCAATCCGAAACTGATAAAAAATCGGAAATCCGATCCAAAATCTATCCGAAATCTAGTTCTTTTTAACCTATTTGGAAACTAAAGATATATGCCTTATGATATGCTTGTGTGCATTTTTGGGAAGTTAATAAGTTAGTCTGTGAAAGCAGTTTATGCAATTTGTCATTTATGAAGCCATAGATGGAAGACCTTAAGTAACTCCAAGGTTAACTGTTGAGTGGGAAGCAAGTGCACCTTTTATCAGAACCAGTCTCTTTTGGTGTATTTGGGTAATGAAATCAATTTTGTTAGCTACTTAGCTGAGATGTGGAAAGGCTCTGTCAAAACTGTGGAAGTACATGAAACCATGTGTGATTAGAAGTTTCTGGGATGGTGAATTTGGGTCTTCTGTGAGATTTCACAATAGTTATGAGGGCCGAGAGCTGTTTTTGTTATTGTTTCAGTTACTGAACTTTGAAATAATTGGTGCGATCTGATCCATTATCATAGATCCATTCTGAACCCAATGGCCTTAGGAACAAAAAACTTCCTTTTGGATTTACGAGCACGATTGCTATATTAGGAGGGAAAATGGGAGTCTTAGGGGGGAAAACTCTGCGATCCTTTTTGCTTAAGATACTCCGACAATGTGTATATCATATGATTTGGACCGTTTGTTACGCATTCTTACTATATGGGTACAGTGGTATTGCTTTTGATACGTAGAGGTTGTGTTCAAGAACCCCCTTTTTCTGGTGTCCTAATACATGTGTCAAAAACGAAATAGAGAGTTTATCTAGTAGTTGAAGAGTGTTTTTGGATAGTTTTAAATTTGACTTCTTCAATGATGTAGCTTTTGGTTTGGACAATGTGTAGGAGTTGCGCTCCCTTTTTTGTGCCTCTCTAGGACTTCTAATTATAAAGACAGGAACTCAGCAAGCAAGGCTTGTAATTGAAGTCTTTTTTTTCTAATTTTCCGTAATTCCATCTATTGCATTGTTGCTTCCATCACTAAAATAAAGCACCTTGCTAATCATTCAATTTTGTGTAAAGGCAATGGCACTGTTCCACATCAGGAGATAAAAGTAGAATGTAGTATATTTATAAAGGTTCAGCGGTGTCATCATGTCTTTGGATTGACAAGTTAGATAAATGTGAAGCTTTGAGACACTCCTGCGTAATGCACAATCAAGTCAATGTAATTCAGATCATTTAGTGCCTGTCTCAACTTGATGTCCCACAAAGTAACACCAAAATGATAGAAGACAAAAATTGCAATTTGTGGGTACAATTTGTACCTTTTTTTTTTATCAGCAATTGTACAATTTGTACTTACTTTGTAACTAGGCTTAGATCGTCTTTTCTTTTTTCAATGATCAATCTTGGCTTAAGAATTACTCCCTCCGTTCCTTTTTGTTTGTCTCACGCTCTCTCTTGCCTTTTTTCAAATCAAAAAATTAAGTGCTTCCGTGTATCATTTTTCAAATTTTTCCGCACCGAATTAAAGTACACAATGAGTACTTTAATTCAGTGTAAAAAAATTTGAAAAATGATACACGAAAACACTTTATTTTTTCGTTTGAAAAGTGGCACGACTTTTCGTAGTGGACAAACAAATAGGAACGGAGGGAGTAATATTTTCTTTTTGCCTTGTTCAAAGAGCTGCATTACAACTACCGTGAGCCGTACTTCTATTGCAAATCATGATTGACATGCTTTCCCGGATTTACATACAGGTTCTATTTTCTTCTCACGGTCATGAAGATCATGGATCCAATCGTCTTCATGCAGACTATATGGAGGTTATTATGCAAATAGCTCATGCCTATCATTTCTTGTCCTTTTCGTTCCTCTTAAGAGACCTGTTTCAAATGAGAACCTGTTTGGGGAAAAAACCCTCAGTTAGTTTATGCAGATTACAAGATGAAAAAGAGAGGAGAAAAAAAACGTGTTACATGGTTTGGATCCAGAATGCATACACTAAGTTTCTCAGTCATACAAGCCACTGACAGATGAACTTTTGCAAGGAAATAATCTCCTAAGCTAACTAAGAGCGTCATCTGACCTCTTTCTCTCTTACTTTTCGCTACAGATGACCTCGGTGATATGGTTTTTTCTGGTTTCCCTAGGTAATGGACTTCATAAATGACGCTGTTGTATCCATGGATGCATTTGTTAGTGCATACGAGCCCGCAGCTGTCTTTTTCTCCAACCCTGTTGAGATGAGGTACCAAACTTGTGATTTAATTTTAACTTTTCTCTCTCAAGGACAAAGATGTTTATGATTGTTGAAGCTTGGAGACCAAAGTAAAGTGAATCATATAAATGTGAGGGTACCCTCACTTTGCAGTTGAGTTATACCTTCTATGGGGTCACATGGCCAGGTACCAAGGATATGTAGAGTGCATATTTTTATCTTGTATGTGACTGGTACTGCCTAGTGAGCACGTTGCGCGTTGGGAGGGTGTGAAGCCAGTTATCACATCTAATACAAAGTTTATAAGTGTGAGGACACCCTCACTTCCATAGCTAGCTTTTGAGGTTGAGTTCAACCCGAAACTGAGTCGCATACTAGCTCTTCCAGTTCCAGCTCTTTCTTGTTACTATATGTGTTCAGAAAAAGCATATTTTCAGGGCTTAGTTTTTGTAAAATTGGTTCCATCCAGTTAGTACCATGTTGACCTATAACCTGACCACCTGAGAAATCGTTAACTTTATTTTTGTTGTTTGGTCTTTAAGTTTAGCCATGTTACCATCAGGCTTCTATGAAAATCGATTATCCTTTTGATGCTTGATATCGGACAACTGGGTGGAGGTTGATTTGACATGGATGGGATGATTTTGCCATTTCCAAGCTCATTGCAGATGTTTTGCTTTGATGCGAGAGGTAATGGCAAGAAAATGTTGGAGAAATGGTAGGTTGTTGGCTGCAGTATAGTTTAATGGGGATTAGTGCTGGCCCTGCTGGGTGTAAAGCAAAACTTTGTATGATAAGAAGTGTTATTTTTAGTCCATTTGCATACCTGGCAATAGGGCGCATTCTAATTTGGAGCATTTTGGGAGAACTGTTGAACAGATTAGATGTATGGAGTGCATTGCATGTTTTTGTAAGAGTTGGATTTTCGCTTTCATTATGTACGCTTATAAACATGACAAGACAATTCATAGTATCTCAATTTCAGACTCAGTAATCCATGCATAGATCAACAAGCTTCATATGTGAAGTGATGAAATCTGGGTTGTCTAAGCTGATAATTTTGAAGGGTGGAAAATGAAGGCCTGAAGTTTGGTGTTATGGTTGTGCTTTGATCTCAAGATTGACAATATGCATATTAGAATGTATCTAGCTAATAACTTTAGTAGTTTGAATTAGAGGGACACTTCTTGCTTTATTTCAGCGCTGTTGTCTCTGTTGTATTGCTACCAAAGTACCATCCAATTAAATCTTCTGTGAATGCAGTTTCGGAAATGAGGATTTGCTTGGTACCCTTGCAAGACTGCATGATTCGCTGCTTCCGTCTTTACAAAAGGGTTTTCGTATCATCTTCACAAAAGGTGTTGATAGACTTCAGGAAACAAGTGGTGATATGGTTTCTAAAGTTTCTCTAAGTTTGAAGATGTTATCAATGAGGATAGTGAAATTTGGTTGGAAATTACTGGATGTTTGCTATCTTAATCATGAAGTGTTTGAAGGCAACTTCCCTCTTCCAGCTCTGTCTAAGATGTTCCCAGCAAAAGTAGAGGATCCTTACATAAGGGCAGACATTTTGGTTCAAACTTTTAGGGAGCTCAGTGGAGGGTATTCACATGTTCAGGAGGGCCAGAGCAGGGGAACATTTCTGCAAAATGTGGAAAAGAATCACAAAATTTTGGAGAGAATTGAATTTTTGCATAGTACAGGTATGTTCTCTTATTTGAGAATCTGATTTTGAAGAGATTTTGATTTACTATGCCAACAGTAAGGGTTTTCAGTTTTTTGTTTTTGTTTTTTGTGCTGAAATGCTAGACCAAAGAGTACTCGTGATTTACGAATCTGTAGGCAATGTGATCCACTTTTTGCATGGTTATAAGTTTCGGTTATGGAGTTGAGTGTTATAGAGGATGTGTTGCTTTGTGTATGATTGTCCTCGGGTGTTATATCTTAGGAGTTTTACTCTTTTAAATCCCTCAGAAATTCCGAAGTAAAGCTAAACCAATAGGTTGTTTCTAGCCATCTTAAACCCTAAAATCATTTGGCTCTACTTGCCTTGTCCTTCTATATCAGGGATGCACTCCCAAATCTGAGGTCACAAGTTCAATGAGCAGGGAAGAGAAACTACGCTATCATCTTTCTTTGGAACACTATATAAACAACTTCTATCCTTGCAAAGTTGATGGTCGTTTGTAAATCAAAGGAAAAAGATTTTCTTACATTATTGGAACTTGTTATTTGGACAGCATGTAAAGCTGTGTGTTAGAGCTTGTCCCACGTTATAACCTCCAAAACTAGTATATGATCCTAGGTGGCCTCTCCATTCATTGCCAATTGGTTTTGAGTTGGATTCTTCAACACTATGCATGCTACTACTGCCAAGACCGCTATGGTTATCTACCAGAATCTTTGCTACTTCTATATGAGAACTTGTGTGCTACCTTGTTTGGAATATAATGCAGACCGAATACAATGGAAGGTAGGGGATTTTATATTTTGTTCTGTGTGTTTTCGACATATTTGGGTTCCAGCGTACAATACAATATGTTTCGAAACAATGACTGGCATGAACCATGTTTTGCTGAGTTCATTTTCTGAATTCTAGGGTATGTTGGAGAAACTTATTTTTATACTTTATTTGTTTTCATGCAGTATGGATTTCAATGGATGAGGAACAATTGCAGTATCTATCTGGAATCATGAGCTATCCTAGGGAAACCAATACTAAGGAGAGACCTCCCGTGCCAAGTGCTCTGGCAAACACTAAGTTGCTGGTGGACGAAGACTCTGCAATTGTTGAGTCCAAAATCAGTCAAATAAAAGATCTTTTCCCCGACTACGGCAAGGGCTTCTTATCTGCTTGTCTTGAAGTCTATAACCAGAATCCAGAAGAGGTGATTCAGAGGATTTTGGAAGGAACACTCCACAAAGATTTACAATCACTGGACACATCACTTGAGAGTGCTCCACCTCCTAAGTCTGCTTCTGTGAGCCGGAATGACAAAGGAAAAGGAAAATTAGTGGAGTCCATGCCGCCGCCATCAGAATCTAAAAATGTGATCCCTGCATTAAGAGAGCGACAAACTAAGGCCCCTTCAGTTTCATCATCATCTTCAGTTGGGAGGTTTGTGAGAAAATCTACCATCTCCTCACATGATTCTGAGACTTTAGATTCCTCTAGAGATGAAATGGTTTTGGGGAAAACTGCTGCCCTAATCTCACAACTACAACTTGAGTATGAAGACGAGTACGATGACTCTTTTGATGATTTGGGTTTCAGTGTTGCTGACTCGGGGGTGGAAGAAACTGAAACACTAGGAGAGAAACTAAATTCTAGTCGGGGGAAATCATCGGAAACAGAAACTGGAAGCTCTGCTCACAGTGCTTCTAATTCTAATAAATGGGGTTCGCGGAAAACCCCTCAGTTCTATGTTAAGGATGGAAAGAACTACAGTTACAAAGTTGCGGGCTCCGTTGCAGTTGCGAATTATAATGAAGCAACTATAGTTAATCAAGCCCAGAGAGAAATGATCCATGGGCTTGGACGTGGCGGTAACCTTCCTTTGGGTGCAGTTAAGAAGTTGACAGAATCGAACGAGGAGAACGAAGAGGAGGAGGAGGAGGGCGATGGTAATGAGGTTGGAGGAAGAGGGAACCGTGGAAATCTGAGGGGTAGAGGAGGAGGGAGGAGAGGAGGGGGGAGAAACAATTATAGGAAAGACAGGGCGATGAAGAAGCACTTCAGTGGAATTTCTGGTTTTTAGACATGCAGAGGAGAGAATAACATCTTTTTTTTTTTTTTTGGCAGATAAGAGTCTATTCAAATTGGATTATAGTAAATACATATAGAGCTATTAACAACTGTACAGTCAGTTGTTTATGTTGTCGCTTCGCCGCCAACCATCATATGACCTATAGGTGTTGGGTGTTTTTTCTTTCCCTCTTTGAGAAGCTCTAGAATTTAATATAGAGCATCGTTTCGTCTCATATACTTGTATCATGCCGGAAAAAAAAGGAATTTCATTTTGGGTCTATGAAAAGAGTTTGTTCTTGGTCTTCTGTGTAACTGTGTTATTTACTTCTTGGATTGTATTATCCCCCGAGTCACTAAAAGTTCATTCAGCGAAGTTTGTTCAAACAGATCGAGGCTCAGAAAAGAAATTTAAGATACAGGGAAACCCATGAATTCAAATTTGTTTTATACTCCATTGTTGGGAACTCGTGGAAGTGTCACCGGAGGTGGTGATTGACCTTGGTCGCCGGAAAAGGCACTCGTATTGGTTGCCAGGAAAGTCGACTTCACCGGTAGTCTGAGAAGTTGCCAGTGTCGGTTGCCAGAGGTGGTGGCCGGGCATGGTAGTGGTGAGGGACTCGGGTTATTTTTGGAAGTTCAGGCCTATTTTCTGAATGGAGTGGGGTACAAGTATTGGCATATTTTTGGATTGATTAAAAGTGCTATTAAGAAGTACGTACTAATAGTGGACTAGAGAACAAGTCAAAGGCATTTTTTAAGGGTAAAATTGTCCTCCCAAAATGCCATACCATGTATGTAGTGGGCCGAAATCTAGCAATCCCAATGGGGCTCGGTGGACGAGCCTAGAAGAACCAAGGCCCAAACAGAGCACCGGGACCGGTTCAAGGGTGAGACATAATGGGCCAACCGGGAAAGGCATCTCCAAATTGACCGGTGTCTCAGCCGGTAAACTATGAACCGGACGAACCATCCAAGACGGGTATTATCCGAGATGGCTCAGAAGGATGATCCGAGATATCGGTGACGTCCTTTGTGACGTCACCCGAGGCGGTTAACGCTCATAACAAACTTGGGAAGGCACATGTGCATGCTCCAGCTGTCCCATCAGCGTGACGTATACCGAGCGGTTATACTATGTGTCATAGCCGCATTGGAGCGAGACTTGTGAGGCCGGCTCGTGATGCTCGGTGACGTCATCCGAGCCGGAATGACTGGTTTGCCCTTACACTTGGAAAGCCTATATAAATTATAAACGAAACGAAAATGCCCTAAAAGGTACACAACACTTTCTCTCTCTACTTTTACTCTCTCAATACACCTTTCTTCTCCGATCACTCACTAGATCGTCGGAGTGCCTTCCCTGGCCACACTCCAGCCAGGTTAGGCGCTAACGGCGTGTGTTAAGTGTGCAGGAGCCCAAGAGAAGAGAACTCTCCACCCACTCGCTGCTCACTCGGGTCAAGAATCGTTCAAGAGGTGCTATTGGATTTTTGAGGACACCACAATGTAGTTCCTCTGTCTCATTTTAATTTTAAATGTCCACCTTTCTATTTTGGAATGTCCTAAAATTAGTGTTCACTTTTTATAAATAACCATCAAAACAGCACGTACTAATAGTGGACTAGAGAACAAGTCAAAGGTATTTTTTAAGGGTAAAATTGTCCTTCCAAAATGCCATACCATGTACTTCTTTTGTACCATTTTAAATGTCCACCTTTTTATTTTGGAATGTCCCAAAATTAGTGTCCACTTATTATAAATAACCATTAAAACATATCAAACTTTCAATTTTACCCCCCAAAAATACTCTTTCATTCGTAATTGATTTGACAGTTTTTGTTATTCATATCATTTTTAAATTGGCAATATCTTTCAACATATAATATTTTTCATGATTTTGAAAACTTTGTATAATAATTGATATCTATCAAACAAGATCCATTTTACATATTTTTTGAGATCCATCTTAAAAGATATAAATAATTTAAATACATTTAATTGACTTCACAATTTTCAAGGTTACTTTTGGAAATTTAAAGCACAAATTTTAATTTCTTAAAAAACTCGATTTCCACAGAAGATATATAAATTGGGATGGAGGGAGTATTTAATTATGCATCTTTTTGTAAAGATTCACATCTTCTGTGCCATGAATATCGCATATATTGTCCCTTTTTCCCCGACATTGACCAATTTTCTTATTTTCATTATACGCTCGTTCCCAATTCTCGTTCGCAAATTTTAATAATTTGGAATGTTTCAGCAACGGGACGGGCGATGGTCATGAACAGTGATGCAACTCGTGCATTATACAATGTGTATGTATTGATTATTTGTGATTATGAAATTATTAATTGATGGCGATGACGATGTAGCAGTTGACCTGACCGGTTCATAAAATGCTAATATACACAAACTTCCAATGTATCAGATTCCTCACAGATTAAAACACTTGAACACAGAGAATATAGATATTACAAAATATGAGCATCATTGCTTCAATTCTGCAAAAACCAAGAAACTGTGACTTCCTCTTCAAGAAGCTTTGAGAAATCCTTTCTGGGTTTTTCATTTTCGGGTTTCTTCTGTTGGGAGGAATTAAAATGGAGAGTGGTGGTGACATATACAGAGTGAGCAGTGCACGTATAAGCAGCTCAAACATATGGAGGACCAATGGAAGGGAGGTTTTTTTTCTCTCTGTCATCACGCGAAGAAGACGATGAAGAAGCATTGAAATGGGCTGCTATTGAGAAGCTTCCTACTTATCTGCGAATAACCAGAGGGATACTGACCGAAGAAGGGGATCAGCCACGAGAAATTGACGTCAAGAGTCTTGGGTTTGTGGAGAAAAGAAAGCTGTTGGAGAGGCTGGTGAAGGTTGCAGAAGAAGATAATGAGAAGTTCTTGATAAGGCTCAAGCAGCGCATTGACCGGTAATGTTAGTTTGGAAATGTTCTGATTTAATGATTTGCTTTTGTTTTCCGTATGTCGCTTGTATTTATTCGTTTTCATTTTCATTTTCATTTTCATTTTTTGTTTGTTTTGAATGTTCCCGACATAAAGCAATGAAAACTTCAAAAAAAAAAAAATGCTCATCATTTTTGTGCCAAAGAAACAACTGAATTTCCCATCACAGTAGGATTGCACCAAGGGTCAACCTTGAGCCCTTGAGCCCATACCTTTTCGAGTTAGTTATGGATGAATTGACTCGGCAGATTGAGGAGGATATCACATAGTGTATGTTGTTTGTAGATGATATTGTCCTTGTAGATGAAACGGCTAGTGGTGTTAATACTAAATTAGAAATTTGGCGGGAAGCATTAGAGTCTAAGGGCTTTCGGATAAGTAGGAGTAAAACTGAGTATATGGTCTGCAAGTTTAGTGATACCAAAAGTGCGTATGAGGAAAGAGTGATGATCCAAGATCAGGAGATACCAAAGAGGGACCATTTTAGGTATTTATGCTCTATTATTAGTCAAGATGGAGAGATTGCAGAGGATGTGACTCATTGGATCCAAGTGGGGTGGCTCAAGTGGAGAAGCGCTACTAATGTACTGTGTGACAAGAGAGTACCCACAAAATTGAAAGAAAATTTTTGTAGAACTGCCATAAGACTAGCGATACTTTACGGGACAGAATGCTGGCCTATTAAGAAGCAGCAGGTGAACAAGATAAGTGTAGCGGAAATGAGAATGTTGAGGTGGATGTGTGGTAAGACTAGACGAGATAGAATTAGAAATGAAACAGTTCACGAGATGGTAGGTGTAGCACCTATAGAGGCGAAGTTAAGGGAAAATAGGCTAAGGTGGTTTGGGTATGTCTATCGTACACTAGCGGATGCAGTAGTTAAGAGAGTGGATTGGATAGCTTTGGGTAGAAACGCACAAGGGAGGGGAAGACCCAAATTGACATTAGATGTGGTAGTACGCAAAGATTTGAATATACTAGGTTTAAGCGATGAAACAGCACTTGACAGAGCTCAATGGAGAAAAAGATTCATGTAGCCAACCCCAATTGATTGGGACATAAGGCTTGGTTTGGTATTTTTGTGCCAAAATAGTTCCTGAAAATGCAAAATAGTTTATGGTGTTTTTGGTCAAGCTCAAGCTGTTTGTTTTTGCACCATTTACCGCCACCGGGTATTCGAAATTTCTGTTTTTTGCTTACTGGATTTTATTCTTTGTTTGTAAGCATTTTCATTTATACTACGGTTTTGAGACAGGGTTGGACTGGAACTTCCAACTATAGAAGTCCGGTTCGAGCATTTGAATGTCAATGCAGAAGCTTATGTTGGTAGTAGAGCTCTGCCCACTGTATACAATTTCACTGTCAATATGGTAGAGGTAATTCATATTTGCGCATATCAACTTGAATTTTTCCTTCATGTTTCCACGCAAAAATTTGAACTGACCCTCCAATATCTTTCTCTTTCTCTCCTCATACGCGCATCTTTGTATTGATTGATGTATGAAGGGGTTTTTGAATTACCTCCATATTCTTCCAAGTAGAAAGAAGCCACTGCCAATCCTTCATAACGTTAGTGGAATAATCAAGCCGGGAAGGTGAGAAACAAACCATTTACTATTTCTCGGGCCAAATTATACTTTATCAAGAATACAAATAACTAATTTTCTTGTAAAAGTTCTGGGTTTTGCAGAATGACTTTGCTTTTAGGTCCACCAAGCTCTGGGAAAACCACATTGCTGCTAGCTTTGGCCGGAAAACTGGATACAGATCTAAAAGTAAAACAAACTTGATACTATTCCAGTTTTCTAAGTTCCATGGACTAGATCATCTTATTTAAGTCCATTATGACTCTAGGTTTCGGGAAGAGTCACATACAACGGCCATGGAATGAACGAGTTTGTTCCACAGAAGACTTCTGCTTATGTTAGTCAATATGATCTTCATCTTGGAGAATTGACAGTGAGAGAAACATTAGCATTCTCGGCTAGATGTCAAGGGGTTGGACCTTGTTATGGTAAACTAGATTCATTGATATTCTCATAATTAGGAGTGAGGAACCATTGTAGCTCTAACTCAATGGTGGTTATATTGCTGCAAATTTGCAGAAATGTTGGCAGAACTATCAAGGAGAGAAAAGCAAGCAAGCATTAAGCCAAATTCTGATATTGATATTTACATGAAGGTAACAGCAATTTCGCCATGCTCGAAATTGTGAATTCATTTTTCACTTTGCGTTTATTGTCTTTTACTCGTTATTATTGTTGTTATTCCTATGAGTGACAGTATTCCGTCTATAAACATTTTATCATGTTCAGGCTGCATCACTAGAAGGGCAGGAGGCCAGTGTGGTAACAGATTATTCTCTTAAGGTACCAACTTGAAATTCATTTAAGCAATCAAAAACAATTTATGAACGAGAGTCATAGGTACCTGATTTGACCTCCTCCGACGATTCTTCAAACTCCATAGGTGTTGGGTCTGGAAGTATGTGCAGATACCTTGGTGGGTGATGAAATGCTGAGAGGTATATCTGGTGGAGAGAAAAAGCGGCTTACAACAGGTAAAATGCATACGCAGCATAGCATAGCAGATTCTAGCAAAAGGAATTACAAACTTCAGGCATAAACCGTGTGAATTTTTCTTTTAGAACAGTTTTATGTTTTGGGTCAATGTTTTTTCCTTCTCTATATGTCTTATCTCGTCCAAACAAAGTAGTAAAATTTGTATATGCGAAACTAAAAAAGTTCACTGCAGACAAAAAAAAAAAAACTGCCAAAAAAAAAAAAGAAAAGAAAAAAAAAACGAGAAGATACATACCGACATTATCTATTTGAAATATAGTAAACAAGCCAGAAACTAGCAACTTGTTAGTCCAAACAAACTCAGGTATGTACCGATAATTCCTGATTTTCATGTAGTCCGCTTCACCAAATGAGTTCTGAACTGCTAATTATTCTGAGATTCTGACACAGGGGAGATGCTGGTTGGACCAGCTAGAGCACACTTCATGGATGAGATATCAACTGGGTTGGACAGCTCTACAACTTTCAAGATTGTGAACTCAATTAAGCAGTCCATCCACATCCTTCAAGGAACTTCTGTTATCTCTCTCCTCCAGCCGGCACCAGAAACTTACAACCTGTTTGATGACATAATTCTGCTCTCTGACGCGCAAATTGTGTATCAAGGCCCCCGTGAATGCGTGCTAGAGTTCTTTGAACACATGGGATTCAGGTGTCCTGAGAGGAAAGGAGTTGCTGACTTCTTACAAGAAGTAAACTATAGCTTTGAACTTTCTATTTGTTTTCGCGTATTTTCTAGTGTTTGGTACAAGTAAAGATAAAAGTTAATCAAAGTAGCTTTATTACCTAATATAACTTCGTATAATTCGTTGGGAACCATAGGTGACATCAAGGAAAGATCAAGAGCAGTACTGGGCGAACAAAGAAGTGCCTTACACTTTTGTTACTGTCAATGAATTTGCAGAAGCATTTCAGTCCTTCCATGTTGGCCGGAAACTGGGTGATGAGCTTTCTGTTCCATTTGACAAAGCTAAGGGCCACCCTGCCGCTTTAACAACCAATAAATATGGTGTCGGCAAGAAGGAATTACTGAAAGCTTGCATGGCCAGAGAATACTTAATCATGAAGAGAAACTCTTTCGTCTACATAGTCAAGTTGACTCAAGTGAGTGGCATGTCAAAAAGTGTGAAAATCTTTCACAAAGTTGTGTATTGCCTAAACATTTTGATTTGGCGAATTAATGGATATCTTTTTTTCAGCTTATTGTTATGGCATTGATAGCGATGACGGTATTTCTACGAACTAAGATGCCTAAGGAAACACTAGACGACGGAGGGATTTTTATGGGTGCCTTGTTCTTCACCCTCATAATGATTATGTTCAATGGGTACTCAGAGATTTCACTGACCATAATGAAACTTCCCGTCTTCTACAAGCAAAGGGACTTTCTCTTCTTTCCTGCTTGGGCATACGCTTTACCCACATGGTTCCTCAAGATCCCAGTAACATTTGTAGAAGTCGGTGCATGGGTTTTCCTAACTTATTATGTTATAGGCTTCGATCCAGATGCAGGAAGGTAATGTGTAACTCTGCTGTAAACATATTTTCTTTCTTGGAAAATAAACAGATACATAATCTAATAATGGCTGTTCTCAATGGCAGGTTTTTCAAACAATACTTGCTACTCCTATGCATTAACCAGATGGCTTCTGCGCTGTTCCGATTCATTGGGGGACTAGGAAGGAACATGATCGTGGCAAACACATACGGGTCATTTGCTTTACTTGTAGTTCTTGTATTGGGTGGATTTGCCTTGTCACGAGGTATAAATACAACGTGCAGACTGGAAAAGATTTCTTCTTTGTTATGACAACTTTCGATTTAATTGAGAACTAATTTCTTTCCCCTCAGTTAATGTAAAAAAATGGTGGATATGGGGTTACTGGTTGTCACCAATGATGTATGCGCAAAATGCTTTAGCGGTGAATGAATTTCTTGGCAAGAGTTGGACAAAAGTAAGCATCCATTTTCATGAATTTGGATACAGAAAATCAAAGGCAGGCATTGTGAGTACTATCATCTAATTTTGAGGAAATAATTGTTTGCAGATCCCTCCTAATTCAACAGAGACACTAGGAGTGCAAGTCTTGAAGTCTCGCGGACTTTTTCCTGAGGCATATTGGTATTGGCTCGGATTAGGAGTTACGCTCGTATATTTTGTTGTATTCCAATTCCTTTTCTCTTTGGCTCTAGCTTATCTCAACCGTAAGTAATGAGTGGATTCATTTTGAGCCTTAAAAATATAAGTTTCAGTACTTGTAGAAATTCTTGGCATTCAATTTATCTTTATGGACTATAAAGCATAGACACCTCTCTGGAGGTCTTGTACGGTGTTAGACCCTAGTTGGACACGAATACTCCGGATACTCTTCGACTTGTGCCTGAAACTCCAATTCGAAGTGTCCTACTTTAAAAAAAAAAAAATCACTCGGACACTCCTGGACAGTGGATACTCTAGAACACTCTAGGACACTCTCGTAACACTCTATGGAAACGCAAGACACAATGACATTTATATAAGAAGGGATATATGGGATACAACGATTTAGGCCCCTTTTTTGGTGTGTTTTTCATAAGTTTTATTTTTAAAATTTAATGTCAAAAAAATCTACTGGTTAGTAACTATGTCTTTTTAAAAAAATTCTACTGTTCCCAACATCTTGTGTCCTCAATTTTTCAAAATTTTACACGTCAGAGTGTTTCGTGTCTGTGTCAATGTTTCTTAGCTAATAGATAGGTCAATTGGATGCAGCTTTTGTCAAGCCGCAAGCGATTCTAACTGAAGAAACCTTAAATGAGAGAGTTGCTATCAAAACAGGAGAGTTAGTCGAGTTATCATCACGAGAAAATAATGCTTCTGGTGGTAAATAAGTTCTATTACTTGACTTTTAATATTTTGTGTTGAAATTTGGAGATGACATATAGAATCAAATATTGTGCAGAAGAGGGAAATGAAGAACGAAGTAGTGTGTCCAGGTCAATGTTATTAAGAGTAGCAAGCAGTACTGAAGCTGGCCAGAATAGAGAGAGAGGAATGGTTCTACCTTTTGAACCACTTTCGATCACCTTCGATGAGATCAAATATGCAGTAGATATGCCGCAGGTACTTGCCAAGATTTGTACACAATGGTAGGCCATGCAATACTGGTTTATACCCAAGTGAGTAGAAAAAAAGCATTTTTACTCTCATGTCACAGTCATATCTTTTCTATTGGAGCTCACTTTGTCTGTTATTTTCAAACCAAGTTCAAAACTATGCCAACAAGGAATCCAAAATTCTTTTAAGCCCAACCCCCAACAATTAGAACTTGTTAATAGGGTGAGATTTTAACCACTTAGCCGGTGATCACCCCTGATATAATCCTGAAGTGTCCTTGCAGGAAATGAAAAATCAAGGCATACCTGGGGACCGGTTAGAACTTTTGAAAGGAGTAAGTGGTGCTTTTAGACCAGGAGTCCTTACAGCTCTCATGGGTGTCCGTGGTGCTGGAAAGACCACCTTGATGGATGTGTTGGCTGGTAGAAAAACGGGCGGATATATTGATGGAAGAATCACAATATCTGGATACCTAAAGAAGCAAGAAACATTTGCTCGAATAGCAGGATATTGCGAGCAAACTGATATACACTCTCCTCATGTTACAGTATACGAGTCATTACAATATTCTGCATGGCTTCGGTTGCCCCCTGAAGTTGATTCTGCAACCAAAACGGTGACTCTTTATATTGCAATTGCAATCCCTATGTCTGAAATTTTCCTTACTAAGCTTTGGCATCTTGAATTACCTTAATTCCGCCCTTCCTACGGATTAGTGACAACTTCCACAAATTTTACAAGTAGAAGCTCTTATTTTCATATTCTCCATTCCTTATTTTGAATAAGGTAAAAAAAAAGTTCAATGAAATTTTGAATCTTCAGTTGAAAAACCTCCTAATCCTTCAGGGGGCTTGTGAGGGGTCAATAAGTTGTATGCCCTCTAGACGGGTCATAACGACTTACTTCAATTTGAACTCTATCCCTTGTAGTATCCGTATAAAACCAGTTTCATTAAATCTAAATGACAAATTGCAGATGTTTGTTGATGAGGTCATGGAGCTTGTGGAGTTAACCCCACTAAAGGGAGCACTTGTTGGGTTGCCTGGGGTGAATGGCCTTTCAACTGAACAACGAAAGAGGCTTACAGTTGCAGTTGAGCTTGTAGCCAATCCATCAGTAATATTCATGGATGAACCAACCTCAGGACTTGATGCTAGGGCTGCAGCAATAGTGATGAGAACAGTAAGGAACACAGTAGACACTGGACGAACTGTGGTGTGCACCATCCATCAGCCAAGCATCGACATATTTGACTCTTTTGACGAGGTAGGAAATCTTGAACAAGATTTCAAATCCAATAGTAAATTTAGTTTCTAGTTGTTTTAAGAAAGCTGATGAAACAACTATAAAACAACAGCTGCTTCTTTTGAAAAGAGGAGGAGAAGAAATATATGTCGGGCCGTTAGGCCACCATTCTGCCCATCTCATTGCATACTTTGAGGTAAAGCTGATGAATTCGTAAGATGATTAATTTCAATGTTTTCTCTAAGATGCTAACATATTTAACTTGTCTTTGGTCAAGGGAATCAATGGAGTTAGTAAGGTCAAAGATGGTTATAATCCTGCAACCTGGATGTTAGAGGTAACTTCACCTGCATCAGAAACAGCTCTTGGGATTGACTTTGCCAATGTGTTCAAGAACTCAGAAGCATACAGGTCGGGTCATGTCAAAGCCTTAAGAAAGTCTAATTTAAGCAGATAGGTCAAACATTCTGAAATTTTTGAGAGGATTGTACATTATATATGTAACCGAGTGCATTTTGTATATATAATTGGAAGACTATCATGTTCTAGCTACTAATAGTCTTGAATGAAATCAGGAGAAACAAAGATTTGATCAAGGAATTAAGCATTCCTGCTCCAGGATCGAAAGACCTAGACTTTCCCAATAAATACTCGCAGTCTTTCTTCATGCAATGCATGGCTTGTCTATGGAAGCAACATTGGTCATATTGGCGAAACCCTTCATACAGTGCAGTGCGATTAATGTTTACCACTTTCATAGCACTATTGCTTGGAACGATATTCTGGCGTCTTTGGTTCTAAAATGTACGTATATCTATAAGGGCAAAATAGGTTTCTCCCCTCTCCCCTTCCTCAAATGTTAGTCCCTAACTTGAAGTTTTATCGTGAACCTTTCATGGGATTTGTAGGGAAAGTAAACAAGATCTCTTCAACACAATGGGGTCTATGTTCGTTGCTATAATCTTTATAGGTGGACATAATATCACATCAGTGCAGCCAGTGGTCGGGATTGAGAGAACAGTCTTTTACCGTGAAAGATCAGCTGGCATGTATTCATCTTTGCCATTTGTGTTTGGACAGGTAATTTACATGCATTTTATGTTTATTACACATGAATCTCAAGCGGACAAACTACGTTTATTCGTTAAATGAAAGTATGGTGAAGTAGGTACATTTAGCTAGCAGAAAGTAACACATCTTCTCTCTTGACAAGCCCATACGATAACCTTGGGTTTAGTTTAGTACCAAACTTCTAAAAGTTTTGACTAGTCCCATTCAATTTTTGACTCACCCTGTTTCCCATTTTTGTGCAGGTTGCGATTGAGATTCCATACGTTTTGGTTCAAACGATTATCTATGTGGTCATAGTTTATGCGATGATTGGATTCGAGTGGACAACTGACAAGTTCTTTTGGTACCTATTCTTCATGTACTTCACCTTACTATACTTCACCTTCTATGGAATGATGTCAGTGGCTGTTACTCCCAACCACAACATTGCTGCCATAGTTTCATCTTTCTTCTATCTAGTATGGATCCTTTTCTCAGAATTTATCATTCCGAAGACAGTAAGTTCCGGTTTTTCTCATACAGTTTCTTACAGAATGAGCTCATAATACGCTACTGAGAATTTTCATCCTCTCTTTTCTAACAGAGAATTCCGGTGTGGTGGAGATGGTACACTTACACTTGCCCTTTCTCTTGGACTATGTATGGGTTAGTTGCTTCACAGTTCGGAGACACAAACAACAGGCTTGACACCGGGGAAACCGTGAAAGAATTTATTCATAGTTACTTTGGATTTGATCATCACTTTTTGGGATTTGTTGCGCTCATTGTAGTTGGATTTGCCGTGCTCTTTGGGTTCATCTTTGCCTTTTCAATCAAGAGATTCAACTTCCAAAAAAGATAAAGAGGTGCCAAAATTTTTATGTATATGAAGATCTCTGAACATACTTTACAACATAAAAGACGAGCACTTAATTTTTTTTTTGTGAACAAGTGCTAAATGTTGGCGTCCTTGCATCATGTATATTTAGACTGTAACTTACTGTGAGAGCCCACCTTGGGCAAATTAGTCCCACACCGGTAAAATGTGGGAAATAAATCTGTATAACATATCACCACAAGCTACTTATAATTCGAGATGAACCTTTTGAGCCACGTGATCAGGCTAAGGGAAGAGACACAGTCACCCCAGCAGGTTGCAAGCTTTTGGCCACGAGGGGGTGTGAATCTCAAAGCAAACCTCCTTATCGTCGTTTGTTGTTGAGCCAAGGTCTAGCCAAACATAAAATCGTAGTACGTATCTGGTAGCGATTACATGATGATGATTTGGCATTGATATTGCGCGGAGTTGTAAAATAGGAGGGCATATCTCGAATGCCATGAACCTTGCTCGGTTGCTCCCAAGCTTAAAGAGTCTCATAAGAATCCCGCTCCAATTTGTTGCTCGTACTTGCGACATATAAAATCATCTGGTTGTACTAATTTAAAGGATAAATAGAGATGATATCGGACTTTGACATGAAATCGTTGGAGTGGTTCGTTCGTTTGTCGCGAGAGAGAGAGAGAGAGAGAGTGAAGACACAAAGTCACAAACACATCGATATATTTTACTCCTAAACTAGGCTTAATTACATTTTGTGCCACTTAAACTCTCTCATTTTTCATGTTACGTCATAAACTATAAACACCGGTAATTAACTACCATAATCTATCATAACAGCAAAAGACATTTGGTAAAAAAGACAAGAGTTGTGAAACAATCCAGAGAGAGAGAGAGAGAGAGAGACAGAGACAGAGAGAGAGCGCCGTGGTGGGAGAGAAATAGAACCGAAGTTTATACAAAGGCGGATGGGTACCCTTATTTGGGTCAGAAGTGGAGAACTAATTTTTCTGTTAGTCAGCATGTGGTGCTTTATTTTAGCACCACACATTTTTGTGGGGTTAATACACTAAGTCATAGACACTACAAGAATGTGTGATAGTGTAGTATCCCAAAGCACCACGTGGCCGTAATTCGTACATTTGTTGAAGATTAAAATTAAGGCTAGGGATGGCATATCAACTCATGTCGCCTTGCCCCAACTAGGGCGGGTATTTGTTAATCTGGCACAGGATCAGAGTCGGGAGAGAATTGAAAAAACCAGACCAAGTAAAGGTAGGATTCGTCATATAATTGGCATCTCAATTAGTTTGCACGATGAGCCAATGTCCAGCAAAATATAAAATCATATTCTCTCCATCCCAATTTGTTGTGCCTGTTTCTTTTTCGGGACTTCTAAAAAAATTGTCTATATCTCGTAATATACTGTATAATTTTTTATGATTTCGAAATCTTTGTTTAACAAAATTAATTAAGATCTATTAAACAAAATCCGTATTAAATACTGACAAAATATATGATAAATCAAAAGATATAGACACCAAAAAAGGACAAACACAAGAAGTTGGGATGGAAATGTAAATACTAAATAGGAGGGCAGATCATGCCTTCCATGAACCTTGCTCCCAAGCTTAAAGAGTCTCATAAGAACCCCGCTCCCATTTGTTGCACCTACTTATGACACACAAAATCGTCTGGTTATACTCCCTCCGTCTCTTTTTTAGTGTCAGACATTTCTATTTTGATAGTCCCTTAATAAGTGTGTGTATTGAAAAGTTAATAAGTAAAAGTTTATACAATTATCATTTTATCCTTTTGAAAAATTAGTGGGTTAACATTTTGCCTTTTTGAAAAATTTGTGGGTAAAGAATTAATGGGTAAAAGTGAAAGATAATTTTAGAAAGTGAAGGTAAAAGACGATGTGAAAAGTGTGAAGTAGAGGTAAAAATTGATGTAAAATATGTAAATTGAGGGTATTTCTTTAATAAGTTGAATTTACGAAGAAGTAACACACTTGAAAAGGGACGGAAGGAGTACTAATTTAAGGATATATAGAGAGGAAATCGAATCTTGACATGAGAAACAACCGGTGAAACATCAAATAATGTTGTTTCTTTTCTTTTCTTTTGGTCATTCGTCATTCTTAAACTATTACATGGGGTGGGGGAATGGGACTCAATCCGGAACGCAATGTAGGGCATTCAAGAGCTCTACCGCATTAGTTGGCCACCACTTACAAAATCAAAGGATGACACATCTATGATATGCAAATTATGCATACAAGTTGCAGCACAAGGAGAACATCACGCTGCTCCCATTGTACTGATACTGTACCATACCAACTTTGAATTAGGCCCCTCGCAAAATCTTGGTAGTAAAGTGCATTATGCAGTTCATGTCAAATCTCCCATAAACCAAACCTGACATAACTCATGCATATCCATATATAGAGAGAGAGAAGTGTTACTTCCAGTTTTGTTGAAGTCATTTATCCATGACTCCATGTTTAAAAAGATGTCCAAGGAAAAAAATATGGGACACAGAGGGGAAGAACCAAACTTGACTTCATTCGGCCGGTCCTGAGGTAGCTGGTAGCGCATCACTGCTTCCATAATACTTTTCCTTCGACACGTTGGCATGACGGTTGCCCTCATGCGCTGCTGATGGACGATGAAACTTGTGCACTACCAGCTTGCGGCATCCCTCTTTATGAGCTACAATTCCCATACGCTCCACTTCTATCAACTCCTTTATTTTCAGCATCTTCCTCATGGTAGCATTTCTCTTCTTTTGCTTCAGTTTGGAAATAGGATCTTTACAACGTTTATATTTCTTCTCGTATTCGCCATAGTAGGGCTCCTTATTCCATCTTTCAATCTCCATAAATATCTCATCTCTCAAGCGTCTCCCTGTTTCGCCAGTTGGATCTTCTTTCCTACGGTCTATGCATGCTGCAACCGTGGTTCCCTTAGCCACGCTTCGGTAGACACTGAACTCCAAACCAGGACGAACCCTAGAGACGAAGTCTGTATCCTCAAGCAAATCAAATTGGGGCATTTCAGCGAGAAACCTTCTTAAATTCGTGATATTCTTGGGACCCAGAAGGCTAAAATTATCGCCTGGGATATTAGCTAATGCCAAGAGACCACCACTATGCATAATTAGCTTAGTAGTAATATAACTCCCAAGAAGAGCAAAAAGATTGGGCGCTATAAATTCAGTTATTTTATCCACAAGCGCGTCAACTGCTTTGCCAGCTGAGGATAAAACAAGAAGTCGATCGCACGCATCAAATACCTTCTGCAGAACTTCATCTGGAAGAGGCTTGCCACCAGGGATTGATGCTTTCTTTAAGAAACTAATCCTAGTTGGAGATAAAACCTCATCCAGGTCAACAAGGGCTAGATCCATTTCATTCCCAGCCTTTTTAACTACACGAGCATAACTTGCTAAGGAAACAACAGACAATTCGAGTTTCGGAAACCTTAAATGATACTTGCCACGGATAAAATTGTCGAGTCTAACAATGTCTAGAGTAATACCAGCCCGCAACACAAAACAATCAGCTATCAGCTGCAAGCCTGCCTCTTCTTCCAACACAATTCCTCGAGTTGAGAATAACTCAGGCATCTTCTCAGCCATCTGCATGATGCGAATGTACTGACGTGTATTATGGATTTTGGAAACCGAATCCAGATCATCAGTACCCGAGTTATGTGCTTGCTCCACGACCTCGTCTTCATCCATGCTATCCTGGTGGGCCTTGTCAGAAACAGCTTCACTGACTGACAAGGCATGGAGATTCGGCAACGTAGACTCAAAAAGAGTTGCCATTGTGTCAGCTTCTTCTCTGCAAACGAACAAACAAATGAAAATAAGGGCCAGAAAAAGGGGATGGCAACCAAAACAAAACATAGACAAAACCACAGCAAGGGAACACAAATTCCCTGTATACAGCTACAAAACAACCAAGCAAGCACCAAAGACAGGTCTACCTACGTACTACTCCTGGGACTAACAATGATATTGTGGGATATAAAAGGAGAAAACATTATTTCTACCGCCGGCGGAAAAATGTTTCCTCCAAATCAATCACAACGGTCTGTGTAATTGTGTAGTCAATGTGATTGTGTAGTACGCAATCACACGGACCGCTGTGATTGATTTGGAGGAAACATTTGTTTCTACCACCGGCGGAAATAACTCTCTCTCATTCAAAAGAGATGCAAAGGGCAGTGTTTTATGTAGAATTTGGCACTCGATTCCACATACAAACTCTAGCCTTAATATCCATGAACTAGAAAAAAAATAGGCTAAGGCTAGGGTTCAGGGTTGGGGTATGTTATTGTGTGTAAAGAAGAAACCTGGGAGAGGACATGGGAGAAAATTACAAAGCTCTGTCAGAGAAATATTAATCACAAATTGACGAAGGAAAAAACAAACATCGCCAAACCCCTTAAAAAGCGAATCAAAAGGGGCGATGAAATCAACAATTCCGAAGTCCAAATCAATCGTTGGGTTATACTAATTTAAAGGATAGAGATGAAATCGAACCTTGACATGAAATCGTCTACTTGTTCGTTCGTTCGTCGCTCGAGCGAGGCACAGAAAGAGAGACAGAGAGAGAGAGGGGAGAGGAGAGGAGAGGAGAGGACAATTTATAGGTGCACATGGTCCGGATTGGACCGGCCCTCTAGAAATCCAGTAACTGGATCACTCTGATCGATTCTACAAAATTAAGAACCAAAACCTAACCAATATACATGTAGAACTTGTCTACATCCAAACCGCAAGACCAGACCGGTTTTGGTTCGGTTCTAGTTCTACTCGATTAGCGTTAGAACATTTTTTCATAACACATTAACTCAAAAGATTATTTAAAATTTGAAGCGCTAAACAACTCATAAAATAGTTATAGAATTTTGTAAGATTTGAAACCAAAAGAATATTTTATTAAAAAGCTTCTTTGCAAAATAGATTTTTAATCTAAATAGACATAAAAGAATACATTGTCAGGAAAAAATAATATTAACTTACCAAATCAAGATACATAATTATGCATACGTATAAAAGTATAAGTGAAATATATATTAATACTATATGGTCCGGTTCTGTTTTAACTGTGATTCTTAAATTGAGAACCAGTAACCGAACCATAATTACCGCTTCTTATTTTTTTAGAACCATAACCCCAATGAACTGCATAACCTAACCAAATAGTACGGCTCAGTCCAGATCGGATTGGTTGAGTGGGTATATCGGTTTTCTTGTGGAACCTCTAAGGCCCCGTTTGATACGAGGTTTCATTTTGGAGGGATTGGTAATGAGGTGGGATTGGGATTGGGATTGATAATGTGATGGGATTATTAATGAGGAGATAAATCCTTCTCACATGTTTGTTTTGCACAGGATTAGATCATGGGATTACTAATAACATGTTTGTTTTGCTTAGAATAGGATTGGGTAAAAATAATTTGTTTCCAATTCTACCCTTCCATTGAAACACCATTTTTATCACAGCAAAATCATGAAATGCCACCGGAGTTCAAGAACCATTTGACCATTTATTACATATTCACTTCGAATCAATTTTTTTTGTCAATTTTTTTTTTCAAATTTCAAATGGATAACAATATTTTTTTTCCCAGATTTCCAATTAATATTTGAAATGCTTACTCCCAAATAAAAGCATTCCTAATTGTGGCATTTTCCAACAAGTTGAAAACCATAGACCAGAAAATTGCAACCATAGACCAGTACTACATTATGAATTTCTTTCCATAACCAAAACCAGAAAATTGCAAGCAAATGAACAACACAAAATGGGATGGATCTTAACTGGGAGTAGCAACTCCGATTTCAAGAAAAAAAAAATCTAATGTAGTAAGTTAGCTTTGGGTCTTTATTTTTTATTTTTTTAATTGATTCGTCTTGACAAGGTGAATAAAAAAATAAACAAACTCTAATCTATTGGCATTAGTTAACTTATTATATTATCTTTTTGAGACGAATCAATAGTTGACAAAAAAATTAACGCAAAAGTAACAAATGCGAAACAAAATTTAATAAAGCCAAAAAAAAAAACAAAATTTAATGAGATGGGATTATTTTTTTCTTCTGATTTCAAATGAAAAATAACATGAATTTCATATTATCCTGTCATTCCTAGATAATGAGTGTGATTAACGTGAATTTCATTTTATCCAGAAAAGAAAAAAAAAATGCTGGGAGCAATTTTTTTTGATAGGCAAGCTGGGAACAATTTAATTTTACCAAGATACTTGATGTGGAGCCTTCTAGGAATAATTCGGTTTTATCCCAGACCAAGAGCATTTCTATGGGATTCAAAATTGTGGCAATAGATAATAAGGGTGAGGTTAAAATTGTATTTATTGCCTCAATCCCTTGGTATAGGTTTCACAATACCAACCCCCCTTGGGTTGGTGAATCCCATAGATTGGTGGGTTTCACAATCCCTTGGATTATAAATCCCAAACATAAAAAACAAAACAAACACAAACATAAAGGCCCCACCACCTTAACAATCCTAATCCCAAACTTGAAACCTTGTATCAAACAAGGCCTAAAAGGACATAGGACGCAAAGCACGGAGAGCGACATATTTTACTCTCATCTAGGCTTAATTACATGTTGCTCCCCTAAACTATCTCATTTTTCATATTATGTCCTAAACTATATACACCTACAATTGACTACCCTAATATATTGTAACTCCTCAATTCTTTTTGCATTTGTTAGTTTTGTGTTTTTTTTTTTTTTTTTTGTGGATTATTGCTTAATCTCGGCGAGAGGAATCTAATAGTAAAAATTTATGAAGCAAACTAAAGTTTTTGTGAATAAAGACAAGTATAGAAAGTCTGTTTGTTTTGAATTTTTTTGTCTTTGGTGAATTTATTAAAGATTTTGATCATAATTTTTTACTTTTTAAATTTCTTTCATCGAGATGAACTAATAATCTATAAAAAAAAAATTTGATGCAAACCAACAACAAGTGCGGAGAAATTTTGAATAAGGGTGAAAAAATAATCTTGCTCAACTAATTAGCCAAAACAAGCTCCAGCCTGATCGTTAATATTAAGTCACAGTATTAAAGAGGTTTGTGAGGCGCGCAATACCCCCAAAATATGACCAAAACATTCTCTGGAGTTGTAGTTAATTCTAAGTTCTTATAAATAGATTTTGGTTACGTACCGTACAACACGATCATTAGCATCATTTGTCTTTGTTTTGTTTCAAAGATCAATAAAATTTTTGCCTTTCAAAAAAAAAAAAAATTAAGATAGTAATTAATACACAAGAGAAAAATTCCACCGAATTTTTTTAGCCGAAAAAGAGCTAAACTTAATTCTTTCATTTAGATTTAAAATTTTTGCGACGGTTCATATATCCCGTATGTCAGTCAATTCTTCAATATCCCGTACACTGGAAAAATTTAAAGAATAAATCAGAATCGCACATTGAGTTTCTTGCGTGTAGTATGATTTTTTCCCATATCGGAATACATGCAGCAACATTATTTGAACCGAAGAAAGATAAATAGAAAAGTACCTAAAATAGCCTTTCAAAAGAATAAAAATAAAAAGCCTTTCAAGAAAAGAAAAGTGCCTAAAATAAATAAAGAAGCTCAAAACAAATAGGGTTGCAGAAAAGTGGAACAAATAAGTTTTCCATTTAACATTCAGCATAATAAGCTAATAAGTTCAAATGCAACTCCACAAATAAAAACATTTAGTCCCAATAACATAGCGAAACAAGCCTATAATTTGGAAAAGATAATTAATTACTGAACCAGTTCAACAAATAATTACTGATGATAACAGCCATAAAGTTCTAACATGCGGCACTCCTGGATCTTTCTACAGATTCACCTCAGGACCTCCTGTGTTTTGGGCAATCTGTAAAACAGAAAATTAATGAGTATCAAGGTATTCATGCTAAGCTAGTTAGCTGAACAAAGTTTCAAGATTTTTAATATTAATTTGGACAAATACAGGAATAGTCTCAAAAGTATCACACACATACATATTAAGCAAACCAATGACATCTACTCCCCTGTTTAATTCCACGGTCAAAATAAACTAACTGTTAGGAGTACGTACAATGCATTAATGTGCGCGCATTATTGAGACTTGTGTCGGGCGTAACTGCAAAGAGTCCGCCACATCACTATGAAGTTATGAACACAGATTCAGCATGTAAGTAGTGAGCAATCCAATATTATATTAAGACCCGGCCTTTTCTATGTTTTTCCGTTGTGGGAATTAACATGCACACATGTTACAATACTAACTGACCGGAAGAGTCATTCTTTTATGTTTTTTTCAGTTGTTGGGGTGTATACAGCTAGATCTACTTGGCAGGCTTTTCAGGTCACTATCCACCCCTTTCTTTGGCACAAGATCATTTGGTTCAAGCACCATATTCCTAAATGGGCTTTCATCCAGTGGCTAACAGTTTTAGGGAGCTTATGCAGGTGGACCCAAAGAGCATTCTTTGTTCTAGGGAAACTGAATCACATTCCCACTTGCTCTTTTCCTATAACTATGCTACACAGATTTGGTCCTCTATTCTTGTCCCTAATGGTGTTCCTAATGGCCCTAATTTGGGCTAAGCAGTATTGAGGGGGTAACTCTATGACCCACCTTCTTTTCAGGTTGTCTCTTGCTGTATCTATGTAATGGTTGTGGAAAGAAAGAAATGTCGGGATTTTTCAACATTAGAGTATGTCATGTTCTACTCTGCATGGTTGTATCATTTCAGCTATTCGAGATTGTCTTAGCTCTTGGAGACGAGTTTGTCCTTCTCCTTGCAATCTGGCTATTGCTTCTGCTTGGAGACTTATTAGTATAATTTTTTCCCCAGGTTTGTATTCTTGTGTTAGGCCTTGACCTTTGTTCTTGGTTTGTTTGTGCTTTATAAGATTACAATTTACCCAAAAAAGAAAATGAAAGAAGTCTCTGTTCTCCCTGATACGTTAATCATCTGACTTCCAACCACAAAATTATCCACAATTTTCCAGAGTCAATTCTTTCTGTAGCTTATAATCTTTAAAATCAAGGTATAGTTCTAACGGTACTTAATTATGTATATCTGATAGATAGCATTCCGTTTTTTCGAAAGTGTTGTATATTTGGGTCGAACTTTACATGTGTGCCATAGAAATAGGAAAAAAATTACAAATCTAATGGCAAAAATGAATAGGCCAACTTTTTTGGGTAGTCTCCACTGTAGGAAGAATGCTTAATTACCGCCCATTAGTGGTTGAAGTGAATAATATGCATATAATGCGAAACAAGTTCCGGTTACACTTCACGGATATCATTAATACATTTTTACGGTTATCAATAGAATTTTCTCAAATATCTATATGTAATTTTATACATTATCCATTGCCCTAAGAATTGCACTTAGCATCTTCCTTTCAAAAAACTTAATGGAACCACAGATTTGGTGGCCCCAATCTAAAATAGCAATCGCGCCCTAAATCAATAATAACAATCGTGCCTATATCAAATCTCCGTATCTTAGGTTTTAGATTAGGCCTTTGACACTGAATTATCTGTGAGGAGTTGAACTTCCATGTTCAATCCACAACGTCCCTTACAGATCTTGAAAACTAGAGTTACATAAGTTACACTACAAAAGAAAACCGTAAGTAATGAACAGAAATAGGAAAAACATATAGATATACATGGAAAACCTCAACGTGAGGAGGAACCATGAGAGGCACACAAGTCCACTATAATGATTATTTACTTGCGTTTTCTTGTTCGTAGTGTGGCGGTGATTCCCTCCAAATTGTTGCAACAAAAGTGTAGTAGAATGATGTAAAGTATAATTGCACACTGGTAGCAAAATATATATTGAAAAAACCTAGCTGATAGAAGAATAACTTGATTTTACTTCTCTTATACTTCATTATCACAGCTTCCACAGGCCCCAAGGAAGAAAATCATACCTTGAAGAATCACAGGAAGTAAAGAAGTCAGTTTCCTCTCTAATATGTCGGCAACTCGGGATGGCATTGGGGACAGTTGTTCTTCATCTGCATCCATGGCACAATACAGCCTTCATGGTAGGTATGAAAACAAGGCAAACGAGTGCCCGAGTCACCCACTTGGAGAGTGACCCCACACATTGCACACGTCTCGGCTGCTTCAAGTGTTAACCTCTCCAACGCATCGATGGCCTCTGCAGTTGTTGGAGTTGGTTGCACCTCCTCATCTGGTAACAGCTCAATCTCTTCCTCATCTGAATCCGAATCTGAATCTGAATCTGAATCCTCACTATCTTGAGTTGGTTTCACCTCCTCCTCATCTAGTAACAGCTCAGTCTGATCTTCCTCGTCTGAATCTGAATCTGAATCTGAATCTGAATCCTCCCTAGCCTCAGGCCGAAGGGTTAGAAGCACTTCAATGGTTTTTGTTTCAGTATCATTCTCCATTGAGTGCACCAGGTTGACAGCTTGCCTAATTATATCATCTTCAATACCTTCTGGTAAACTCACGGGTCGAAAAACTTGCAACAGTGTCTCTTCAACCTCTTCCGGTGTTAGGTATGAGAATGAGCGACTGTACTGGTTCATGGTACGGCCATCTTCGCCAAGTTCTCGAACCCTAGCAAAAACAAACTTCTGGCCTCCCTGATCATTGCTGGAGCTACCATCCTTCGCGGTCACAGTATAGTCATAGTCCATGGCTACCACTCTTTTCAGTGACTGAAGTTCTTTGATCAATTGAGGATGCACAGTGAGGCTCAAAAGAGAGGATTTCTGTTTCCCTCTTCTTCAAAGACAATGCCAGGAAAAATGATTCTGTTTCTCTCTTCTTCAAAGACAATGCCACAACATGAACATGCTTTGTGTGTGTGTGTGCTTTTTTTGGTACAAGTCAGAGCATTTCCATTTTGATTGGTCAAATGCATTTTGCATTTCGTTCTACACAAATATCGTGATATTCACCTCTCTAGGATGATTCTTCTAGGAAATTCTAGCAAAGACACTCTTTCTAAGTGAAGATGTTTTCAGAAACAATTGCTACATCGATTCCGAAATGTTCGGAGATTTTATTAGTTAAGAAAAATGATTTTCACACCCCGCTTTTATTCTCGAACACTCCCTTTTTTTGTCTTTATTCACTTTGAAATTACCAAATTACCCTTACCTCGTGAGTCACTTATTTCATATGAAGGGCAATTTAGTACTTTCCAGTGAAAAAAGACAAAAAGTTCGGATATAAAAAGGGGGTGTGAAAATCATTTCCCGTAGTTAAACTATGGAACGGGGACGAAATACTTAAAAAATAGCAACAGTACTCTATACTGCATGTATGAATTTGGATCTGATTTCAACTTGTTTGCTAACGTTCAAAAGATTGTCACTTGTTTACTAAATACTGAATGAGTATTGGCAAAAATTCACAATCAATAGGCCTAGTGACCGTGATCTAGCTCGTGTTCAAATCCAAGCAAACAAACGAGTCTCAAAAGTTCGAGTCAAATTTGAGCAATACTATTTGTTTTCACATAATCGACAAGATAAATGTCCCACATATAAGGACTCAACCGGTTCGTACAACTCAATTGCGTCCGTAGCTTTCAAATCATGCTCTTTGACAAACTTCTTCAACTCATCTGTGACCACATAGGCTGATAGGCATCGGCATGGTAATTGAACATTAAGGCCATTTGCCAATTCCGGTTTCGCTCATCATTAAACCACAGAGGTAGCTTGAAGAGGAAACAATTTTCCTCCCCTTGCCTTAAACCCATACTCTCAGCTTCACTAAAGCAATCGTAAGTCACATCTTAAGAAAAGTTGCCCTCAATTTCCGCTCTCCTCACTTACTCGATCGAGTAATGGTGGTTGTGTAAACGTCGTGAAGGTATGCTGAAGTAAATCACATTTGTACAATCCAAAAGGTGACGATCTAGAAAATCAACCAAATTGTTTGTAAGCAATGCCCGATCAGTATGGTAGTACCTCAGTTTCATATTCCACCAAAAGTTCTACATTCGTTTTAGAGAAGAACGGTTAGGAATCGGAGGGAAATATTTCGATGCTTTTCTGTAACGAAACGCGAGCACGTTGTTTTCAATATTTGGAGGAGCTAATGGCATCTCCATGAGAAACTTCCCTTCTTGGATTCCATATTAACTATGGTTGAATTTCGGCAATGGCAAATAACACAAGTAATAATCATACATAACCAAACTGACTACGGTATTGTTGAGTGTGAAGTCGAATTCGGCATTTTCTACGCAATTTGTGGAGTTCCAGTATCTCTAGTTGGACCAGGTGAAGGGTGGTACTACGAGGAAAAGGAAGCAAAAACCAAGCTGCAGCATCTCTTGTCCGATGCTGGTCCAGACAAGCGAGTATCTGGTTCAGACGAGCGTGACTGCGAGGCGCGCGTTATTGAGTTTTTTTAGAAGTTTTTTAAGGCTTCTCTTGTATTTTCTATAGAAAGCAAAGGACACGGCAGCCCCCATTCTGTTGTTATTCATTCTTCATCATAATGAAACACTCCAGCAACCCATGGAGTACGATTAAGCAATCATCTTAAGTCAGAATCAAGTAAATCTCTGTATATTGTTCTTGCTTGCTTTAGATTGTCTTTCTGTTCTTAATTTGTTCTTAGATTGTGTGTGTTTATCTGTGGATTTGAGTGCAAATCCATAACAGGTATCTAGCAATAATGTTCTTGCTTGTATATGTAAAAATAAAAAGAAAAAGCAATAAGATATCTTTCAACCACTTCATCTAGCACACAATACGTACACATCATTATGAAGCAGCAACCAACAAAGATGAACAATCCTATTTAATCTTTTCTTTTTTTTTTTTCCTTTCGGGTAAATAAATGATTTTCAATCCTATGTTCTCTTATTGACTTATGTTTCATGTAATTCCCTTGTAGTGACTACAGGGTATAGTAAGCAAATCACAAACACAAACTCTTCCATGTAAGTCTTTTTTTTTAATCTGAACCATTAATTGCCAAATTAATCCAATGGTCACCGTTGCTCACTACAGGACCCTCGGTTTCAAAAATATCATAGATTGAAATATATGAACAATTAAAAAATAACGCAAAATGAAATAATTGACGAATAAAATGGGACGGAAGAAGTATTGAATGTGAAAGAAGTTTCCATACATTTGATTCAAATTAGGAGAGACCATGAACTTCTTCCATTCAGTTGGTTTTACAATTTTATTTTATTTTTATTTTTATTTTTTTTATGGAGGAACCCCAATCTTGGCAATTAGCAGAAAGCAATTGGTCCAAACCACCATAACCATCACCATCTCTCTCTCTCTCCAGAAAAGAAATTCAGAAACTACCCATAGAACAAGTCTCTCTCTCTTCTGTCCAAGTTATGGATTGGAGGAGCAGTCCAAATGGACCATTGATTGTTCCAAACTTCCAATTTATGATTCAGATTTGGATTATGTACTCCAGTCTACATATTGGACCGGAGAGGATCCAATTCCGTTCATAAAAATGCCGATAATGACACAACATTTTCCATTGTAGTAGACATGGTTGGCTAGTTGCTGATAGCAATATAGAGGTAAACAAATTGCGGTACGCTCATAACCATTGATGTGGTCTACATATATCCAAAGGGATGTCTGTTTTGAAGAAAAACAAATATATACATAGAGGATCAGGGGATGTGGTAGCGGAGTGTGGTGCTGTACCAGAGGCCTTGATCTCGACAATCAGCGGCTCGGATTTCATCTTGGCAATGGACAGCTCGGGTCATGCAAGTGCTGAGACGAAATCCAAGCTGTTATTGCGCAATCAACGGCTCGGACGCCGTACTACAATCTTGTAGTGCGGCACCGCATTGTAGGATCACCATACATGTAGAAAATAACACTCGTTTTTACACTGAAATAGCGGCCCCCTGTACCAGTTCTAAAAAACAAGCAGGGATCAAACACATGATTGGGAGGCACAAACAGGGATCCAGATTCTCACACAAAAGCATGAATCTCAGGAACAAAGGAAAACCACCTGAAACCACAGCTGCATTTCTCAGGCAATGAAGGGCATTTAGGTAGCCAGTGCCAAGTTCCCCTTGAAACCTTGTAGTACAAGATCTCAGGCCAAGTATAACAGCACAAACAAATCAAACCCTGATGCCAAAACACATAAACATGCTCATAGTTGTGGTAGCAAATTGACATGAACTTCCTGCACATCATCTCCGGCACTCGCACGATCTCCGCCCAATTCCCTCCATTCAATTCCCACAATTTCAATGCCCTCGAGATTCCGTTTTGCCCAATTCCCGCGATCAGGTATAGCTTCTCATCGCCATCGCTCACCAACCGGGCAAATGTTAGCTCACCCGGTAACTCTGTCATCAATTTCTCCCATTTCCCACTTTCCAAATCAAAGCACACAACAGAAAAAGGCTCCGGTGTTGTGAAATAGAGGTACCCATTATAGGAAACACCTTGTTGAAGAAAATTATCACCCAGAACTGAGTCAACTCTATCGAATCGGTGCCAGAGATGAAGCCTAGAGTCATAAACAAAAGTATTGTTTGATGAGCCAGAAGGAGAGCCAAGCATGAAGAGTTTGTACCCACTGGGTGTGGACACCAAAGTAAGCAAGTCAAAGGCAAAAGGGTGTTCTGGGAATTCCACAACTCTAGAAGATCTTGCCAAGAGATTGTAGACAAGGAAAGAGGATGAGTTGGGGAGAGAGAAACAGAGCAGGCCATGAGATACGGAGAGGAGGTGTGGAGTGGCCGGCGTGCAGGACAGCACGGGAGAAACGGAGAGGGGCAACGTTCGCCAGGTTTTGAGGAGAGTGTCGTAAAGAGGGTAATAGAGGTGGAAATCTGGGTGAGAGAGAAGGAGAAAAGAGGGGAGAGAAGAAGATGGTGAAGAGTGTTTGGAGATGAAAGGAGGAGAGAAGATGAGAGAGTTGAAGTGTTTACATGTTGATCTGAGGCTCAAGAAGGTCATCAGTGGTAGGAATGAAAGAACATGTTCCAGGAGGACCTCCGGCAGCCGGCTCCATATTCCGGGATCCATTTCCGGCGGAGTAGCAAGAGAGACTCTGCTCTTGTCTTTTACTACTAAGTCTTCTCTAAGGCTTAGTCTTTGATCGGAAACGTGGGTTGTACTTATACTCTGTAGTCATATTATGGTTTAAGCTAATCTTTTTCATCACACGCCATTTGACTATCATATGCAAGATTTTATTATATATTTGCAAAACTAGTGTTTATAAAATGAGGGTGGGACCGTGCTATGAAGTGTAGCAAGGGAGAAAAACTTGGGTGCCGGATGGGTACCATGTGACGGTACCCGTCACACAACTCGGCCATCCAAAAGTGTTTTGGACAGCCTTGATTTCTCTCTATCCCCTATTTCTCTCTAGTCTCTCCTCTCTCTTTAAAATCTGGGGCTGAGACTGGTGCTCGACATCACGTGTGCCCTACATGCTCAACACTGCTAATACATTGGCTGTAGTAAAACTCCCTTTGGTAAAGTTTCTCAGAAACTAAAACGGTAAAACCTATAATAGTAACAATTCTCTTTGGTGAAGTTTCTCAGAAAATAAACTCATACAGGTAATACTTTACGGGTCCGTTTGTTTGACGGGACTATTAGGAAATGAATTTATGATGCGTCCTAGCGATGGGATAAAAGGTACTCACTTTATTCCAATTTGATAGTCCCATTTGAAATTCCAACTTTTAAAAGAATCAAAATGATTGCATCAAAAAGTATTCAACTTTTTAATTTATACCATTTAGTACAGTATTTTTTAAGGAAACATAATGATTACATAACTTTTTAAGGATAATAATGAAATTTTACCAAGTCTTTGCAGATAATTTTTTTAAGGAAACATAATTATTACATGATTTTTAAGGATAATAATGAAATTTTACCAAGTGTTTGTAGATAATTTTTTTTTTTTTAAGGAAACATAGTGATTACTTAACTTTTTAGGGATAATAATGAAATTTTACCAAGTCTTCGTAGATAATTTTTTTAAGGAAACATAGTAAGTACGTAACTTTTTAAGGATAATAATGAAATTTTACCAAGTCTTTGTTGATAATTTTAGAAGGTGGACTAGTATTTTGGGAACGAACAAAATGAAATATGGGACTATCAAAAACTCACGAGGGAGTACCACAGTATGAGATTTTATAACCAATTTATATTTCATTCAACCCGTAAAAAAATTTAATAAAACACCAGATATGTGGTTTCTTTGAATATATAGCGTAATCTGATGCACATACTCGGTCAAACAATCGGGCCGTGTAAGTGGGAGTTCGAAACACCCTCCCCTCACTTCCTGATATTATTTCACTCTATTGTCTTTTCAATAATGCTACTCTTACACCCATCCGGTTACACTCATTGGTTACACTCCACTTTGATTTCTGACATGTGGCATCCCTCTCAATCCCTTTGACTCTCTCTCCACGTGTCAGAAATCAAAGTGGGGTGTAACCCATGAGTGTAACCGGATGGGTGTAAGAGTAGCATTATTCTTGTCTTTTTAACTGTCATTTTCGTTCATTTTCTCTCCTTTTTCTTCATGAAACCGAGAGGCCACCCCGCAGGGCAATTTTCCTCGGCCGCCACCCTTTTGTATTCTGAAGTAGCTATCAATGGTAACATTTCAAACCCTCCTGCAAAAGGGCCTTGACTTTGACAAATTCCATCAAGCAAAATTGATGCACAACCAAGCTCTACAATTACACTTGCGGTCATTCGCATTCCACTTCTTATCACAACTGAATCACTTGTCCATTATTTCGACGCGGACAATGGAAAAGGGGAATGCAGTTCTGTTCGAAAATTTATAAACAGAACAGTAATTATATGTAAGACGTTGATGGTGCGCAGAGCCGTGGTTCCATTTATCTACCGTACAACAACAGTTTCGTGCCTTACAAATTATATAACACGAACACAATCATTTCGTTTTGTTTCCAGGAAATGAACATGGTCAGTCCAGATATACACAAGATTGCTTTTGTGGTAAAGGCATGGCTTCCTACTTTGGCGAAGTGTAATGTTTGTATCCAAAATCCAAAGAGAAAATGAAAAAGAACAAACGAACGAACAGTGTTACTGTACCAGCAGCCAAACAAAAACTCCTATATACATATAAAACATGTGAACTCGTAGATGACCTGGAAATCTGCATCGCGGAGAGACAGTAGTAAATGTCAATCACTCCAGTTATCTTGATCCAGTGTAGAACTCTTCCCTATCTTGCTCCATTCATCCTGGATAGTCACCCAAACAGCCAAACTAAATCAGGAACTAAGGCAATCTTTATTCTTCACCTTTGACAGGTCTCAAGGTATATGTAGCCAAGTGCAAAATTTTGTACAATGGGGATTTTAAAACTTTGGAAAACGTACCAATTCATCAGAGGCCAATTTGGATGGAGACCAAACAAGAATTTGCCTATCAGTACCGCCCGTGTATAATTCCTACAACAAAGCAAAACGTGTTCAACAAGTTTGCATAACCGGGATTTGGTGCTTAGAAAAACACACTTATTGGAAACAGAACTAAATTTTGAGTCCATGAGGTCATTGCCCTAATAACAAAACATACTTGTGGCATAAATATATTTGACCACGTAACTGGGAAATAATTTTGGGTGCAACTCTTCTAGTTGATTTGCCAAAAATTTGTCCTCATGATGCCATTAGTGTGTTTAAGAACTTAAATTCATCAACAGCAAACCAAGTAGAAGCCCAAGCCCGCTGACGGATTTTGTAAACTGACGGATTTTGTAAACATGTACACGTCCTACAGAAAAGAATAAAAATGACTGCAACCACCTCTCACCTGGTCCTGCAAGCTATAACAGCAACAATTCACATGGTCATAGTGACCACGAAACGTTTGAACCGTCTTTCCCGACCACATATCAAATACCTAAAAAATTCAGGCCATAAGTTCAAAATTGTACCGCCAGTTGTCTCATGCTGAACATGACAAGAACTACAAAAATGACACCTTACTTTCACAGATGTCATGCATGGAACGAAAACAAGGGTTGAATCTTGTGTTGTGGATAACTCCATCGCCTTCCCAGTTTGTAAGCGAGCAGTTTGAAAGTTCACCAATGTGTTGCAGCCAGATTCGATGTCCCACAGCCGTAACCTTGAATCAGACCCTGAAATTTGTAAGTCAAGAAGATAAAGTGCTTATTCCAAATGTTTTCTTCAGGGTTATTGAACAGGTTTACGGGGACAGCCTTAGAGAAACTACCAGCTGTTCCTTGACTGCCACTTTTGCTTCATTCATCCCCATTCAGATAATGTCATGCCTATCCTTTTGGAAGTGGTCTGCCGCTAATAGGCATGCCATGGCCAGTGGTCCAAGAAACAGGCGTATGGCTTTCTGTAATTGGTGTGAAGCAAGGGCAGGTGGCACTCAAGAACACTAAGTATTGATTCCTTGTGTTATCTACTAGTTCTTCAGAGAATACAAAGAAGACTCAGAAAAATTCATCTAAAGTGAGAGCCATTAAAGTGAGAGCCGTCAAAACGAGCAGCTCTATAGTAATTGCTCTCATTATAAGGAAGTGTTCGTGAAAGATATGCAGGAACCAACAGCCAGTCTAAGGAAACTAACGGGTAGCATAAGGTCATAATTGCAAATTTGCAATAAAAGCATTATAAGGAAGGTAATAGTGCTATACCAAGTTAGGAAGGACAACTCGATAGAAGAACGCACAGAAAAGATGGTGGGGCAGTCCATGAACTGATCTATATTCCAAGATGTTGATTTCATCCCTACCTAGACATCACCAATCAGAGGCAGAAGCAGTAGCTTCTAGGACGAAGCCGAGACAATACAAATAGGCGGGCTTAATCATTCATAATGCTTTTTAGAGAAAGAAGTGATTTTAGCTCATAGAGTCACCACATACACTTTTCTTCACCAACTCACCCAAGGTAATGACCCAAATAAAAAATACGAGTTAGGCATTCACCTTTTACAGAGGAAAAATCGCAAAATGGTGAATGTGGAAGTACCAACCACGAGATCAATATAAAGACCAAGGTCCCACCTTTCTTTTCTAACAATGGGAAAGCAGTCTTCTCTTGTTTTTTTTTTTTTTTCCCAACTAAGTGTAATCTACTTTCTTTTTTTTTTTTTGGTAAATCCAACAAGAATTATATTATGTGCAAATAGATTTAAAATAATCTATCCAGAAAGGGATTTACTCTAACAAACCGACAGACTCAACCTGCACTTATTAGAAGATAAATGCCATATAATGGTGCAAATACGTTTAAAATAATCTATCCAGAAAGGGATTTACTCTAACAAACCGACAGACTCAACCTGCACTTAGAAGATACATGCCATCTTCCGTCGCTTTTAACCCAATAACAGCTCCATAATGAGCAGTGGTGCGATCCTGACTAGACAACATTCCTGGATGTAGTCTCTGCCTCGCAGAACCTTTAACTAGACTAGGTATTTTACTGATAGCAGACTGTTTTGAACCATTCCCGGGAGCAATTTTCCGCTGAGGTGCACGCGCTTTTGTGGTTGAGCTTTGGCCTGTTGACGTGGATTTTGATGTTGAACCCTAGGGATAGAATCAAGTATCAAGGGTAAGAGATGAACCCGTTAAATATCACGAGTTAACCACAATGGGACATAAGTTTGTCGCATTACAATATTAATTATCAGGTATGGATAGCTTTGCAGCAGATAGGAGGACAGAAGTGAACCTTATTCAGGACTGAACGCTCTAGAAGTGGTGGGCGTCTTCCTAGCTGCGAGTGGGACTGATTTAGAACACGAAAACATCCAGCACGTCTGATGTCCCAGAAACGTATTGCACCATCACATCCTCCAGTAACTAAAACCCACTCACTAGAAGTAGACCACTCCACTGTCATTACACCATCTTCAAACGCAAGGACAATTCAATACAATATAAGCACAAGTGAATAGCACTAAATAAACAAATGGATGAATAAAGAATAACTCATTACAGAGAGATTTAACAAATATACATATACATATTAGTATAAAACTTTGGGGGACAACACCACCATCCCCACTGTCTACAGGGACAGTACATACGCAACTAAATTAATCTACATAAACCAACAGATGCAAACTGCCTAACTGAAAAATTCATTTAACAGTAACATGGATCCCTTAGCAGCCACACAATTTCTCACATACCAGACTACAACTTACCCTATCAGAACAGAAGATACATGATGCAGAATTAGATATATGTGTGCCTGGGGCTGGTATGAAGAAAGTATCAGGAGTAAGCTCCCGACTCTGAAAAGCAAGCTATCAAGAAGGTTCTGTGGTTCTCCCGCATCATCAACAAACTGGATAACATTCACCTACAAAGCATATACACTTCTACACGTCTGGGGTCACCATTCTTCACTATTACAGCAAATATTTATAAACTAATAACTACTTTTCCTTTAACTTTCTTTGAGGATACTACGATAAAATTTTCGAAACAGTGACCTTCTTGTTGTGATATCATGATAACTTGTTATTTTGCCTTGTATCACTGGTTTGATTAAAATCCGGGGTATTTTTTAATATGGATATAAAGCATGTACATAAACCAATACTATAGTATAATCAATTTTATTTGTGTTTCCAGCATGTCCATGCCTTAATTTTTATATAAACGATTTGTGTCTTTTGTTGTCCCCGTCCAGTGTTGCCTCAATTTTTATATAAACGATTTGTGTCTTTTGTTGTCCCCGTCCAGTGTCTTTGCTGTCTTGCGCTAATAGTCATGGAGGGAGGATGGTGACCCAAGGCTTTTGGCAAATCCATTCACAGTTAAGAAGTCAGAATTAAAGGTGTGTGGCATGCTTTGCCTAAAACTATCATGCTTTACTTGGGTTACAAACCACTTTTATTGCTGCCCTCCCCCACCCTAACCACTTTTGTTGCTGCCCTGCCCCACTCTAACCTCAACCTAGCCTAGCACCTTTTCTATTCCACTGCAACTATCTCCAACGATTCACACCAAGAAGCATAGACGCGGTCAGGGACGCAGACACTCCACTTCTTAAAAAATTAAGACATGGACATGTTGGGTGCATGCAAAAGTGTAAAATCAATTTATATTATAGATGTGACATGTGAATTCATAAAAGTCAAATGTTATTTTATAAAATTAAGATGAGATACAAATATGAAGATACAAATCGACAATCAAGGTTTAAATTTAATTTCTTCACGGCAGTACCCTCGTTGACTTCCGCTTTACTAATTTTGATGATTTTTAAACTTTCCTTATAACGAGATAGCCTCGAAACGACATATGTTATGTCAACAACATCAAAAGGGATATTAAATTAATGGAATTGGGATAGGGATGGAATATAATGAAATAGAGCCAATTTGAGGTTGCCTATCAAATGAAGCATGGAAGGGAGCCACTACGAAGACGAAGAAGTTCCGAAAGTTACGAAGGAAGCTTCGAGCTCATATTGGTCAGGGGTTGAGCATGGGAATTGAACTCTATGAGATCTAATCTGTCGTTGTTCCTCAGTAGCTCAGTGGTAGAGCGGTCAGCTGTTAAGTGATTGATCGTAGGTTCGAATCCTACTTGGGGAGATTTAATTCATTGTGAATTTTTTAATTCAGAATGAAAGAGCTCGCTTTGACCGTTAAGGGTCGGTAACTCCTTCCCTGTCGTCGTTTCTATTGCATTCTATCTCAGCTTTCACCGTTAAGAATTCTCGGATGTACTAGCACTAGCAGTGCATCAAAGATGCAGTCATCGATTCTCCCAAGAGGCTACAATTACCGTGACCAAACATATCAATTATTAATGACAAGGAATCCATTTTTGTTATGCTACTAATACTTGTACTTGCACTGCTATTTTGCCCCAACCTGGCTGAGGAAGAGTTACGGGGCGTAAAACAAAGAAACATAGATGGGCCGGGGAGACTTTGTTTAAAGATTCTACATGTATACTTTTACAGTTCACCCCCACAGGTTTTCATCTTCTAAAAGTCTTGTGTTATTGTCAATTTGCCATGGTTTTAGGCTCAAAACATGGCATTTTTGGAAGATTTTAAAAATACTGGGGCATGGGAGGTACTTGAAAGATTCTATTCTAAAAGAGGGATACAATCGTATTTATGAAAAGTTCAAGGGGTCATGTGCCCCATCTCATCATAATCTAGATCCGCCAGGGCTTGCATTCATGAACTATTATCATTACACCAAGGAATCCCAAATTCTTAGATTTCTGTGCACAGGGTACACATGTATACACCAATCGTTGACCACTTGACAGAGATGGTTACTGGATATAAATTTGGGTCCTTCTCCACCTCTTCATTCATCCAACGGAATTTCATGAAATGGAGATTCCAGAGTTGAGCAGGTCCCCAAACAAGAAGAGATTAACTTGGAGAAGAAAGAGATGAGGAGCACTGCACATCATGGCATAGATTAACTTGGACAAGAAAGAGATGAAGAGCACTGCACATCATGGCATGCAAAGGCAGTGTCCAATCAGTTATAAAGGACAAGTGGCAGCTCTGACTATATCGGCACTTGTAACGTTATTTAAACAGGTAGTGGCACTGATATCATATGGCAGGTAGACGCGCTAAGAGGTAGCATGGGGTTCTCCTATGTACGGAGAGCATGCCATTGATTTTTCATGGCATAAAGATGTGAAGATGTCTTCCTGCTGAGATCTCTCTCTCCAAGACCAACCCAGAGCAAGATGTTGACCATGTGGCAATGGAACCCAGTAATCAGAACTTGTTAAGATTACTTACCACATGTTGCAAGGCTGAGAGAGAAGAAGATGAAGTCCAATTTAGAAGAACTTCTACTTCCACACTGAGGCCTCGTAGAGATGCTAGGTATGGAAATCTAGAGTTCCCCATGGACTAGAGCAATTCTGGAATAAAACAGAATAGATTAATCAGGGTGACATATAAGCATACCACGATGACCAGACAATGTATGAGAAAATGCCCCTGAAGAAATATCACAAAGGCGCACTTGAACGTCTTCAGTGCCCGCAGCGATTAGCATGTGGGACGTGGCCAGTGACGACATAGCAGTCCTATAAACCTTTCCCGGCAGTTTGAAATTCATTACTACCTGTAAAGGCAACCCAAAAAAAGGATCAACCAAAATGTCAGATTACTGTTGAGTATGAAGACATGCTGAAATACAACAGAGCACAACAAAAACGATCGCGAGGCATAACTACCTGTGTAGTATTTGTATCCCAAACATTGACATGATGATCATAAGAACCAGTGATGAAGAGACCAGTGTCGACAGGGTACCATATGGCTGATGATATAGCATACTTATGCCCATGTTCGTGTTGCTTATCAACAACAACTAAGGACTTATGCTTTGCAACCAAACCACCTCCCTCATAATCTGTTGCACGTTGAACATCATAGATAGCAACTGATGCGTCAGATGCACCAGATAGCAAATATCGTCCCTCTGTCAAATCAACCTGATTTTGTGATCAAAAAACGTGGCTAGGGAAAAAAAAAATACCAAATGTGTATGTAGAGAGATGTGAGAAATAAGGACAGGAAATGGTTCAATGTCATGCCTCTGCTACAAGCTGAAACTGGTCTTAAAAAGAACCAGAGTTCCATATTCAATGTATTGCCATTACACATCACTCACAAGTTAGGACATACTAATTCATATGTTTTGCCCCTTGAGTACATCAAATAGAAAACTGTGAAAGGGTAAGATAAGAGTCTTAAGACCAATTCAAAAGGTATAAGAGCACCTCCAGCAAATGTATCACAATTTAAGACCAGAATTATCCTTTGCTACGTTAGTTACAAAAGGGCGCCCTCTGACATACTCTTAAAGTTCTATTCCGATTAAATAATGTATTTATCTGTCATTCAATGTACTTTGAAGGAGATATCGACTATATGTCTATATCATACAATATTGTTATTTCTCTGTTTGAAAGATGCTTCATAGACCATCTCTAGTCCTTAAACACCCCAACGCAGCCCCAACCCCCCACACCACCCCCACCCCCACCCCCAGGGGCGGCTGCACATTGTGATATGGATGGTCACATGACCACCCAAACAAAAAAAATTCCTTTAGAATAAGTGTAGAAATTTTTGGATAGTCCATTGTTGAACACCCTACCCAAACTAAATTGAACACCCAAGCCCTAAAAATTGAACATCTTGCCCAATAAAAAGGACCAAGTATTGAACACTTCTGCCAATAAAAAAACCCAAGTTCAATTCAAATTGAAACCCAAAAAAACTATTGGGAGTTTGTTCGTCTCTACACACTTATCAAGCTTTGCCCTAAAAAGTAAGACCATTAACTCTCTCTTAATCTATTCCTTGTTATTTTAAGTGATTAGGTAATTTCGATTGTAGATTTGTAATTTTATATGTGCTACTCTATTGGTTTTTGCGAAAGATTGATTACATTTACAATATAGGATGATATGGGCAGTAGAATGCTTGTTGATGCTTTTTAATTTTTTGGATAACGAGGCTATTATGCAACGGTTTCAAAGTATAAAAATTGGTCGAGGGCAATTGCAATATGCTTTATCAGTTGTTTTTGGGTGGCATTGTCGATATTAATGGAAATTTTTTTGTCTACATTTTGTTGTGGTTTATAGAGGTAGTAGAGCATAAGAATTTATGAACACCCTTAGGAAAATTCCTAGAGAACCCGCACAAGCCTCCCCCCCCCCCCCCCCCCCCCCCCCCCCCCCCCCCCAACTCAATGTCAAAAATTAAGTGAAACCCCCCAAAGAAAACACTAAAGTTCTTGACTCAAATATGTACTAAATTGAGTTTTATCCAAGATTTACTTACACTGAAGAAGACTTAGATATTTAATCAAATTCAGAAAGCTATTTTTTAAGCTTCAAATTGATC
>CM037155.1:5512226-5734739 GCA_020921065.1 Vaccinium darrowii
TTCTCACTGGAATTCTTCCCAAAAAATCGAACTTTTCTGTAAATCTTAAGTAAAGTATGACGAAGTGTTGGAGCTGGTCTCATACTTAAATTTGAAGAGTACATGCTTGAGAAGATAAACCATAGCTGGAGAAGCTCTAAGAGAACAAACAACAGCTCAGGCACGCTATAGCACAAGAAAAGATTTGGGACCTAAAACCCACAAGAGAATTCTAGCTCAAGCTTGATAATTGTTGATACAGATAAGCAATCGAGAGGCTGAGGGCTTGGTTGAGATTTTGCTTAGTAGCATGAGAAGAGTCTTGGGTAGTACTCTCTCTCTCTCTCTCTCTCTCTCTCTCTCTCTCTCTGGTTTTCTCATATCATCTTTTATCGATTTGAGGTCTAAAACCCATAAGAGAATTCTAGCCCCAGCTCAATGAAAGTTCAAACAGATTCACAATCAAGTGAGATTTTGCAAGTAGCAGCAAAGAGTCTTGGTTACTCTTCGGGAGCCCTCTGTGTGCTTTTCTTTTCGGATTGCATTGATTTCATCTTTTATCCTTGTAATTTTCCCGATCAAAAAAGATAGGCAATCCTAAAAATGGGTAACAGAATAGAGAGGGAGGGAGGGAGAAACCTGAAGAGAGTTGACGGAGCCACGGTGAGGAGAGATGATCTCTTTGTGATTAGAGAGTTGGAGAGAGTGGACTCGACTCGACCTAATCCGATTGCTGAATGAATTTGGGCGCAGATTTCCCGATTCTCTTTCTCTGATCTCTTTCCACATCTCCCTCGCATCTTTCGAACTCCCCCAACAACCCTCGACCCTTTCCGCCAAGAATCAGTTCAACTCTTACTCCCTCTGTTCGTGTATATATATTTCTGCTAAATGACTTTTTTTTTGTGATTTATGTGACCAGATTTGTGTTTAAATGTGTAAAAAATATCAAGAGCACCAAAATATCGAAAATATTATGGTGAAAATTGACCCTTATTTGATTCTGGTGCGCATCCAAGCCGTCAATTTCGCCAATAAATCGTTCACATATGATTGTTAACTGCTATATTTTTACCGATAAAAGTGTTTATAGAAATTTGAACCATCAAATGCGGGGATGGATGGTTGAATCCGGGTCAGTAGGCCTTGTTCTCCAATAAATTTTAGGTAGATTTTATGAAAATCTCATAAAATGAGCATTTTATGGAGAGGTGATAAAATGGAGTTGTTTTTCCAACTGATAAAATGTAGTAATTTTCCTATAAATTTGACGAGGATTTTATGAAAATCTCATAAAATGACTTTTACATTTTATGTGTTGAAATTAGAGTGCCATAAAATGTGAGATTTTATATACTTAAAATCTATTGGAGAACAAAGCCACACCCATTTAGTGCCACAGGCCCACAGGGACCCCATATCTCAATCGACCGAACTGTTGGTTATCCGAACCACACCGAATCGATTGTATTAGCGTTTAACCGTGGTATTTGTATTGGTTTTTCATTTAGAAAAACTGACCGGTTCGGTTTCGGTTTTATGTGCTAACCGCATTGAAAACCAAACCGTAACCGAAATAGAACAGCTATAATTACGTAATATACACATCTCAATTAGGGATTGTCAACTACTGCACCTCTTCCCCTGTCACTCTAAAATAGGGAACAAACAACTATTGCACCTCTTCCATTCTTACCAGAAGGCATTTCAGCATGAAGAGGCACCATGCCCTAAAGATAACCATAAACACATGCATTCACAAGATTTTTAATTTTATTTTTTGACAACTTTGGCCCAACTTAATTACTAGCACATGGACTAAATCTCAAGCGGATCAATTAAAATTGGAAGAGAGTTCTGTATTAGCTGGCCCCACAATATTTGATATCAATTTTCACGAGGAAATCTTTAAGTTCCATGCCATTATCACCAGACATTCGGAGTCATATCCCAAGTTGTGCATCAATCATCATGAGTTCCAATATTGCAACAATTTTATGTGCCACTATCAAGATATACATCTTTTAGTCGTATAAGTGTCCTACATGAGGATGAAATGGATTCCACGACAAACGTTATCTATCCAGAAGTTTTGCTATAGCATTATTTGTGATAAATTCCAGTAGCATGCAAAACAATTGAAGGTTAATTTATAAGTTCAATCTTTCTTCCTATTTGCGATATGACTTCTTTGAAAATAATTTGAGTTTTTTTTTTTGTGTGGAAAAATTGTAGGGCCTATTGATTATGTGATGCATCTCAAGTGCATCAATGTGGCTAGAAACCATGTCTCCTCCGGAACTTGGTAAACCCCTTTCTGAGTAGATGTCAATGGATAGCCATATGCTTCAATAGGCATCACACAAAGATAAATTAGAAACCTCTTGTAAAATGCATGTTCGTAAGCCCCTATTTCAAGGATTGGTGACTTACCCATTCAGTGACTTTGGCACCAGACGTTCCCCAAATGGCTACTCTAAGATGGGGTGAATTCAATAACACGAAAGATCCCCATTGGGTTTAAGAAATTGGGGCCCAAGATTGCCCGCCATGGAATACCAGTGCTTTGTTCGGTTTGGGTTTTGAGGGAAGGTTCTTAGGGTAATGAGTATAGAGAGAGAGAGAAAAAAAAATTATTGGGGACCATACAAGGTGGATTTTGAGACCCAAACCGAACAAGGTGCAAGTTTCTTCAAGGTTCTTCCACCTATACGTATGGCCGGATCAAAAAGAATTTTATTGGGGACCGTACAAGGTGGATTTTGAGACCCAAACCAAACAAGGTGCAAGTTTCTTCAAGGTTCTTCCACCTATACGTATGGCCGGATCAAATTGGTTTCAAGCCCATAACTAAAGACAAGAAGTCACACATGTTTACCAGTAAAGGGGCTCAAAGCATACAGATTTTTCCAAGCCCTATACTTTTCTATTTCTTTTTCGTAGCAGAAGAAACCCATGCTCCTCTTTTGTTAGTGTTTTTTTTTTTTGGTTACAAACTTAAGTACCCATTTGGTGCTGTGTATAACTCGGTAGAAAAGGTTGCATGTAAGCATGCTAAGGACCATCCTTTTAAAGTGCTATTTATGGATTTTTTTTTTATACTGCATTGAATTGATGTGTGAACTCTATTTAACGTCATCAACACTATTTGGAACACTACTTCAAGGGGAAGTCGGCTTGATTAGTGGGGTGGTCAACATTAGAGAAGCATAATTCATTTAAATTATGTTCAGAACGTTTCACTTTGTGCATTTAGGCATGGGCAAACCCTAGTATGGATACACCGTTTGGGTTACACCAAATGTACACCAGATATATATAATGTGAGATCCATTTCGAGGTTCCACGCTAATGATCGGAGTCGTTCAATTGTTTAAACATTATTTCACTAATCTGTGCAAAAAAAATTACTAATTTGGATATTGTTAAGGATTTGATCAATTCATTCAATATTTTTTCGCCGAAAAGAAATTTATTAATCACAGTAAATGAATAATTACAATGATTAAAAGGATTATGGAAAAATGCATCACGACCCGACCTAAACCATGTATCCCAACTATGTTGAAACCTATGGTTTGGACTAGGGGCGGATCCAAAAATTCTTTTCTAGTGGCGCACCAACTTTTACACCAACATATATAATCAAACACAATAATGTCAAAAATAGATTTCAACATATATACACAGAAGATTTACAAAATGTATGCTTCTAAAAGTTCCCAAACATAAGGGGGGGAAATTCCTCACTAAGGACTTCCATGAGCACTGTCAAATTAAAGTCCATAGGAGTACTATCACGTTGATTTAACAAGACTTTGTTTTGATGGTTGAAATTTATCTGAACCTTTTCCGGAATGAGATATTTCTAAGGGTGATATTTATTTGTAGTATTTCACCTATCGGTAATCAAATACGACTATGTAAACAAATCAGGAAAATTTTGAAATACTCCCCAAACTTTAACCTCAATGTCTTATCGTCCCCCAAACTTCAAAAAAATCCATTTTGCTCCCAAGTTCTGCTTCCGTTATTCAAACTCACTCTTTCCGTCTCAATCTGTTAAGCCATCTCCCACCCATATGAGACCCATCTCTCTCCCTCTCTCTCTCACACACGCACACCTCAATCGGCAAAAATTGACCTCCGTCCCTAGTGATTTTAGAATTTTCGGAAATAAAGACATACTAGCCATATCAGATGCTTGGTCCTCAAGTCAATTTGGTTGCAAATCCTCTGAAGCCGATCTGTAACTATGCAAATGGATATCAGAATCAAATCATTCAACAAAGAATGATTAAATCAGCACACAACAAGAAGAAGAGGAACACAAAAATAACATCAAACAAACACAAGAAGAAAACTGGGGAATTTCGGTTTTGCTTCGAAAGAATCAAAATTACAGAAAAAGGAGAAAATGTAACATCTGGGTTTTCAGTTCTAACCTTCCCCCATGGATATGAGTAAGGATTTGGTGCTTTTGCCTCAAAATCTCGTCTGGGTCATCAACTCTGCTGCTTCCAACCAAAGCCTTGAGCTCTAAAGTGGTGCACCCCTTGTTGGGTCATGAGTACAAGTCATGGTATCCACACAACAGCAGAAAAACTCTGCTGCTTCCCATATAGACCACATAGACCTTCATAGACCAAATAACATAATATCAAGAGAGAAAATCCACAAATTTCTAAGGCATATACAATGAGGAAGCAATAACCATACCTTAGCAGCAAAACAGAGCCTAACTTTGGCAAGAACGATAAAGAAGTAGACAGAGAATATCATTGGTGGTGATCTGGTGATGGTGGGAAGAGGCGGAGGAGGGTGGTGGGTTTTGGAGAGAGAGAGAGAGAGATTTTGTGGAGGAGGAACTCCCTTTAACGTTCTTTTCACCGTTAATGTCCACGTCATCAAATTTTGTTAGTGGGTTAACAATTTGAAACGGAAGAGTAAATTTGAACAACAGAAGCAAAGTTTGGAAGTAAAATTGATTTTTTTGAAAGTTTGGGGGTAACGAGACATTGAGGTCAAAGTTTGAAAGACATTTTAAAATGTTCCCAAAAAAATCCATTTATAGCTTTATCTAACCCCACAAAAAAATCCACAATATATAAAGAACAAGGAAGAAAGCACTAATTAGCAAAGCAGTCAAACAATAAAAATTTAGTCTCTATTAGATCCATCTAACTATTGGAACACACAGTCCATTATTTATTATTTTGAAACCCACTAGGTTCACATTTTACAAAAATACCTTTATATTAAATAAAACTATCTACCCCACACGTCACATCATCGCCGGAATTTGGCCGGTGCAGGAAAGCTTGCTGAAAATTTGGCCAGTGCCGGAAAGTTGACCGAAAAAGTCGCCAGCCCCGGAGTTGGTTACCGACGCTAGAGATGGGGAATATGTTGACCAACGAAGAGGTTGACAATGCAATAGATAACCATATCTCGACAGATACATTAAGTCATTAACAGGACTTGCAATCAACAGTGGAAAACAGAAGCTCCAGCAATCATAATTCTTAAGAAATGTCCATAAAATATCCATGAAAGGAGCACAAAGATAGAAATGTTTGCAAATTTAGCCTTCCCAAATAATTCCTTAAACTAAGTGTAGGGATTAGAAAATGTAATAAATTACCACTAAAATCAAGGGCAGTTATTAGGGCACTAGCACAAATAATCAGCCCAAATAGAAAAGAGGCACAGTTCGTATAAAATGAAATATTCAGAACTCACTTGAAGTAGCATGGATGCCTTTCGCGCACAGAATGCCTCCAAGCAGTGAAAGGGAACTTAAATGATTAGAAGTAGCACACAAAATTAGGGTTGAATTAACAGAAACAATGACATCTTCAGCACCATCGCAGTTCATTATTGACAAGCCATCGCCGTGGAATCTGTAGACAGCATCATTAAAGCCTCTGGAAGAGAGGGAGGGGGCAAAAACAAAAAAACAAAAAAAAAAGGTCAAAAAAATTTGCTAATGTAATGTGCAGACACAAATACATGATTACAAGCTACGTAAGTATATCAAGTTCCATTTATATCCATAATGAAGGAGTAGGAAACGGTAAACAAAATGCTACGCTCAATCTTTGGTGAAACTTCAACGGGCGCATGAGAAAATAAAGCCATTATCTACAATGAGGATCTAAATTATTGAGCAGTAGAGCAACCTCAGCCCAAATAGAAAAGAGGCACAGTTCGTATAAAATGAAATATTCAGAACTCACTTGAAGTAGCATGGATGCCTTTCGCGCACAGAATGCCTCCAAGCAGTGAAAGGGAACTTAAATGATTAGAAGTAGCACACAAAATTAGGGTTGAATTAACAGAAACAATGACATCTTCAGCACCATCGCAGTTCATTATTGACAAGCCATCGCCGTGGAATCTGTAGACAGCATCATTAAAGCCTCTGGAAGAGAGGGAGGGGGCAAAAACAAAAAAACAAAAAAAAAAGGTCAAAAAAATTTGCTAATGTAATGTGCAGACACAAATACATGATTACAAGCTACGTAAGTATATCAAGTTCCATTTATATCCATAATGAAGGAGTAGGAAACGGTAAACAAAATGCTACGCTCAATCTTTGGTGAAACTTCAACGGGCGCATGAGAAAATAAAGCCATTATCTACAATGAGGATCTAAATTATTGAGCAGTAGAGCAACCTCATCCACTAACCACACCAAAGAAAAGCTCAACTATATGACCTTAAGAATTGGAGGGGGAAAAAAAACTAGAAGGTTTCACTACAGAAAGATTTTTTTCCAAGGTCTAGGCATTTTCCAAATGCCAGACAAAAAAGAAAAGATGAAAGAAAAGAGAGCTAATAGCCGAATGACATGGTGATAAAACTAAGGAAAAATTGCGATGCTAAAATACTATTTAGCACTGTGAAATTTGCATATGTCAATATCTTTTTCTACTTTTAAAAAATGAAATTTGTATTTGTCAATGAAGAGCCTTGTGGGTTAGGATTTACTCAAAGGACAGACAAACCAGATTTAACACAACGTTCAGAACACGTGTACTTACCGCAATAGTCATTTTCTGTGCAATAACTTTCGATGATTATTCATACAGCTGCCGCAGCACCTCTGGCACACTTCCAAGCTCAATCAAATCTTTCAACCGTAAGTGGCGCCATCAATATGCATAATGGTTACACCACATAAATGTATTGGACTACTAAGATTCAAGGATATATATGCACCCCACAAGACTGCCACTGTCTAAACTTATAGTGTATCTTAGAGTCCAGAAATCCTGTGCAGGAGCCAATGTTGTAGGAGCATATAACTGAAACCCACTAGTAAAATTTTGTCAAGTTGCTGTCAAATTAGTAGACAATGCCATAAATGATGCTGGAAGTAATGGAGGAGATGACGAAAGGGATACCTTTTCTTGGATCTGTTCATATTTGGCATTCAAGGGTGATCAGATTCTTGATTCCCTCCATCGCTTGATTGAAACCTTCTAGCGATGCTGCTTGACAATCAGTAACCTCCGTCAAACGTTGGATGGATTCCCCAGTTGATTCTGATAATTTTTTAATGGTCTCGTCCAAGCGTTTTACCTCTTGTGCTCGTGTGTTTTCCGCCATTGTGATTCAGTCTCCCACGGTCAGAGGAAAGGGGCTCTGATACCAATGATAGATCTTGTATATGAAATGTGTTCAAGAATTGAACACTGATTTTATTACTCAAATGGAAATTGAATTACAAATGAGAAGAGGAGAGAGATACAGGAAGAAGAAGAAGAAGGAGAACAATACATTCGACACCTTTTCTGGTTATCCCCTCAGCCTTATATTCCCTCCCCTCTAACAGAATGAATGAATAACAGAAAACAACCAACTAAAGGCAATGCAGTTAGCAATGCCGTTACAAATGAAATTGCACTCTAGCCCGTGGACTCAGTACAACAATTACAAAATAACCCCTGGACTATTACAAGAAATACAAAGTCTATCACTTCCACAGCTTCCTCAAAGACAGGGTTTTTTTCATCTTGCTTCATTACTTTAGCCACCGCCATTTCACAGTCTTCCTGGGTTACATGAACCCTCCTCTCCCTCAGTGCAAACATCCCAGCTTCAGTACAAACCGCCTGCAAAAATAAATTAGAGCTTAACAAAAGAAATCATTTAAGAGGAAAAAAACCGCAAGAATGGGGATCAATAAGAAAAATAAGATAAAGCTATGAGAACAAACTGGATCCAAAAGAAAAAACAAACCTTCAGTTCAGCACCAGATGCGCCATTCATCTTCTCTGCTATCTTCTTCAAATCTATCCCACGCATAAGGTTCATTTTTCGTGAGTGTATCTTCAAGATACCCAAACGGGACTGCAAGTACCATGAGAAACATGCAGACCTTAGATTCAACAGGATGTAAGAACGAAACTCCCATGAATAACAAGGCAATGGTTAAACCTAGAATGATAAGTCAAAACAAGTAGTACATGCTGTTTTGGTAAAAAGGTGGAAGAGTACCTCTACGTTGGGATTTGGAAACTCAATTTTTCGATCAATCCTTCCAGGCCTCAGAAGGGCTTGATCCAGCATGTCAATGCGATTTGTAGCCATTAAAACCTGTGGAAAATATTCAGATTGTTATCAAAATATCTGTACAAGAGAAAATTTTCAATCAGGTCAACAGTATTTTCAATAAGCACAAGCAAGCTTTGATTTTGTTAGATGCTTCAAATCCATCGAGTTGATTTAGAAGCTCCAGCATAGTCCGCTGGACTTCACTGTCAGCGCTGCCAGGTCCAGATTCCGTTCGAGCAGATCCAATACTGTCGATTTCATCCATAAATATAATGGATGGAGTATGATCTCTGGCCATAACAAAAAGCTCCCTAACCATTCGAGAGCCAAGGGGTGCACGTACACCGGGCTGGCTGGGTTCGGGCCGGGTTTATACTAGATAATAACGAGATTAGTGCATTCCCAAGTCCGGCCCATTTATAATCGGGCCTCATTTAATTTGCCCAAGCCTAACCCAAATAAAATTTTAATTTCCCAAACCCGTCTCTTACTAAGCATAGTATTATAAACATAAATTAATCAACCATAACGATCACAATTACAATTCACAACCATAATAATATAATCCTATTTAAAGTTCTAAGTTCTTACAAAAATATTAAAAATAGTCCTATAAATTAAAGTGCAATTAAAATATTCAAAAAAATAGAACTCTCCGATATCTATCAATCTCTATATGTAGTATTTAAATAAAATATTATTTAAATCGGGCCGGGCTGGGCTTTAGAAGAGTTTCCCAAACCCAGCTCATTTAGTAAACGGGCTTAAAATCTCAACCCAACCCAGCCCTATGGGCCTGAATATTTATCCCAAACCCTAAAAAAACCGGGCTGGGTTGGGCGGGCTGGGCAGACTACCGGGCCGGTGTGCACCCCTCACCACTATACTTCTGAGCCAACTCAGAGCCAGAAACCCTAATAAACGTACAATTAGTATGATGCGCGACAGCCCTAGCTACAAGCGTTTTCCCGGTACCACGTGGGCCATATAGCAAAACCCCCTTTTGGGCTATTCCAAGACTCTCAAATAGGTCCGGATGTTTGATCGGTAACTCGATGACCTCCTTCATCTCTTCTATTTGCTGATCAAGGCCACCAATCATGTCATAGGTAGTATCTGGAACCTTCTCAACTTTCATTAGGTTCACTAGAGGATCTACTTTGCTGGGCAAGACCAGGTGCAGCACAAAGGTGTTATGGCGAAGGGCCACTCTTGTTGATGGTGACAGCTTTGTGATGTCAATGTTCTTGTCGATATCAACAACCTATTTTTCTTCTGGATGAACCTGAAAGGTCAACAAGAGACGTTACTAGTCAAAGTGTCAGTGTCTCGACTGTATCATGTCGTGTCCGTGTGACCTGGGGTCTGGTATTGTATTGCTTCATTCCAAAGAGGCACCATGTTGGTCCTGAGAGTGACCAATAAACAATAAAAACCGTTCCAAACTATATGAGCGCAAGCTTGGTTTTAGAAGTGTTAAGACATGCAAAAGAACAAAATAAAATGTAATACTATGTAGCGAAGACACTTCGTCGAAAATCACATGCTGGTATCAGACAATAATTGGACACGGACACTCTCCGGACACGTTTCCAACATTAAAATCCAAATTGTCCAATTTTTTTCCAACGTTTTCCGTTTGAACACACCGGGGACACTCTAACAAATGCTTTGGACACTCACAAAACAAGTTGGGGGTTCTAAATGAAGAGTACCCAAAAACAACTAAGGGTCTTATATTTTGAGTAACAGATGATGTCTTAATATTTATTATAGGCACCTAAGTACCGAAATGCTTTTTGTTGAAATATTTTTATGAATGAGTTAATGACAATTGATAAATATGGTTTAAGGTATGCATGTTAAATTTTAACAATCAGAGCTTTATACCGGTATCTATCATTCGTATTATAGTATTGAAAGTACTTTTTAAAACGTGTCTTGTCCTACAACTTTTGAGAATTCATGAAGTGTCAGTGTTGTGTTGTGTCTGTACCGTGTCATGTGCGGGCTACATGGGGTCTCACCAACCATCATCTGACCAGTTCCAACATGTTTCTTTTCTCAATTCCTAAACTCCGCATCTGCAGAATAAATAAGTTTCAAATCACTATTTGAGCTCACCAAATGAGTGGCTACAAAAGAATTTTTTTTTTTCGGTGATTGTGTCACAACTTCATTTTTTTCCTTTTTTAAAGATGAAGAGAGAAATCACTATTTACGATGGCAACGATAAGTAGCCCATGCATACAATGATTTTCAAGGATTTTTAATTATTCTTTACTTATTTTCTACGGAACTTACGACGTTACAACTTTCGCAAGATTGAATAAACATACACACTGAGTACAGATATAAAAGCGCCACCATAAATAACCGATTATTAGATGGGTACCTAAAAGAGGTAAAAACAGGGCAATCAATTCGATTTCTCCAACAAGAATCTAATTCGAGAGAACAAAAACTTGATGTGCAACATATTGAACATCAGTGACACTTCCACTTTTGGAAGCGATTTGGAAGGCACTTTTAAGATGACCGCAGACTACACAAGCCAACACCTTCCTGCCATCATATTAAAGAGAGAGAGAATGAAGCATGAAGAAAGCATTGAATCATTTTTTGACTGCTAAAAAAGTAGAAAAATATTTGATTCAAACTTCAAGTGAGACAAGGACAACCAACTACTAATAATTGTTGCCATATGAGATAGCCTACCCTTAATAAGAAACACAATCACAATGGATGCTCGAAGGCATAGGCGGGGAATCGGGGATACCATGAAGTTGGCCCACTCCACTGATAGAAAAGGGAAAATGAAAGGTAGGCTGGCTGGCTCAATGGCTTGCTCTTGTTTCTTCAATATAGTACCTTCCTGCCTGTCATAGCTATATTACAAGAAGCCCATGAAGACATTGAAGAGGCTGACAAAGAATATGAAGTCGTCGAAGAAGACGACGCCAACAAAGAAGATCCGCATAGAGAAGGCATCGTGAAAGAACAGGAGGAAAACATCATTCTCAAAGAAGAACCTTGTGAAAGAGGCCGGGATGTCCCAAAGGGTGACAGTTTGAGCCGGTAATACCTCCAACACATTCACAATCTTGAGCTCCCTCGGCTCATCATATTGATGGTGCCTTTATAAAGGTTTCTGGCTTTGAGTTGATTTAGAAGTATATTGGTGAGGGCCAGAGAACTTTTTGTTATGGCCAGAGAACATGCTCCATCCATCATATTCATAGCTGAAATCGACAATATTGGATCTGCTCGAATGGAATCTGGATCTGGCAGCGTTGATAGTGAAGTCCAGCGGACTATGCTAGAGCTTCTAAATCAACTAGATGGATTTGAAGCATTTAACAAAATCAAAATACTCATCTCTTGAATGCTTGTGTTTGTAGGTAAAATTGTTGACCTGATTGAAACTTTTCTCCTTCTACAAATAATTTGATAACAATCTGAATATTTTAAACAGGTTTTCTGGATAAAGCCCTTCTGAGGCCTGGAAGGATTTAAAAAAACATTGAGTTTCCAAATCCCAATGAAGAGGTATTTTTTCATTCAATGCAATCCTATCAATGTACCAGATGTCAAGTTTGGATCCTGGTTCCATTTTTCCTTTCATACATATGGGGTGATTTCTATTTTCCTTTCATATATATGGGGGGAGGGGGTGGGGAGGGTTATGACCTGCTCAAGTTAACCTGGGTCATATTATGACCTAGGAGACGGTTTAGAGCCTTTTTAACGATTTTTCTTTCCCCGGTTTAGAGCATTTTTAATGATTCACAAAAAATGGCTCACAACTGTTTTCCCGCACTTTTTTTTGTGAGGGAGCCCTCATAGGAAACTTCTTGTGTATATATATATATATATATATATATATATATATATATATATATATATGTACATATACAATCCAGATCACATAAGGGAACCCTTACAAAATTTGTGCGGGCAAAACGCTAGGGACCGTTGGATCGCGCACAGTGAATGAACGGCTGAGATTTTAAAATCCCAGCCGCGGGTTAAAGGGAACGCGGGTCAGGATCCGTGTAACACCCCGGATTATTTCAAATATTTGGTGGTGTGGTTACACCCAATAATTTTCCTATGAGGGGATATTATGTGACACCCGTTTTTAATAAGCGTGTGCTTGGGTTTCATTTATGTGTTTATCTCGTGGACCATGGAAAAAAAAAAAAAAAAGAAGTCAAAAAGAGAGGGGACGTTAGGTAGAAGGAGGAAGGTTTCATTTGTTGTTTGTGGAAAATTTTGTGCAAGGGAGGACACCTCATCCCTTATTGACTCCAAGTCAATTGGTTGGCTCAATAATTTTGGGGTCTTCCCCCACTTCCTCTGCCAACAATCAGAGAAGAGAGAGACCAAAAGAGAAGAAGAAGAAGGAGAAGAAGAAGAAGAGGAAGAAGGAAGAGAAGAAGAAGGAAAATTGGGTAAAACCCAAAATTGAGGTACGAATTGAAGTTTAATCTCCGAGATTCTTAAGTTATGTTGTTCTTTTACAAGTTAATCACTGATTTTGCATCTCATAAGAGTGATTTGGGGTTTGTTTTTACAAGAATTCGTGGAAGGGAGTAGAAGTTCACTGACTGGTTTTATGAAAAATCAAATCTGTCATGGTTTTTGACGAATTTTAAGAGATGGTTCCTAAATTTGGAAATTTACGAGATTTTTACAGTAGCTACCCATGGATGTTCTTTATGTTTTGTAAAACTTTAGGGGTTTAATTCGAATTACAGAAAATATGAAAATTCGTGAATCAATCTGCTATCAGGCTAGTGGTTGTGCAGACAGCACTGACATGTCTTGGGAAAACGGTCATAACTTCTAGCGTGGGTATCTGATTTGTACACCGTCTTTTGATTTTGAAACTAGACTCACATACCTTTGAAATGATGTAAGGGTTGTGCCTTAGTTCCCTTCCAGAGAATAGCAGTTTTTAATTTGAAGTTGGAGGAAAATCTGTTTTGGGGAATTTTTAGCAAGCTTTGGGTTTGTTTGACGGTTGATTAAAAATGGTTACAGAGCTCAGAAAATTCTGAATTTTTGATATGATGATTATGTATAAGTCTGGAGGTTGTGGTGAAAATTTCTTGGGAATCGGATAAGTAGATTAATTCTGGAAATTCGTAGAGCGCAGTACTGTTGGGTTGTAGGATGCATTTTTCATGCATTTTACTTGCTTTTGAGCATGAATTTTGGTAGTGAGCCTTATGGGTACCGTATAATTTGTATTATAGGTGGTGAAATCGTAAGAATAGTCGTGGTTATGCTTTCGGTCCGTGGAAGTTAAGTTGATAGCGGAGTTTGTCCTTTCGTGGCAGGTGAGAATGTACAGCTTCTATAATAAATAGAAATGTTGTGTTTTCAAAGTTGTTTTGTGGTTATTACTGCTTTTGAAACTCTTTTTATGTGTTCAAGTATGCGTTAGCAAAAATTAAGTATGGATGGATCAAATGATTTTAGTGATGGATCAAATAATTTTTGGTGGGTGGAAAGAGAATGTTTTATGCCTCTTGTGCCAATGTTTAGTTTGCAAGGTTGGCAACTTGCATTCGTGGGCTGTGCCATCTGGCTGTGTGCCAGCATTTTAGCCAAAAAGTTGCAAGGTTGGCATCTTGTAGCGTGGGCTGTGCCAATATTTTAGTTTGCAAGGTTGGCAACTTGCATTCGTGGGCTGTGCCAAATGTGAGCAGTGCAAGCTTAGTTCTTGTTTACTGTGTGGATTACACCTACCATTGGTGATAAAGAATGGCCCTCGTCACCGCCACTATATGTGAGCCTGTGAGCGAGGTAACGGTACCGTCATAACTCCCGGTCGCGAGGTTGGCGACTCGTTGGCACATTTGGTAAAAATTAATTGTTATTACTTTACATTGTGAGATGAAAATGTGATTATGAGATGAGCCAAATAGGCTATGTGAAAATGTTTTGAGATGAGCAGGCGGACTTTGTTTTGAGATGGGCCGGTGGGCCGAGTTTTTTTAGATGAGCCGATGGGCTGTATTTTTTTAAATAAATATGGTGAACTGTGTTTTTGAGATAAATTTGTGGGCTGAGAAAGTTTGTTGAAAAATTGGAGAAAACCTCGATTGTGGGAGATTCATAAATCTTTATTAAAAGTGTAGGTGTGATGTTTTAAAATTATGGTCCATCTAAATTGTTTAAGCGAATGTGTTGGTGTGATGTTTATACTTCGATCCATCTAAATACTTATCATTTCCATTTATTATGTTGCTAAGGTACATTCTCCTGTAACCTTTTTGGTTGCAGATTTCTAGTTGAGCTAGACGTCGGTCCACTACAGTGCCACAGTGCCAGTCAGATGTTCCTAGGGGTTGTATTTTGTGGTTTCGTTAGTCAGTGAGTGTTGTGGATAAACAGTATTTTGTGAGGTTGGTGTGGTTGAATATATGTCAAATGTTTTGACTGTTCAGTTGTTGAGAGGGTGTGAACATCTGTTTTACTTATGACAATGGATTTTTGGTGTAACATTATCTTTTGACTACTTCCGTTGCGAGTTTGAGGTTGAGCTTTCTGCAATATTTTTTTTTGTGAGTAGCCTAAAAGGCGTACAGATGGTGACAGGTGTCCTGCCACTTTGTACAGGCTAGATTGTGCTAGAGTGGGGTGTGACAATCCGGGTATAATCCCCCATCCGGATCCTTCCCCTCCCCATTTCACGTTGAACCACAGAGAGAGAAGAGAGAGAAAGAGAAAAAGGCGATTTCAAAATCTTCACCCCAATCACGATTCACGATCGAAATCGTGAATAAACCCGACCAAAATCTCGGTAATAATCTCTCTCCCTTCTCTTCTCTCTATCTCTGGTTTGTATTTCTTCGATCTGTACTGAAATCGTATTCTGGGTTTTTAGGGTTTTCAACCACAAACGAAGGTATAAACCAAGGTACTCTGGTCGATCTACTCCGAGGTTCTGCTCTCTCTCTCTCTCTCTCTCTGGGTTTTTGTTTTAACCACAATCGATTTCTAAGGTTCTTGCAGGCTTTTCATTGGTATCCGATGACAGTAATGGGAATGAAGCAAAGGATATTTTTCTTGAACACATGAATCAAAACTACCTGAAGACTCTTGGTCCCAATGCTTCTGGTGATTCTGATTCTTGAAGCGCTTCTGGTAATTTGGTGTCCTTATGATAATGCAATTCATTTCATGCTTCATGCCTTAGGGATAATGGTATTTAGTTTTAATGGTTACTGATAGGTCTAACCTTCAGCTGGGTATGAGAAAATGGAACAAGGAAGGCCTTGGCATTGTGGAATGCATAAAGATGGACGACTCTGTTAGTTATTTTTCCCCTCATATTGCTTGAAGTAGGGTAATATTAGTATGGAGCCTATCTCACCATTGTGGATTTGGGATCCAATTGCTAAGTATTACAAAATATCAAAAATGTTGATTTGTTCTATCCTAACAGCTTATTATGCTTTTACTCTCAATGCTTATTCTCATACTCATCTCTACTTATCTGTCCTTGTAAACTAAATTTAACTAGGCAATAAGTAGGATGGATACAAGGAAAACTGATTTGTAACCTTTTGTTTTGTAGCTTGGTTTGTGGCTTCTTCTAGATATGGAGAGGATTATGATGTCCCAGAGACAAAAGTGGATAGGCATGCTTTCAATGCAGTGGGAGGTTTTATGGAGGATCTTACCAAGGAATTCGAAGTCCTGTCGGATCGGCTGGAGAAGAAGCGGAAGACCGAAGTTCGTTCCCTCAATGCTGTATTTGATACAATGAATTCCAGAAATGAAGAATCCTTTGAAAGATTCGGTCAATTAGTTGAGGAAGATACTCAGTATGTTAGTACAGACGAGGAAGAGAAAGAAGAAAGTAGTTTTGCTGGTGAAGACCGTATCCTAGAAATGAACGAGGATGAGGAGGATGGGAAAAGAGGTTCTACTAGTGAAGCTGAAGATTAGAGCCCAGACATGGAAAAGTGGACTACCGGCATAGCTCTCAACTTTTTTGTTCCAAATGTTTTAGTGGACTGTGTTGTCAAGTGTTATTGGCATTGAAAGCCAAATTACTGCTCAAATTCAGAAAATGTATGAGCCATATTACTAGGCTTTGTGTTTATATGATGAATCTGGAAATCTGTTTGAGATGCCTTTAGTTAAAGCATTGTAGTGTATTCAATTTCTTGGTTTTTATTGAACTTGTGTTGTGCTTTGGCTGCACTTGCGTTGTGCTGTTTGAGGTCCAGTGGCAATAGTAGAACTCTAAGCACCTATTTGTTGTCTATTCTGCTGGGTTTTGAAATCAAAAACAACAGAAAGTTTTCGGCATATTAGACTTTGCATAATGACATCACTGAGCCGTGAATTATGATGAAGGATATGCTATATCATAGCATTATCTTGAAACCTGATACCCACTACTCCCCTTAGATAATTTTGAATTAAAGAAAGGTCAATGAGGTATAATCAACACCTTGCGGATTTGGAAAGCCAAGCCTGATGGATTTTTCATTGTTTTGCTTGGTTGGATGCCCACTTCATTATGCTTCTTTCATTACTCAATTATTGGGAATTTTTTAGCAGAGTTTCCTTGCTTTATGGCCTAGCCCGAAACCTCGTGTCTCAAACTAACAACATCGACCAAGCGAAACAAAGAAAATAAAAACAACATTGTATGAGTCCAACAACAAAAACAACATTGTATATTACCATTCACAATCCAATAGATCACATTCACAAAACTAAAAAACCTTAGTTTACAACAATACTACAACTTGATATTCCAAACTAACTAGTAAACAAATTACAACTTCAAATTGTGTCTCCAAGCCGGGGACTTTCTTCCTCTACGACTTTGTTACAACTTACAAGCAAAATGGAAAAAAAAAAATTCCCTTCTTTTGTTACCATTGATCCCTTCTCTTTTGTTACTTGAACATCAGTTGTAGTTCAAGGACGAAGTCATCACGAGACTGCTCTCTTTTAAGTTGTTGTGCCAACCCAAGCATTTCATCTGTCAAGTCATCTTGAAGGTCTCTGTTGGAAGCAAGTATGAGAATTAGTAATTGTAGGCAATCCCAAATAGAATAAGATGATCATTTCTCATCCACCAGGCAATCCCAAATATAGCTCCAACAATTTGCCATTCAAATGTTAATCAAGTAAACTGCTGAAATAAATTAGGTGGCAAACAGATACCAATACGTCTATAAAAACTCGGAGATTTTACATTAACATGAAAGAGAACAACACAAATGATACCCCTTTTGATTCCAAGCCAATATAATTCGTACAGTATTGCAAGCCCAAAGCAGGAGTATATGATGCAAATACCCTAGTAATTCTTGTGGTCAATGGATTCCCCTTTTTTAAGACAGACTAAATTGTGCTCTCTATCACAAGGAAAATCACAAGGAGAGGCTAGAAAATCTGACACGGTACAATTTCTTGCCTCAAAACTACTTTAAATTCCGAGATAACTCTAGCCCAAATCCAATGACCAACCATAAGCTACTTCAAATGTTTGGATTCCAGCAAAGAACACCAAGAAAGTGGAAGAAACAGGTTTCATTAGCCACTGTGTGACATGTACATTTCGTTTTTTTATGGCATTGGCGTCTTAACCTGCAACTGTGATCTACTCACTCAGTTTGATCAATTTTAGTTCCAACTGATCTATTTTAGTTCCAATAATTTGGTTCAACATTCTAAGTTCTAACTATTCAAAGCAACGTTATATAGAATGAATTTCAGGAAAAACTCGTCAAGTTGAATGGGTATCTTCACTTACACACTAAAGCTACTGGGTATACTTTGAAGTAGAACAAAGCTAAAATCATGCAAAGATTTTACAAACATAAAAAACTTCCAGTGTATTAATGCGGATACAAGTCTTAAATTCTTCAAAGTTCAAAGCTAAAATCATGCAAAGATTTTACCAATTCTTATAAGCAGCAGCATATATGTACCATCCACAATTTTACCAATTAAAACCTATAATTCCGTTTACGTACCATCCACAAACATCGAGTATAAAATGGAAACATCCATGCTACAAGTTTCCAATTTCAAAATGGAAACATCCATTATTAGGGTTTCAAAATTCAAATTTTGAAAAAAAATAAATTAGGGTTTCAAAAATTAAAAATTTGAATCGAGTTTAGGGTTTCAAGAACCACGAAGAGAGAGAGAGAGAGAGAGAGAGAGAGAGAGAGAGAGAGAGAGAGAAGAAACTTCTTCGAGATCGACCTGGAATGAGATCTCAATTTCTGTTGGTGGGAAAACTCTAAAATTTGAAATTTGAAAAATCGATTCCAGATTTCAGGTTGATTAACAAAGAGAGAAGATCGAGGGAAGAGAGAGAAGAGAGATTCACCTTCGTCAAGATCTGGACTGGGTTGGTTCTCTTTGCTCGACAGACAAACCTGTTCGTGGAAACCCTAAACAATCAAAAATCGACTTCAACAATGGGGAAAACGATGAGAATCGATGACGGAAGAGAGACAAGAGGTGAATACCTTCGATTTCGTCAAGATCAGGGCTTGTTTGGCTCGAGCTCGATCGATTTCGCGCTGAGGTTTTCAAATCGCCTGTTTGCTCTCTCTCTCTCTCTCTCTCTCTCTCTCTCTCTCCTCTCTCTGATGAACTCGTGAAATGAGGGGTCAGGATCCGGATGGGGGTTTAAACCCGGATCCTGACCCGCGAAATGTTTTAACCCAGCCATCTGACCCGCGTGTGGCTTTTTTGATCTCAGCCGTTGATGGCCCATGCGCGATCCAACGGCCACAATCGTTTTTCCCGCAAACTTTTCTTAAGGCTCCGTTCAGTTGACAGGAATGTTATATAGGAAAGTGAGTCCCAGGAAAAGTGAATTGAAGTGAAGTAAGGGAAAAGAAAATCTATTTTCCTGTGAGTGTTCAGTTTACAAAGGAATTATGTAAGAAAACTAAAATTTAGTTGTTTATTTGCCAAGAAAAAGAAATTTATAGAAAACTTATTTTATCATTATTCAATAGTTATTTAGAATAAAATTAATTTTAGGAGCTATTCATCTAGGTAGAAAATTAATACATACGAATTGTTACCTTTGAATCATCAGTTAACTCTAAAATCAGTCATAAGAAAAGAAAAAAAAAATAGTTTGGTTTGGCTTAATAAGCTAGTTGACTTTTTTGTATGTCACTATTCAAATTTTTCATATCACTATATTTCATGTCAAATTTTTGTGGAATATTAGTTCGTCTCGACGAGAATAATCAAAAAAATAAAAAATAATGATCGAAACTCAATTTTTTTAATAGAGACAAAAATTTTACTTTTTCGATTTTTCTCGTTTAGACGAACAAATAATCGATAAAAATTGGCGCAAACTAACAAATGCAATAAAAAATAAGCCAAATAGCTGGATAATGTGGATGCTTAAAAGATAAATAGATAAGATAAAATAAACCAATGTTAACCAATAGTGATTAATTGGTTGGTACAAACAAAACAATAGACTAATAACAATATTAAAAACACACATTTGTAAAACCAACATATTGACTGTGTTGCCAACATTTATAAAAGAAAACAAAGAAAAAATGAAGAATTATACGAAATAGGGAAATAAAGGAGTGAGGGAGAACATTGGCGAAAAAAACTTGAGAATGGAGAGAGGATATAACTTTCCCACGACGCTAAATTTCATATATTTTGCAGGACCTGTTTTACGGGAAAGTGAATCCTGGTAGGAAAATCATTTTCCAGGATCCTATTATTTTCCTGGTAACTGAACACTCCAAAACATGTGAGAAAACTACCTTTCCCATCCTTTCTCATTCTTTCTTGACAATTGAACAGGGCCTAAGGGTTCCCTCTTAAGAAACTTTTCCTATATATATATATACAGTGAGCTTCCTATCAAGGATCCCGCAACTTGTTAACGTCCGGACCTCCACTTTTCGGACCAAATTTCGACGATCCAAACCGTTAGATGTGTTTAAAACATATTTTTAAGGTCCAACGCGAGGATTTGGCCAAAAAAAATACTTGGAAGGCCTTAATCAGAGCAGTTTTTCATAAAAATGCTATATGTGCATTTTTATGGAAAACTACACACACACACACACACACACACACACACATATATATATATATATATATATATATATATATATATATATATATATATATATTAAAAGCTCGTGTGTGCTCTCCCTATGCAAGAAACACTCAGTTTAACGCGGGCTATAGTGGCAATTACATCAGGATCATATGCAGATCATGTGATAAACCCATTATTGCAAAAATGACTGGTTTACACCATCATCTTATATGTTTCAATGAGATTTGTTGACTGTCATAACAAATCTAAATTTCTAATGACACTTGTCATGGTTTAAGGTTTTTGTAGTAGTGAAACCCCATGTTTGTCTGATCCCACTGCCATGTTTTGTTTGTCATTTTGAACCCTATATGAAAATTTTTGAAGTGCATTTATAAGAAGAGTCCTGCTATTGTAAGTTCAATAAGCACAAAAAAAAAAACACTCCAATGCATTTTTTTAATTTTTTTAAATACATTTACACCTTTTATACACTTTTCAAAGCTTAACATAAGTCCACTTGAATTTTTTATTTTTTTTTTATCATTTTCCTTCTAAGAATACGAGGTGCAAAAATTACTTCCCAAATTAAAAAGCATTATGCTTGCAATTAAGGGTCTTCATTGAGCCAGGCCGGCCCAGCTTGCGAACTTTCAGCCTAAGCCCGTCCGTGGGCCGGGATAAGCGGGCTTTTTCTTTTTAGTGGGCCGGGCTATTTCTCAAAAATTAAAGCCCAGGCCCAGCCCACGGGCTTATCCTAGTCGGGCGGGCAGGCGGGGCGGGCTGGGCTGGGATATTTGGGCAGGCCAAATGTCTTTTTATTTTTTGTTACAGCTGAACCTTTTGGAGCAATTTTTTTTTTAATTACTGTTGAACCTCGTCTAGCCTACCATATGCTGTAACAATAATACACCATGAGCAGTTGTTAGTTGTTACCCATGCAACAAATGGATGGTCAAATTTGAAAACCTTTTAAAAGGGTAAACATTGTTGATATGTTTTTTTTTTTTTTTTTGAAAAATTTGACAATCAAACCATTGTCTATATCAAAATCTCCACCATCAGTGCATATGTTCAAATATTGGATGGTCAAAGTTAAATACCTTCTCAAATTTTTAATGCATATGTTTAGTTTTCTATTAGAACTTTACTCCGAGATACATACACATAGTTGCACACATATGTCCAACTATGTGTATTATTATTATTTTTATTTTGGTACATTTGTATTATATCTTTTTTTGGTACTTATATATTATATCTTATGTACATTAACCGTGCAATAATGAATTAAAAGTGTACCGGGCTACGGGCGGGCTGGTATCTTGGGCCGGCGGACTGGACTATCGAGCGGGTGGGTTGTAGCTAAAATTCTTAGGCCCAAGCCCGGCCCATGGAAAAGTCGGGCTGGGCTAGCCCGCCCATTTGGCGGGCTCAGGCCCGGGTAAAGCCCGGCGGGCCTGGCGGGCTTCAAGCGGGCCGCGGGCCGAATAATGAGGCTTACTTACAATGACCACCATCCTCCATCCTATTGCAGGCTATCAGAACTCTTAACAATCAGGCAAACGCGTGGCGGCAAAATATTTAAGGACAAAGCGTTTGTTCTGTTTTCTACACAAATCGCATTCTGGATCTGCGGCGTTCTACACAAAACGTATCTTACACATGCGGTTTGATGGGAAAATAAAAATGCAGTTCTGACATGCGTTACATATGTGGCATCATTTTGCCGCAGCGGCACGGAATTTACTATACCACATGCGGGATATGCGGTTTGGTATACTTTTAAAAATAGTTTACATATAGGGGTGAAAATTAAAACTGATGAACCGAACCGAGGCTTTTTTTTTTTTTTTTTCCCAGTTTTCTTCTTTGGCCGGTTCGGTCTGGTTCATAATAATTTGAATTTTCTAAAAATCACTTCGGTTCCCGGTTTAGGAGGTTTTTAAGTGAACTGAGCCGAACATACTCTTTCTGTCCGGATTTGTTTGTCCACAAACATAATTTTTCAAGTCCTAAAATATTTGTTCATTTTCAAAAGTTAAAGAAAAAAGTATGAAAATTTTATTTTTTTGCCCCTTTTCTAAAACTTAAAGGGAAAATGACCAAAACATGGTGATTGGGACAAATTATACCAAAAACATGGTCATGGTTTCCAAAATTTCCAATTCATGAGAAGGAAAATTTTAATTCCACATACATGGCAAATTATAGGTGAACTGCCGAAAATACCCTCAATCTAATATTCCCTTTCCAACTCAAAGCTAACCCTATTCCAGATTAATTCATCTTCCAAATCGATCGAAAAATCTCTCTCTCTCTGTCTCTCTCTCTCTCTCTCTCTCTGTAAAACTTTGCACACACACACACACACTCTCTCTCTCTCTCTCTCTCTCTCTCTCACACACACACACACACACACACACACACACGACTAGATCGAGGAGGGCGGTGTGAATCAAAGCTACAACCGGTAGCAATCGAGCACCAGCAGTACCACTGCCGACCGCGGCTTTAGCTCGAAGCACTTGGTAGCCTCTTCTTCTTCTTCTCCCTTTTTTTTTGAGACATTAAATTTATGTTCTTGAACTTTGAATTATTGCTTGATGTGGTTAACATGTTGAATTATAGCTCTTTTACATGCTGAGAATCTGGGGAAGATTTTTCCATTTACTGATGTTTGGTTTGATGGGTCAAGAAATTTGTAAGATCGGAGGCAACTTATTATTCCAAATAAAATACTACTAATTTTGGATTAGGAAAACATCTTCCAATGCTTGTTTGTGAACATTCTTTATAGTTGACGAAATATGCCAAAAAATTTTTTGGATGCTGTTATGAAGCCTGAGGAGGATTCAAGACCTGCCCCATGGTGATGAATTCCATTTTTTACTTTTAGATAATACTTCCTCTAGAGCCCAAAGATATTTCATGATCATTGTTAAACTTTTGTAGATGAGCCCAAAGATATTTCATGATCATTGTTAAACTTTTGTAGATGCACACCAACTGTTTGATAATTGTTCTAGAAATTGTTAAAGTTGTTTTGGCTGTGGATTTAGTGTGTGGTTTAAGTTGTTATTGAACTTGTGTCTTGTGTAACAGTATTGACACCCTTTGTTGGTCATTTCTGTATCTCCTTTTTTGGTCTCTCGCAATTTCATTCAGTTTTTAGCTCTATGCTCTGGTCTTGTTATTAAGCAGCTGTACATAGATTGTCGTGTTGATTATGTAAAGACAAGAGTCGGTTTAGAATCTAAGTGCTTGTTTGTTGATCTCAGAGAGAGTACTGAGGATTCATGGTAGTCATGATAGCTCCTTGTTCTATTTTGATGGTGATGTTGTGGGCCTTGTGGCGTCTCAAATTTGCAGGAACCGGTTCCACATGTCACTTCCCAGCCTTCCCCAAGCCACATTCTTGAATGGCGTAAGTTGCCTTCTCAAACGTTGTCCCCATTGAGTTTTTTAAACAGAATTTTGTTTCCGATATTATTTCGAAGACCTCTCTCTCTCTCTCTCTCTCTCTCTCACACACACACACACACACACACAAACACTCACTCTTTTTGTTTGTTAGCAGTTAGCCTACATTTAGGTTGACGGAAAATATGCTTGATTATGAGATAATTGGATGCGATGGCCAATACCAATTCTGTGGTCACCCTTCCCTAAGAAACAAGAAGTTATAATTCAGGGAAAAACAGTCTGGTGCTGGTTGTCTCATACACAGTGCATGTAAATGTTATACAAAGAGCAAGGTGTTATGTTGCAAGGAGCAAGGATTTTAGTCAACACTTAGGGTCTGTTGTGTTTGATTTTCTTATCAACCCCATTGGGTATGCAGTATGCACACTTCTCCTTGCTTTAACTTTTGACTATGCCATGAGATTTGTAAGGGGAAGCTATTTTAGTGCTCCACTTTAAGCTTGTCAAACTCTATTAGGTTTGATCTTTTCGTGACTCACATTGAGATTGTGGAAGGCTAAAAGAAAATGTGAAATTCATTGTCATTTCCAATCAAACATAGTTGACATTCACCATTGCCATTTTCTCTGCAGAGGTGTGCAATAGATGATGATAGCACCTCTTTCAGACTTATAACTGCTGAGTTTATGCCAGAATTGGTAAAGGGTCCTTCCACAACCTCGATCCATCTCTTACCATGCAGAGAGCTATGCTAATGAGAAGGCAGATCGAGCCAAGGACATGATTGGTGATGATAAGGAGACAATGGAAAGCACAATGTCACAAGGGAGAGATAAAGGCTACCAATGAACCCAGACCTATGGATGAATGGATGAACAACTTGTTTAAACTCCTAGTTGATATTGTTCTAATGAAATTATATGAACGGTGATCGCTGTTGCTGTTGATTGTCTGGTGCAATTGTTTTGAGACAGGGTGCAATTATGTGAAAGATAGAGTGCAATATACAAAATCTCTTGAAAAAAAATGGTCTGATTTGACCAACTTTCGTTTTAATTAGAACATGTCAATGTCTGTATTTAATAAATTTTAAATTTTATAAATGAAGACTTCAGTTTCGATGTGAGTCCAAATTATATGAATTGTGTTTGCCCTTGTTGTTGACTGTTTGATGAGACGCCGGGACGTCGAGCTAGGCAAGAAAATATGTTTTGATTCAAGATGCAATATATAGTTTCATAAAAGGAGCAAGAGCAACTTTTTTGCCATCCTCACTCGTGTGCAATATTACTCTTAAAGGGTGTCGTGTAAGTTCACTCAAGGTGCAACATTTTCAAAATAAGGAGCAATTATAATTTTTTCAAAATAAAAAATTGGATTTAGACATCATGCGAGCAACTCAATGTTCCTCGTGGGGTGCAATGGTATTCTTAAATGGTTAATTCACTCAAGATAAAAGAAAGGCAAATTACACTTCAAAAATTAAGCCACCTTGGTGCTTGTTTTCTGACATACTGTGCAACTGAGATTCATACAAGGAGCAACATCATAAAATGCAAAGAGCCCAACTCTCTTTCAATGACAGAAACATAAATAAGACAATCTCAAATGGTTAATTCACTCAAGATAAAAGAAAGGCAAATTACACTTCAAAAATCAAGCCACTCGGGTGCTTGTTTTCTGACATACTGTACAACTAAGATTCATACAAGGAGCAACATCATCTAATGCAAAGAGCCCAACTCTCTTTCAATGACAGAAACATAAATAAGACAATCTCAAATGGTTAATTCACTCAAAATAAAAGAAAGGCAAATTACACTTCAAAAATCAAGCCACTCAGGTGCTTGTTTTCTGACACACTGTGCAACTAAGATTCATACAAGGAGCAACATCATATAATGCAAAGAGCCCAACTCTCTTTCAAAGACAGAAACATAAATAAGACAATCTCAAATAGTTAATTCACTCAAGATAAAAGAAAGACAAATTACACTTCAAAAATTAAGCCACCTTGGTGCTTGTTTTCTGACATACTGTGCAACTGAGATTCATACAAGGAGCAACTTCATAAAATGCAAAGAGCCCAACTCTCTTTCAATGACAGAAACATAAATAAGACAATCTCATGGTTAATTCACTCAAGATAAAAGAAAGGCAAATTACACTTCAAAAATCAAGCCTCTCGGGTGCTTGTTTTCTGACATACTGTGCAACTGAGATTCATACAAGGAGCAACATCATATAATGCAAAGAGCCAAACTCTCTTTCAATGACAGAAACATAAATAAGACAATCTCAAATAGTTAATTCACTCAAGATAAAAAGAAAGGCAAATTACACTTCAAAAATCAAGCCACCCTGGTGCTTGTTTTCTGACATACTATGCAACTGAGATTCATACAAGGAGCAACATCATATAATGCAAAGAGCAAGGGTATCCAAACCAAATTGTTTCCATTCTAAAATAACACCATTTTTTGCCAATTTTGTCATCCCTTTGTTGAACAATATTTTGTACAATCAAATAAGCAATAGCTATTTCCAAATAGTTGTATTATCCAATGAACATACAAGCAAATAACCAAAATGGATTCATTTCTCCATTATCTTTCCCATCACCAACAGCTTGTGATCACCACCCACCTTCACCAACCTCCTTGGTGAAAACTTTGTTGAGGAAACAAGGCACTGAAAAGGATTTTCCCCCTTCTAGTATTGACCCATCATCATCAATCTCCATGTTCTTTGATTCATATACACCAGGATTTTCCTCTATCATTCCATCCAAACTTGCTTGTATGTTCATATTCCCATTCGCTGTAACATTAGGATTAAAACCATATCCGTACTTGTCCCTCTCGTAATTTCTCAACACTATAACCTTTATAGTTGCTACATCACCAGCTGAAAATTTGTCTTTCTTGTCCAACCAATCGAAAGCAAAACTGGGTATTGGTACTTTTTCTGCAAAATTTCAAAACCACTTAATGATATTTAACTCTATAACAATTAGTATGTACATATACATACCGACGCGGAGAGAGAGAGAGAGAGATATACCTTGGTGGTAAGCTGATGGGTCACCGGAGGTGGAAGCGGTGTGGTCGGCGGCGGTGGGGATCGTGGTCGCCTGGGGTGTAGTCGCCTCCTCTCGGCTCTCTCTGCTTTGTATCGAATGGGGATGGGGAAGAGAAAGGGGTTCGCTTGACAATAGATCCCTCATTCTCTTTGCCTTGTCGTCAGTGCCGCCGGAGGTGGAGGCGACGTGGGCAGCGGCATGGTGGTGGTGAGGATCGAGGTCGTCTGTGTGGGTGGGTCATCAATCGTTGCCTCTGTATTGAATTGGAGGGAAAAATGATGAGATCTGCAGTTCACTTATGTGGAAGAAGTAGTGGAGGGTAGTTTGGACACTTTAGGTAGGCCTTACCACTTATGTGGAATTTGTTTTCTCCTTGTCATCAATCTGGGTATTTCTAAAAACCTTACCATGTAATTGGTATTATTGGTTTTAAAAACCATTTATTGGTCATTTTCCCAAACTTAAAATAACAACTCAAAAACTAATTTTTTTAAAATAATGTGCTTACATTTTTTAATTTTTTTGCACCGCATTAAAGTTCTCAATGAGATTTATCAAACAAGATCAAATTTTAAAAAAATCTAACTACATTATTTTTTAGTTTGAAAATTGCACGCAATTTCGTAGTCAAATTAAAATGGAGGGAGTAGGGGTGTCCACATATCGGATCTGGACGGATCGGATCCGGATCCAATCCACTTAGAGCGGATTATGGTTTTTAAGATCCGGAACCGAACCGAACATTCACGGATCGATTTACGGATCGGATTGGATCGGGCTTTGACAAATTAAAGAAGGATTATTGAGCGGATCCAATCCAATCTGGATCCGGAACCGCTAGATAAGAAATTCTCGAACTGAAACCGAACCGAACATTCACGGATGGGTTAACGGATGGATCAGCTTGGACGGATTTGGCGGATTGAGCGGATCGGATGATCCACTGGACAGCCCTAGGAGGGAGTATTTAATGGAGAGATTAAGGATAAAATAGGAAATTAACAAACTTAAAAGGTAATGAAAAAAATAGTTGGAATCCCCAAAATGGACAAACAAATCCGGACGAAAATCCACATTAAAGTTCTCAATGAAAAAAAGCAGGGGGATCCGATCCGCTGGACAGCCCTAGGAGGGAGTATTAAATGGAGAGATTAATGATAAAATAGGAAATTAACAAACTTAAAAGGTAATGGAAAAAATAGTTTTTTTTTTTTTTTGAAGTGATGGAAAAAATAGTTGGAATTCCAAAATAGACAAACAAATCCGGACGAAAATCCGCATTAAAGTTCTCAATAAAAAAAAGGTGGGGGTAGGGATCGAACACCCGATCTCAACCACGTGGAGCGGAAGCATTATCAACTCCGGTGGCAAGAACCGTCTGATTAAGAATGGGAAACTAATAAATATATTCTTTCTTCGATAACATATATAACTCTTAACCGAGATCTTCTTATTTTCCAACATTTCAACTTTAGACTAGGGGTGAACAAAAAACCGACAGAACCGAACCGAGTGCAAGAACCGAACCGAACCGGTTCATTTTTTCGGTTTTTTTCATTACCCGGTTCGGTTCGGTTCTCTGAGTTAAAAAATTTTTGGAACCGGTTCGGTTCTCGGTTTTTGAAATATTTCGGCGAACCGAACCGAACCGAACCGGGTTTATTATATATATATATATATATTAAATATTTTTAAAATATAATAAATATATATACCTTTGTATTTCTATTTTTTCGGTATTTCCTAAATCCTAATTCCTAACCCTAACCTAACTCCTCACTCTCTCTCACTGGACTCCAGTCACTCCACAGCCGACCGACTCTCTCTCTCTCTCTCTCTCTCTCTCTCGTCTGGTAGCGACGGCGGACGGCGGACTAGCTGGAGCCTGGAGTAGCCTCACCGATCGAACTTCGGGCACTGGTTCTGTGGTTCACCACTTCACCACTTCACCGATCGAAATCGACAAAGCCACTAAGGTCAGTAAGGTGAAATCTCTCTCTCTCTCTCTCTCTCTCTCTCTCTCTCGTATGTAGTATGTCTCGGTGATTCTGTGATTCTGTGATTCTGTCCAGTACCAAATAGCTGTGATTCTGTGACTATGGATCAGTGAAGTGATTCTCGTATGTAGTATGTAGTATGTCTCGTATTCTGTGATTCTGTCCTACCAAATAGATGTGTAGTATGTAGTATCTCATCGCCGATGTACTCACTTGGTTGACCATCGATTGGTTTCTGACTTTCTGTAGATCTGTATTCTGTACAGACTACACACACAGTAGTCTACTTGGTTTATGAAATATCTCTCTCTCTCTCTCTCTCTCTCTCTCTCTCTCTCTCTCTCTCGTATGTAGTATGTATACATGTGTTTGCTTTTCTGTAGATCTGTAGTTCTGTACACAGTAGTGACAGTACATTGTCGATTGAACAGATTTGTTTGGATCTATAGTTCTAAACTTCTAATGTTCTATACATGTGTTTACTGATATATGATTGACTACGTCAGTAAGTTTCCAAATACTCATGTATTGTATCCTTCTTGTATCCTTCTGTTATAGGACTTTTGGACTACGTGAGTAAGTTTCGAAGATTTTGTTGTATTTTGACTCGGCATGTCAAGGGCAAGGGCAAAGGCAAAGGTATTAAAAATTCTGCCCCTTTTTAGTTTTTACATGTTCCTTGGTTCAACTTGAAATTGGTGGTTATTGTCGATTAATGGGAGTTCGGTTGGCTTGTTGGCTTGTTGCTCTGCATGTGATTTTGTGTTATGGAGTATGGACTATGAATCTATGATATTTATTTGCTTTTTGTGTGGTTGTGTTGTTTCTCTTGTAGATGGATGCATCTAGGTCTAATGCGATTGATATTGATAATGATTTGGAAATTGATGATGACCCCATCTTAGGGAATAATGAGGAAGATGAACCCGAAAACACGAGAGCAAAACCTAAGAATTCTTCTTTTGTATGGGATCATTTTACAAGATCACCCGAGCCCAAGGTACCACCACCGGGTTACAAGCAAAAGGCTACTTGTAACTATTGTGGAACCGAATTTGCTTGTAATTCCGATCTTAATGGGACATCGTCAATGAGAACCCATCTTGTTAGAAGATGTAAACAATACGAGCTTAGCGATGCCTATATGAAGAAGCATGGGGGGGATAAAAGGCAAAAAACCCTAGGGTTTGAACCCGTTGGTCCAGGAGATACGGTTCCAAAGCTTACCGCTGTTAGCTTTAGTGCGGAGGCATGTAGAAAGGCGTTGGCCGAAATGATAATTATTGATGAATTGCCCTTCCGTTTTGTTGAAGGTCAAGGTTTTAAGAGGTTCATGCATGTGGTGCAACCAAGGTGGACCAAAATCCCATCTAGAGTAACGGTAGCAAGAGATTGTTTGCAATTGTTTAAAGATGGGAAGAAAGCTTTGAAAAAAGTGTTTAAGAATCAACGCATATGTCTTACCACGGACACTTGGACTTCTCTTCAAAATCTTAATTATATGTGTCTTACAGCCCACTTCATTGATGGTGATTGGAAACTACATAAAAAAATCATAAACTTTTGTTTAGTTTCAAATCACAAAGGTGAGACACTTGGCAAGGAAGTAGAAAGATGTTTGGTGGCATGGGGGATTGAGAAAATCTTGACACTCACAATTGATAATGCAAGCTCTAATAATGGCATAATTGATTTCTTGAAGAAAAAGACCATGAAAAGAGACAACACTATTCTAGACCACGAGTTTTTACATGTTCGGTGTTGTGCTCATATATTAAATTTGGTTGTCCGTGAGGGGTTGAAAGAGGTTGATGTGTCCATTGCAAGGGTGCGCAATATTGTAAGGTATGTGAGATCATCACCCCAAAGGTACCGAAAGTTTAGAGAATGTGTTGAAAGAGATAGAATCGATTCTAAACTTGTGCCTTGTTTAGATGTGCCTACTCGTTGGAACTCAACTTTCTTTATGTTGGAAAGGGCCGTGATTTACCAAAAAGCATTTGAGAGATTGGAAGAGGAAGATAGTCTAAATGTTGTTCTTGGTGTTAGAGAAGATTTGGTTGGTCTAGTAGACAATGACAATGCGATTGAAAATGTGTTGGAAGGGGAAATAATTGGTGGGGGAAGCGAGAGAGGGAGAGGGAGAGGGAGAGGGAGAGAGCTTGGTACTCCTACTAGTGAGGATTGGAATGTTGTGCAAATGTATGTTGAAATTCTTAGAACATTTTACATTGTGACCGAGAGATTATCGGGTTCTTTGTATGTGACTTGCAATACATTTTACAAAGAGGTCACAACCGTTAAAAATGCAATTGCTAAATTGGAATTGAGTGATGATCCAAAGTTGTTGCTTTTGGCTAAGGGTATGCACTTGAAGTTTGACAAGTATTGGGGTAAGTTTGACAAAATTAACCAATTGTTGTTGTATGCTAATGTTCTTGATCCCCGTTACAAATTTGAGTATGTGAGATGGAGCTTGAGAAAATACCTAACCGAAAGGGAGGTTGAAAGCAAGATTGTTGAGATCAAGGAAGGGATGAAAAAAGTTTATAATTGGTATGAGAAGAAGACTCTTGAACATGAGGAAGCCGAAACATCAAATGTTGAGAGCTCTAAGAACAAGGAGAAGAATGGAAAGCAGAGCATGGATTTGAGTGAGGCATTGGATTCGGAATTTGATCAACACATGGAAGAGGAGACTAATATGGTGAGCAAGTCGGAATTAGAGAGGTATTGGTTGGAGACTATGGAAGATCGAAAAAATGAAAAGTTTGATCTCTTGACTTGGTGGTCCACTAATTGTACAAGGTATCGCATTCTCTCTCAAATGGCACGAGACATTTTAGCTATTCCGGTATCTACCGTAGCATCCGAATCCGCTTTTAGCACCGGAGGACGTATTCTTGATCCATACCGGACCTCTCTTTCTCCCAAAATGGCGGAGGCCCTTATTTGTGCACAAAATTGGTTGAGGTACCCGTGCGAAATATCTCTTCGAGATATGCTAGATGAGGTGGAGGAACTTGAATCGGGTACAACTATTTAACTATGATTTGTTTGTTTTAGTTTTGTTTTACGTATTTCACGTTTTAAGTTGTTTGATGTTTCCATTTTTTTGTTCTTTTTTAGTGGTTGCGGAAGCTAACTTGGACGAGTCATGTGTGACGGAGGTATAATTTGACAAAAGATAGGTAAAGGGAAAGCGAGGTAATGTACTAACTTGATTTTCTTGCTTAAAGTTGTTGCTTTTGTGGTGTTAATTTATGCATGTATGGGCTGAAATTTCTGTTAATTTATGCTTTTGTGGTGTTAACTTAGTGTTGAAATAATGTTGCTACTGTGGTATTTTTGTTGGAACAGATGAAAGATGGTGTTGCTGGAAACTGGAAACTGCTGCTGTGTTGCTGCCCATTTGGTTGCCACTGTAGTGCCCACTTAGTTTGGTTTCTTTGTAATTGTTGCTACTTGCTACTGTGTTGCTTGCTACTGCCTTGGTTGTGTAATTGTGTTTGAGACTTAGTTTTTTTTTGTATTGTTTTGTAATGCACTAATGCTACTGTTAGAGATGCTTGGAACTTGGAACTTGACCAAAGTGAAACATCCACATTCTGATTGATAGTGGCACTGTGGCAGTGCTGAGATGTGCATGCTTCATAGTTTTCATAATTTTTTTGCATGTTTCTTACGAAATGTTATGGAAAATTTTGAATGAGGCAAACTGTAAATGGGCTTTAAAAATTTTAAATGGGCTGCTGCTGCAAATGAGGCAAAATTTTAAATGGGCTTAAAAAACTTCAATGGGCTGTTTTCATTCGGGGCCAATCTATAACTTAAAATGGGCAAAAAATAACTTTAAATGGGCTTTCAAAATTTTAATGGGCTGTTTTTAACTCTTATCAGTTGGGCTTGGCCCAAATAAGGCCCAATAAACAAGAACCGGGAGAACCGGGAGAACCGAACCGAACTTTTGGAACCGAACCGAGAACCGAACCGGCTATGAAAACTCGGTTTCGGTTCCTACTAGTCCCTGAACCGGTTATGATCGGTTCGACCAAATTCCCCTCCGAACCGAACCGAACCGAACCGGTTACACCCCTACTTTAGACTGTAGAGAGAGAGAGGGGCACCGAGATCTACGTAACCCAGCCGCCAATCGACGCCAACATTTCAACAGCTGCCGCAAGCCAATCAACGTCGTCCATCGACGCCGTTTATCATCGTCATCCACATATCATCTTCATCAAGATCTGTTCGTTTCTCCCTCTCTCTTGATATGTGTATATGTGTACATATGTGTTTGTATAAGATGACAGTTTAAAGCCGTCAGCTTATATTTTCAATGTCTAAGGTAACAGTTTAAATCCAAAACTGACATTAAAAATGCTCAGCTTAAAAAATTTCGAAAATATATATATTTTTGTTGGTTTTTTGTCAACAACAAGCGTGCTAGCTTAGTTGGTAACACGCACGTGTGAGGAACTGAAGGTGTTGAGTTTGAGTCCTGGGGCAAGCAAATATTAGATCGCCACACAAGTGCTACGTAGGCGCTACGTGAGCTCCACTAGGTGGCCACACGAGAGCCATGTGTTCGAACTAGAATTGTTTTTTTTTTTTTTTGGAATGGAGGATAGATAAGATGACAGTTTAAAACTGTCATCATTTATTGCAAAGGTGACTGGTTTACACCATCATCTTATATGTTTCAATGAGATTTTTTGACTGTCATAACAAATCTAAATTTCTAATGACACTTTTTTACTGTCATGGTTTAAGGTTTTTGTAGTAGTAAAACTCCATGTTTGTCCGATCCCACTGCCATGTTTTGTTTGTCATTTTGAACCCTATATGAAAATTTTTGTAGTGCATTTATAAGAAGAGTCCTGCTATTGTAAGTTCAATAAGCACAAAAAAGACAAAAAAAAAAAAAGGCATTCCAATGCATTTTTTATATTTTTTTAATACATTTACACCTTTTATACACTTTTCAAAGCTTAACATAAGTCCACTTGATTTTTTTTTTTTATCATTTTCCTTCTAAGAATACAGGTGCAAAAATTACTTCCCAAATTAAAAAGCATTATGGTTACAATGACCACGATCCTCCATCCTATTGCAGGCTATCAGAACTCTTAACAATCACACAAATCACACGGCGGAAAAATATTTACGTTTTGTTCTGCTTTCTACACAAATCACATTCTGGATATGCGGCGTTCTACACAAAACGTATCCTACACATGCGGTTTGATAGGAAAATAAAAACGCAGTTCTACTATGCATTACTTATGTGGCATCATTTTGCCGACGTGGCGCGGAATTTACTATACCGCATGCGGGATATGTGGTTTGGTATACTTTTAAAAATAGTTTACATTTAGGGGTGAAAATTAAAACTGATGAACCGAACCGAGGCTTTTTTTTTTTTCGGTTTTCTTCTTTGGCCGGTTCGGCCTGGTTCATAATAATTTGAATTTTCTGAAAATCGGTTCGTTTCCCGGTTCATGAGGGTTCATAATAATTTGAATTTTCTGAAAATCGGTTCGTTTCCCGGTTCATGAGGTTTTTTAAGTGAACCGAACCGAACCGAACCGAACCGAACCGGTTTAACACATACTCCCTTTGTCCGGATTTGTTTGTTCACAAACATAATTTTTCAAGTCCTAAAATTTTTGTCCATTTTCAAAAGTTAAAGGAAAAAGTATGAAAATTTTATTTTTTTGCCCCTTTTCTAAAACTTAAAATAACAACTCAAAAACTAATTTGGGTTAATGACCTGGACACCCCCTGTACGTATACGTTTTCCCCCAAACACCCCCTGTAAGCAAAAAATCTACGACGACACCCCCTCTAAGTATCCGTTTTCCCCCATCCATACCTTCTGTTAGGTCAAGACCCCCCTACCGTTAATTTTTGGCAAAAAATATGACATGATCTACCCAATATACCCCCCACCCATTCTCCCCTCCTTTTCCCCCCATTTACGTGAAATGAAGTAAACCCTAGCCCCCAAATACCCCAAAATAAACCCTAGCCCCCCCCCCCCCCCCAAAAAAAAAAAAAAACGTGAAACTCATATCTCTCTCTCTCTCTCTCTCTCTCTCTCTCTCTCCCTTTGTCGTTTGAACCTCTCCCTTTGTCGTCTGAACCTCTCAATGTCGTCCTCTTCTACAGGTGCTTCTACAGGTGCAACTACAACTGCAACCAACCAAGAAGGGTATAAATTCCTTTGTGAATGCAACCTAAGGGCTCCACTACGAACGGCTCTCACTGAGGAAAATGTGGGTAGACGATTTCTTGGTTGTGGCAACTACAAGGTAATGTCTATTACTTCAATATATTTCTTGGTTGTTTAATCGATTTTCTTGGGTACAAGGTAATGTCTACTTCAACATATTTCTTGGTTGTTTAATCGATTTTTTGGGTGCAAGGTAATGTCTGTTGTTAATCGATTTCTTGGCTACAAGGTAATGTCATGTCTATTGTATTGTTTTGATTCTTTGGATTTCTTGGATTCTTTGGATTAGAAAATAGAAAATTTTCTACAACGATTTCCTGGATTCTCTGGATGCTTTGGATTAGAAAATAGAAAATTATTTTTTGTTTTGATAACCATAATCTGTAATGTGCATTCTGTTTTTATTTTATTTTTTATTTTTGTATTTGTAGGGTGATGGTGGAAAAAAATGCAATTTTTTTGACTGGTTTGATCCCGAAACGTGCAAGAGAGGGAAGGAGTTTGGCAATTGGATTGTAAAGAAAAATCAAGATTTGCAGAAGATTATTGAAAATTTGCATGATCAATGTAAACAACAAAGGAGGGAGATGGAACATGGGTTGCTAGTGAAGATGGAAGAGTGGAAGAGGAAGGAAGAATGGTATGTGATGAAGATAAACTTGATGAACCAAAAAATAAAGGACATCGAAGATCACTCCACACTCAAGAGAGAAGAGTGGAAGAACAAGGAGGCTTGGAACGCAATGGAGATGGAAGAGGTGGAAGCAACGAATGGGGGTTTGAAGTTGAAGTTGGAAGAGATGGAAGCAAGGAATGATGGTTTGGTGAAGAGGAACAAAGCCATGAAGGAGGATATTGAGTACGCTAATGTAAACGTAAAGTTGTTGATTGCAATGGTGGTGGCCTTAGTTGGCATAGGGTTTGTGTATTTTGGTGGTGAAGGAATTTGGAAAAACAAAATGAAGGCATTACCTTGAAATGTGTTGTGTTATTTAAGAGTTTGTATGGGTTAATGTATTATGTGGATAAGATGTGGCACTTTGTTTGTGATTATCTTTTGTACTCTTTTTGGACTAGGGATTTCAAGGATTCAGTACGCAGAAAGTTGGTGGGTTTTCTTATGTATTATGTGATTTACCTCTTATTAATTATAAGTTGGGTTATGCCATTCATGGTCAAGGTGGTTGATGTGTCCATTATGCATGTTAAAGTGAATATATTTCTGTGAATTCTCCTATCCTGATCGCTGTGAGCAAAAACCTTGGATTGGCATTTTGTACTAGTCGAGTTCCTTGTTTTGTGGGGGAATGCTTATATAGTAGGTAAACATATGCCTTTTTTTGCCATGTAAGAGTCAGGAATTTCTGTGAATAATTTGCTTGTAATTCCTTGTATTTGCTGTACAGCATCCGAATTAGCTTTTCCGTATTTTAATCAGGGACTGATTTTTAATAGTATCGGCTTAAATTGTTTTATTACTTCTCCTTTCAAATTTAACGGGTGCCAACAAGAAAAGTGTTCTGGATTTTCTGAGGAGTTTCCTAGTGATCTTGTTCCTTTTAGCAATGTGGGTATGTGGTTTTTCTGTTCTGCTTCAGTTTGTACCCAAAAAATGTGGTTTTCTCTTTACTATTTTTGTTATATGATTGGAACCTAGGAAAGGAAGAGAAAAGAAACGACAATGGTATATTTTCTCTCATCATATTTGGTTCCCACTTTCGAGAGGAAAAGAAAAGAAAAAAAAATTAGGAAAATCATGTACAAGATATTTTCCTTCACACTTTTGAAAATCTTATCCATTTTTTCTCTTTTCTTTCTTGTTTTCTTTCTTCTTCATAAAATGAAATAAATTGTTTGTACAAAAATTGTTTGTACCAAAAAAAACAAACAATTTTTTTGTCATTAAGTCACTCTCTTTTCTAAAGACCCTTGCTATTGTCGATCTTCTTTTAAAAATGAATTCGTCCAACAGCATATGGTTCTCAAGTATCTTTGAAATTCTTCTACTACTCGGTCTAATCTTGAAAATGGCCCTCTGAGTTCATGCTCAAGATATCTCCAAACTTGTCGATGCCAATATGCAGCAGTTTGATTGAATAGAACGACGGTGGAAAGCGAATACATTTTGGTCTATGACTTGATGACAGTACAGATTGGAGTATTACCAACTTTGCACATAAGGCCACTGGTGCCTTTGTTTTTCGATATCCCGAAATTTTACTGGGAAGAGGTATGAAATGTAGAATTTTTGTAGACCATTACACCAATCTGCAAAATGATCTGGGCATTGCCAGGACGTAAAAAAAAAAAATTTCGACAGGGTCTCCCTGCTTTTGGACTAGCCCGACGCGTTGCGTCTCAAACAAACAGCAGCAACCAACCAAATATGGTACTAAGAGCAGCAGTAGCAGATACCAGTTAACCATTAGCAAATACCATTACAAATTACAGTTCCAGTTTCGTACTAAGTTAACCATTAGCAAATACCAGTTAACCAATGAAAACAGTAGCAGATAACAACACAAAACAAAACGTGAAACCATTACCATTACAGTTCCAGACATGTACTAGGTTAACCATTACATTACCAGTTAACCAATGGAAACAGTAGCCGATAACAACACCAAACATACCCTATTGTCATCCACACACCATTACACCAAAAACAGCCCTGTTTTCATTGATTATCAGAATTTGAAGGACTAATAAATAGTACTAATAAATAGTACTAATAATATAGTAGAACTTCTATTGTGTTGATCCCTTAGTATTGTGCAAGATGTATGGAAAAGTACGAGGCATTCTAGTATACCCCACTTGCCCACGTACATATCTCTTTGGATTGAATACAAATTTCCCACGAACATTGATGTGCAGGGTCAACATTTCATCAGCCATCTGCAATTACCAAAGCAAAAAACAAATACACAAAAATCAGTGGTCAACTTCAATGCTATGAGGGCACAAAACAAGCATGAGGGGACCACATTTATTTACATAAGGGGACCACATCTTTTTCCAATTTGCATGTGAATAGGTAAGTGGGCAGAGAATGTTCTATAAATGGGCACAAGTCAATGTTAGGTATAAAATACAAATATGGAATAGAGTTAATTATAATAAGGGGTCAGTGCTCTGAGGGGACCACAAATATCAACTACAATGGGGTCAATGGGGTCAAATGATTGCTACAAATATCAGGATAGAAAACCAATGTTTGGTTGCTTTCAAAGTCGTCTACTTACATTTCACAAAGACAGGGACCACAGGTAAAAGGTGTTGGAAATTATCAAAATAAATGGGTTTTTATTTGGGTTTTATCAAAATATTCCTTGTGTTTTTTAGAAAGCTTTTATTGTTGTGGTTTGGTTTTGTCCCACATCGGCTAGTGAGGAGATGTTTGAGTTGTATATATGTGGAAACATTTCTATAATGTTCACATAATGTTAAGTAGCAAGGCACCTATGGTGTTGCGCACATTACCGGCGTAGCCGGTGATGGAACACACTCATACGCACCCGCACCCGCGTGCGTGAGCGTGGCAGTGGGCTGTGTGGCGCTTTGATGGCGCACTTTGCACTTAGCACGTCGGCGCGAGGCGCCTTGTAGGCGCCCTTTCTTATTGCCACTTGGCGGTAAGGTGTCGCTGATGTGGCACACGAGTTGCTATCTTGCGAACAGAAGGTTAGGTATCGATACCCCTGATAGGTGTATCGATACCGGTTGGTTCGTGAGCGGCTGTTTCACGAACAGAAGGTTAGGTATCGATACCTCTGCCAAGGGTATCGATACCGGTTCGTTAGCTCGCGGATTTCAGGCACAAGTTCGCGTACGGATGCAACTCTAAATGGAGGGTTATGACCCAAACTCAAGCCTATTCACTAAGGGGCGTGTCCTTAAGTGAAGAGATACTTTTGGGCCTATAAATAACACCTAGAATTACATTCATTTGGATGATCAACACCGAATTCTAGCCTTGTTACTCTGCCAAAATTACTACAGATTGCTTTCTAGTTTTGCTGTACCGTTACTCTGCAGAAACGGTGCCAGCAATTCCTTGGTTCTTTCGATTCTATTTCGACTCGGTATTCTGTCTGTCCTTCGTTTGTGCGGACGCAGGCAGAAGGTCATTGAATTGATCGGGCTTCGTTGTATCCTCGGACAGATTCGCTATCAACCCGGTGCACACCTAACGGTGGGGGCGAATACTGTTTTCGGAAAGCGACTCAGTAACGTGCCTCGAAGCAAGTTCCATCATCAACAAGTTCAGTTTCCTGAAGACTCCCGGATTTTTGCACCAACAAAAGGCAGTTGGGTGTGGTGGGGAATCACACGACCAAAAAAGGCCCCAAAAAAATCAGGATAGAAAACCAATGTTTGGTTGCTTTCAAAGTCGTGTACTTACATTTCACAAAGACAGGGACCACCGGTAAAAGGCAGTTGGGTGTGGTGGGGAACAAAGCATAAAGAATGTTTAAACCCTAACTTCCAGATGGGGAACAAAGCATTAAGAATGTTGCAATAAAAAAACTCTAACTTCTTCGATCAAGATGGGGAACACAAACCGAGGTTCAAAAAATAGGGAAAAAGACGGAAGCGGGCGAATACCTGTAAATGATTTCGAATAAACCCACAGCTTTTCGATCCCACAGCTTTCCAGAGCTTTTCGATTAGGGTTTCATGCTTTACAGTTGCTGCCGAATGGAGAGCGTACAAAGAGAGATAGAGAGAGGAGATCGCGAGAGAGAGGAGCAGGGGTTTTACGGTGTCGTTGATGTTGGTGCTAGATCGGAGAAGGAGTTAGGGTTGGTTTTCATCATCGTAGAGAGAGAGAGAGGAGATCGCGTCATTGTTAGAGAGAGAGTAGCCCACCGATATTTTTAGTTGGAAAATGGAAATTTTTCGTTAAGTGTTAGTGTATATACTGGAGGCTATAATGGTCCTTTCACACTTTCCGTTAACAGAGTTAGTGGTCCAAAAATTTAGATACTTAGAGGGGGTGTCGTCGTAGATTTTTTGCTTACAGGGGGTGTTTGGGGGAAAACGTATACGTACAGGGGGTGTCCAGGTCATTAACCCAACTAATTTCTTTTAAATAATGTGTTTGCATTTTTGAATTTTTTTGCACCGCATTAAAGTTCTCAATGAGATTTATCAAACAAGATCCATATTGATTAAAAAAAATTTAACTAAATTATTTTTTAGTTTGAAAATTGCACGTAATTTTGTAGTCAAATTAGAATGGAGGGAGTATTAAATGGAGGGATTAAGGATAAAATAGGAAATTAACAAACTCAAAAGGTAATGGAAAAAATAGTTGGAATCCCTAAAACGGACCAAAAAATCTGGACGAAAATCCGCATTAAAGTTCTCAATGAGATTTATCAAACAAGATCCATATTGATTAAAAAAAATTTAACTACATTATTTTTAAATTTGAAATTGCACGTAATTTCGTAGTTAAATTAGAATGGAGGGAGTATTAAATGAAGGAATTAAGGATAAAATAAGAAATTAACAAATTCAAAAGGTAATGGAAAAAAAGTTGGAACCCCCAAAACGAACCAATAAATCCGAACGGAGGGAACATATGGTAATACTTTAAAAGAAAGAAGGAAGTAGGGATCGAACACCCGACCTCACCCACGCGGAGCAGAAGCATTATTAACTCCGGCGGCAAAAACCATCGGATTAAAAATGGGAAACTAATAAATATATTCTTTCTTGATAACTACTAGATATAGTAACTCTTAACCGACATCTTCTTTTTCCCTAAACATTTCAACTTTAGACTGTAGAGAGAGAGAGAGAGAGAGGCGACCGAGATCTACGCAACCCAGCCGCAAATCGACGCAACATTTCAACAGCCGCCGCAAGCCAATCAACGTCGTCCATCGACGCCGTTTATCATCGTCATCCATCTATCATCTTCATCAAGATCTGTTCGTTTCTCCCTCTCTCTTGATATGTGTATATGTGTACATATGTGTTTGTTGTTTGTATAAATCAGTGACCTAAAGTCACGTTTCTGTCTCTCTCTCTCTCTTTCTCTTGTTCGGTTCTGTTTTGATTTGTGTAGATCTGTGATTGTAACTTTGTTACATTAGTGATTGTAAATGTTAGATCTGGACCATTTCTTGTATGTACGATTTTTTTTTTTTTATGTGGTTATGCTCAACCTCTTCTTCTCATTTAGAAATATTTTAGAACAACCAATATTGGATTATGTCGATCGACGCCGTTTATCATCGTCATCCATCTATCATCTTCATCAAGATCTGTTCGTTTCTCTCTCTCTTGATATATGTATATGTGTACATATGTGTTTGTTGTTTGTATAAATCAGTGACGTAAAGTCACGTTTCTGTCTCTCTCTCTCTCTCGTTCGGTTCTGTTTTGATTTGTGTAGATCTGTGATTCTAACTTTGTTACATTAGTGATTGTAAATGTTAGATCTGGACCATTTCTTGTAGATACGATTTTTTTTATGTGGTTATGCTCAACCTCTTCTTCTCATTTTGAATTTTTTCAGATTTTTTTTCATATGGCTCATTTCAAAACTCCATTCTCGATAAAATGTACATGCGGGAAAATATATTCAAAAAACACCCAGTTTGATGCGGGATATAGTGGAAATTATATCAGAATCATCTGTCGATCGTGTGATACGCCAATCGTATTTGAGGCGTTTGATGATTTCTCGAGATATGATGTCATGGTGGGGGGTGCAATTCGAATGAGTGATCTCAATTGGGTAACCTCTTAATTAATTAATTAATTTATTTATTTATTTTTTTGAGTAAATTTTTTTGACCTGTGTGTTTTTCTGTCAACATGACAGTACCATCGCGCGCTGATGAAGTTACAAGAAGAGGACGCGGATGATAAGGTAATATATGCTTGGGTGCTAGTAATTCAACCATATTTTGTCTATATTTTTTTTTTTTGGGGTAAACCAAGCTTGAAAATAAAAAGGGCTAACCGAATATACAGCCTACAAGGGGCATACCCCAGGGAGGACAAAACAAAACAAAACAAAAGAAGAAAAAGAAAATTGCAGGGATGGCCCAAAAAGCTACAATAGATGGGGATGAAAATAAACCTAAAATCTGACTCCATGGGATGAAAGTGAAATCCTTCACAGAGGATATGGCAACATACAAAATATACCTAATAGAGATCAGGAAACCCATTCTGGAAAATGTACAACCAACACAATGGGTAGCACACACTAAAACATGAAGGCACACAACTTTCTGACAACTCGCTAGTAGACCGTTGCATTAGACATTGAGAAGCCCGAACAAGATGCCTGCATTTAGAAGACAAAGGAACATAGCACAACCTAGCAAGGCACACAACTAGCTGTAAGTATAGAAGGGCCAACATGGCATTGCACAGACTGAGTGGAGCATTGCACAGACCAACATAGCACACAACTTTCAGTTAAGAGAGAAGGGCCTAATAATCTGCCTAGTCCAGCAAATGTAGTTGCAGAGGGTAACCGTAAATCTGGAGCAGCAATGCAGTACTATAATGCCAAGATGGGGAGGACAACCCCCTCCCAAAGGGTATAAACGCTCCAAGAGACAACCCCCCATGGATAGGTTAGAAGTACAAAGGGACACACCCCTCAAACTGGCATTCACAGAAGCCATTACTGCGATCAGAATGAGCCTTACACAGAACCCAAAACTTATAGCAGAGATGGCTAATAGAACTGCCCAGGACGGACACCATCACAATCCAATAGCAGAATTAACAAATGACACTAGCAGAAATGGCAGTAGCAGTATTAATTCTCTGGACAGACCAACAACCTGCTATTGTATAGCATATGTGACACCAGCAAATAATATGGCAGAAGCAGAATTGATAAAATTGGGCAGCACCACTAGCATAGTCACTAGTAACATGACAGAATCAAACAGGATCCACCAACAACAGTGGCTAGAACTCAGAACATACAGCAACACAACCCAATCAAGTGCACACACAATAGATCAACATTGTTACATCGTAAGAGAATTTATCGACATTGTTAGATTTTATCTTGTTATTTCTTCATGTGATTCACTGGTCCTGCCAAAATTAGGGAGGTAATTATAAACATGGTTTATGTTATCCTTAAGTCATTTGCCTAATCATTCAGTGCCCTGTTATGCGATGTCCTTTCATAATTTGCAATCTTGTTGGGCTCTGGTTTCATCGGATCAGGCTGCTGAGGTTTCTAAGAATGCAGCAAAGAGCATTGTGGATTTGCAGAGTGCTGAAGAGCCAGAATCTTCTAAGGAGGGTGATGTGGAAGAGTCTGCAGTTGAAGATGAGCATGACAAGCAGTGTAAGGCTCTGGTTTCATCGGATCAGGCTGCTGGGGTTGCTAGGACTGCAGCAAAGAGCATCGCGGATTTGCAGAGTGCTGAAGAGTCAGAATCTTCTAAGGAGGGTGATGTGGAAGAGTCTGCAGTTGAAGATGAGCATGACAAGCAGCGTAAGGCAGCTGTGCATAAATTGGAGAAGGCTAGTGAGGATACAATCCTTGGGCAGGCATGTCACAAATTTGAAATTCAAATTAATGTACTTATGTTTCTTGTCTTGTATTTTAGAGTGCATTATTTGCTTCAGTCATATAGACGCCAGATAAGTTTGTGTGTGTAAAGTTATGGACCATGCATTCTTCCAAATGTTACTTTTGCTGGAAGGATGAACTATGTACTGATTTTAAGCTTGAATTAAGTGCTGTACAGCCCTCAGATCTCTCTCTCTCTCTCTCTCTCTCTCTCTCTATATATATATATATATATAAATATATATATATATATATATATAGGGGGAGGATCCATAGACACACACTTTGCACACACACTTTGACACTCCATCTCAGCCATTGAGATGGAGGGCTCAGATTAAAAGTTAATAAATCCCATCTCCCATGTTTTAACGCTGTTACCCCTCTCTCTGTCTTCCCCAAGACGCTGCACGCTCTCTCTGTCTTTTCCCTTCACTCCATCTCAGCCGTCCTCCTCCCGATGCCCAGCCGACGACCCAGCTACCGACGCTGACGAAGCGTTCCTCCGGCGGCGGAGACGACAACCACCAACCTCCTACCTCTCTCTCTTCTCGTCCTCACTCTCTGGTTGTGCTATGGCCCGAATATGGCTCACTCTGAAAAATAAGCAACGGTTTTCTTTGTAGAAAAGCAGGAAATGAATTTCAAGCTAATTTTTTTGATGATCCAAGATGCTATCTGAAGAAATTTGAGAAAACTAACTCCTTGACTTTTTGCAAAATAAGATCCCACTTGTTTGCACAGTAGAAGTTCATAACAACGATGATTAATTAGGGTCTCTTTTATTTGGGGATCGTTGTTGCCGCCAGTAATTGATCTCAGTATCATGAAATATTGTGAGTATAATCCCATGTCACTCAAAAATCAGCTCATGGTTTGACGCCAGAAGCAAAAGTTAAGGACCCCAAGGTCGGAAAGGAGAAAAATCTGGCTTCATCGGCGTCAGGCTTCAACCACCCTTTCAGTGTTCGTAGGATTAGGGCTTCGTCGGCGTCGGCGCGGTGGCTCGTTGACGGTAGTCAGGGACTGGAGGGGAGTGAGTCTGGTCATGGTGGGAGCTACAGAGGTAGACGTGAAGGGAGGAGACGGAGAGAAGTGTAAACAGCGTTAAAACGTGGGAGGGGTTTTATTAACTTTTAATCTGAGCCCTCCATCTCAATGGCTGAGATGGAGTGTCAAAGTGTGTGTGCAAAGTGTGTGTCTATGGATCCTCCCCCATATATATATATATATATATATATATATATATATATATATATATATATATATATATATATATATATGAGTTAACACAGGCACTGATGCTACCTTATGTTTTGTAATTTTCCTCTCCTTTTGCAACTCTTTGTTCTTTTGGCCCTTATGACTAATGTTATTGGTAACTGGTGGTTGCTAACTAATTGGTTTGTATGATGGTCACAACTCACACGTGCTATTGTTGAGAAATGTTTGGGGGGATAGGTTTGTTTAAGGAGTTGCTTCACTGCCTTTTTGAAATATTTTAGAACAACCGATATTGGATTATGTCGATCGACGCCGTTTATCATCGTCGTCCATCTATCATCAAGATCTGTTCGTTTCTCTCTCTCTTGATATGTGTATATGTGTTTGTTGTTTGTATAAATCAGTGACGTAAAGTCACGTTTCTCTCTCTCTCTCTCTCTCTCTCTCTCTCTCTCTTTCTCTTTCTCTTGTTCGGTTCTGTTTTGATTTGTGTAGATCTGTGATTCTAACTTTGTTACATTAGTGATTTTAAATGTTAGATCTGGACCATTTCTTGTATATACGATTTTTTTTTTATGTGGTTATGCTCAACCTCTTCTTCTCATTTTGAATTTTTTCAAATTTTTTTTCATATGGCTCATTTCAAAATTCCATTCTCGATACAATGTTCGTGCGGGAAAATATATTCAAAAAACAGTCAGTTTAATGCGGGATACAGTGGAAATTATATCAGAATCATCTGTGGATCGTGTGATTCGCCCATCGTTTTTGAAGCGTATGATGATTTCTCTAGATATGATGTCATGGTGGGCGGTGCAATTAGAATGAGTGATCTTAATTGGGTAACCTCTTAATTAATTAATTAATTTATTTTTTGAGTAAATTTTTTTGACTCGTGTGTTTTTCTCATTACAGTACCATCGCGCGCTCTTCAAGTTACAAGAAGAGGACGCGGATGATAAGGTACTATATGTTTGGGTGCTAGTAATTCAACCATATTTTGTCTATATTGAATGCTACTTCATCATGATTTGTTATGTCAAGCAAGTGAGAATCGATTTGACTTCCCCAAGTGCGAGGGAATATCTCCAAGATGTCAAACTATGATAATCACAGTGATCTATGAACAGATGTTTTTGCGTGCTGACAGTTCTAGATCCTTCAATAATTTCAGTTCGTAAGAGAATTTATCGACATTGTCAGATTTTATCTTGTTATTTCTTCATGTGACTCACTGGTCCTGCCAAAATTAGGGAGGTAATTATAAACATGGTTTATGTTATCCTTAAGTCATTTGCCTAATCATTCAGTGCCCTGTTATGCGATGTCCTTTCATAATTTGTAATCTTGTTGGGCTCTGGTTTCATCGGATCAGGCTGCTGAGGTTTCTAAGAATGCAGCAAAGAGCATTGCGGATTTGCAGAGTGCTGAAGAGTCAGAATCTTCTAAGGAGGGTGATGTGGAAGAGTCTGCAGTTGAAGATGAGCATGACAAGCAGTGTAAGGCTCTGGTTTCGTCGGATCAGGCTGCTGAGGTTGCTAGGACTGCAGCGAAGAGCATCGCGGATTTGCAGAGTGCTGAAGAGTCAGAATCTTCTAAGGAGGGTGATGTGGAAGAGTCTGCAGTTGAAGATGAGCATGACAAGCAGCGTAAGGCAGCTGTGCATAAATTGGAGAAGGCTAGTGAGGATACAATCCTAAGGCAGGCATGTCACAAATTTGAAATTCAAATTAATGTACTTATGTTTCTTGTCTTGTATTTTAGAGTGCATTATTTGCTTTAGTCATATAGACGCCAGATAAGTTTGTGTGTGTAAAGTTATGGACCATGCGTTCTTCCAAATGTTACTTTTGTCTGTCCAAGAAAGCCCCTTACCTTCAACGGGGTGAACTTGATCAAACCATATTAGAAAAAAACAAAACCAAGAGAAAAACTGATCATTAGTAATGCTACTAGCTCTCATTAGTATTTTGAATATTGCGTTTGGAAATAGTGATGACCTTTTTTAATCTTGTAATATGAACATACAAACTTTGTGATTGCCTGGTCTGTGTCATTTGGACCGGTGGTTGTAAATGAGGCTTACATTGCAGCCATGTATTATCCAATGTATCGAGTGGCTGGGAGTTAAGACAGTTCCTCGTCATAATTTATTTTTTTTGCTTTAGATACAGAAACACATTTAGAAATATTGCTTCAGTATAGCCAGTGAGGTTGAGGCAGTTTGGCTCTGTTGGCCAGGGACCTTGTTGAGTGTGCTGTAAACCCCTTCCCAACTAAGGGAGTGAATAAGTAGATTTTGCTGTCTCAAAGAGTAGATAGTGACATCACTGACATGGATCGCTTCTTCGGGAAAAAAATGGAGACGACGGTGTGACAACAGTTGACAAGTATGCTTGACTGGCCTTTCGAAATGATTCTAACGTTGGAGTTGACTGAGACCTGCCTGAAGCTGATGTAGGAAACACGAGCCATGAACGTCTGAGTTAGTTGTAGTTAGTTTTCAAACTCTTTTACTCGGATTTGGACTTCGCATAAACCAAAAGCTGTAATTAATCAGTTCCGGAGGTCTATTTTCTACATTAGCGTCATTGTTTAATCGGATTTGGACTTCGCATAAACCAGAAGCTGTAATTAGTCAGTTTTGGAGGTCTATTTTCAACATTAACGTCGTTTTTTGTGGGTACTGTGTTCCTTTCAGTACTGCGTGCAGAGATTTAACTAAAAGCACTAGTGTTTTTTTCATTAATTTTTGGTTCTAATGTCAATTTTGCTGCTCAGGCATAGCAGACGTAGCTGAAGCTTATGCAGCAGCCATAAAAGGTGCTACTGCTGACTCGCAAGAAGTTCTTCCACAGAAGTCTATTCAGGAAAAAGCCGATTCGTTGTCCAATAACCTTCATTCCGATCAAACATACGTAGTTCTTTCAACCTCCATGCATGTTGCTTGATATTCCACCAAAATACACGCTCTTCATTGTCTTACTCTTCCTGTCTGTAAATAACTGCATTCTGAAGTGGGCTTGACTCCTGGTCTCTGTTTGGATTCCCATTTGCACCTGCACTGTTACGTTCTTGTGACGTATGGAAGAAATTTTATTCTTCCTGAATTTGTGTTAATGTTGGAGATTCCTTCTTGTAGCTTTTTGACAGTTTATTGCCCATAATATTTCTTGGGGAATGAAAATCTTTGGCATTAAGTATGGTAAAAATTGTTCGTTCTTTTTGCTGCAAGAGCATGGTTCTGAGTATGTTGAGGTCATGTGTGAGAGAGTTATCGCTGAGAATAAGATACAAGAGTCTGCTCTGTTTGACCAATATCAAGCCCACTTGGGGCCTAGTTACTGATTTCTTTTTATCCGTCTCATCGAGTGGGTGAATTATGAAAATGCTCAAGCCGATCGAATACCGGTAGCCTGATGGAATCATGTGTCTCGAAAAAGAAAAGGAAAAAAGAAACTACCTTGAATGAAGATGGAAATGAAATGCGAGGAGGATGTGCTTTGATCATCCGTGTGGGACCCGGTGTGGTTTCCACACCAACTGATTTGTACATACTGTACAAAAACTTCTGTACCCATATGTATCATGCTGCGAAAAAATGACAAGGGTGTTGCACCTGTGTTTTGTTGTTATTATATTTTTTTGGCAAAATTCAACATGCTATTGTTTTCAACAAAATTTCACATGTAACTTTGTTTCGAAATGATCCGACAAAAATGTTCAGAGCCACTTTCTAATAAGTACACAAAAAAAAAAAAAAAAAAAAAACAAAGAAAAATGTTCCGAGATAATTTTTTCTGAAACATCTTTTTAAAAATTGTGATGAAAAATCAGTTCAATCGGATGTTCGGGGAGTTCAACTATTGTGTTTTTTTTTTTTTGTGTCCATTGGCTTTTTCTCCCTCACTCTTCTCTGTATCTCAAATGGCATTTTGCCAAAAAAAGTTGCCATGTATGCCTGAAAATATGGCATTTGGCAATGTGAATTTGAGAAGAAGTTGAGTTTGTGGGTGTGGCATCTATTTTGCCATATCTTGTGCCATTTTATCCAAGCGATGTAGATAAAGAAATTATAAGGTTCAGATTCAAATAACAGGACTCGGGTGGATTTGATTCTGGCTGCAAAGTCGCTTTATTCACTTATAGGGTTCCCATAAACACCCCTTCTCTTCATCAATATTCCCAACAATTTTTTTCTCAATTTATCCCTTCCATTTATTACCCAAAAAACCTCCCTCAGAATCTATCAATCCATCCTTGAAGATGCTCTAAAAAGTTACTGAAGTCCATGGGTTAAGCTTGAGAAAACTAATCTTATTTGTCTAAGTGGAACGACCACTTATTGGTGCCCCACAAAGGTGTCCCATCCCCAAATTTTATACTTTGATCGTAAATTTTTTATTTTCACAAAGGTGTCCCATCCCCAAATTTTATACTTTGATCTTAAATTTTTTATTTCACCGTATTAAAATTCTCAATAAAATTTATCTACTAAGATCTATATTGATTAAGAAATTATTTTTATAAATATATTATTATTTTTATTTAAAAATTACACGTAATTTCGTGATAAAATATAGAAGTAATTTTTCTAACTTCTAGTCAAAACTAGTGTTAATCTGACGTGCAACATGCTCATTACTTAGTGTCGGGCTCATTGCCTGGTACTGTGCTCATGTTGTCTTCGATCCAATTAAAAATACTTGGACTAGCAAATCTCACACACTAATTTGGTGGAAATACAATGACTAATGATGAATTAATTGAGTTGTTGATTGTAAACATTTGGCTTACACATTGATCTGCAAAGCTATATTGATATGCTCAAATGTGAATGGGGAAGATTTCTAATGACAGACAACTTTTCAGAGGAAGCAAGTACTAGTTTTTTTTTTGGATTGAACAAGTACTCCATTTTTTCAAAAAGTATTACTTTGGCTTACACTTTTTTTCTGTATATAACCCAGTTTGAAGTCCAAAAGCTCAGCATGTGGTCTCATTGCTCAGGCTGAACAAAATTAGACTCTAGCCCCTCAAAATAAGAATCGGTATGATAAAACTACAATATCCAACAAATGAAAATTTCAAATTTTCTGGTAATAGTCATCCAAAATAACAAATGTAGATGATACAAGTATACAATATCTTTTTAGTTGCAGCATATTTGATCGCGATTGGAGTAACATAACTGGATGTCAAAGTGGATTGGTATATTGAGCATCGATTTGCTGAAAATCACCATGCAAGAGCACAATTAGAATGTCATAACCTATATTCATCCTTTTATGCATCACTTCGAAAACACGTGAAAAGAAAAACCTGGCATCTTGAATCTCATGTTCATCTCTGGCAAGCACAAAGCAAACATGGGAAAACCAGCTACATAAACATTAACAGAGTTCCTCAAGACCTGATACCTGGAGTTGGGAACACACTAATACGTCTCTAATTGGTATGTGATTGAACATAACAATTCAGTAATGAGCCACAAGCAGTGACACAAATTATAGGTAATGAGCCACAAGCAGTGACACAAAAATATAGAAGTAGCCAATAAATACTCGGTTTCTGGCTCAAGCGAACGTAAATATAACAAATTACAGTTCTTGACACAGCGTAAACCTCAAGCTTTTCTCATTTCAATCGGTAAGAGAATTTTGCAAACATTCGAGACACTTGCTGAACACAAACTTATGTAAACAAGCCCAGAATAAAACCAACACAAATACATGTCCATGTCAGGAAACATCTCAACTTACAAAAGGGTTGTATATTGGCTGAGATTGAAGTACTCTTATACATGCCTAAAGTTGTCTATGGCACCTTGCAAACACCATTTACTTCTGTAATATGAATATCTGCAGAGCCCAATGCCCTTGACATAAGAATTAGATAACCTGACACCAAGAACCCGTCCCCATACATTATATCCCACTGCAAACACGTGACAATTAGAAATAGTTTTTCGTCATCTTGCTTGGAATTCTTTCTTTTATAAGTATTCCTCGGTTTAGAGCAGAAACTACAACTTGTTTTGGATGTATTCTTCTGGGTGAATTAGTGAATTTGTGAATCAACGTCCTTTTCATGTCATTCGTATGATTTAACTGAGCATAGATATACGGTCCACATTTTCTCACAAATGTCAATGCCACAATCTGCTAAACTTTAGACAATGCGCCATCAGGGGAAGAACCTAAATGAATGCATTAAGTTGGATGGGATTTTGAGAGAAAACAATAGGTTTTTACCTTTTCTGCAACAACTTTTTGCAACAAAACATGTCTTGTGTTTGCTTTCTGTGAACTACTATTATTCATCTCATGGCATCCACCTATAGAAACAGAAATATTCAGCAAGATTGAAGTCTGAAACACGCCCACACAGAGCAAACACACAAGGAGAGAGAGAGAGAGAGAGAGAGAGAGAGAGAGAGAGAGAGAGAGAGAGAGAGAGAGAGAGAGAGAGTACTGAGTACATGCCTGAGAAACGGAGACAAATATGCGTAATCTTTTATCAGTTTTTCTTATTAAATCTGAAATATGAGTAATTATCACAGAGTGATAAGCACAGTATATACACGAGTACTGACTGAAGTAAGGTAAAAATATTAAAGAATGACGGGCTTAGTCTATACATGTGCATTGAGTGGAGGCAAAAAAAAAAAAATCTCCAAAAAAAAATATGATGCAGATAGGTAACACCCAAAATCACTTTGAAAAAAAAAAAAAAAAAATTTTAAACCCACAACTCAGAGGTCCCTATAGAATCTAAAAAATCCAAACTAAGTAGGCTGAAAAGGATTTGTTCTCTTTTTGGAAGCTAGGACTCGTCGCAAATAAATATGGAAATGGAAGAAGTCCGCTGAAAGTTCTAGACACTTGATTTCTCTCTCACTCTGACTTCCATTTTTCTTTCCGATGTAGCCAGTGTGGTCATAATCCTAAACTGGGCAAGAATGACTTTGATCATACTTCACGGCGATATTCCCTAAGGTTAACATAAGAACGAGAGATATTGATGCAATATGATAAGGTTGCATGAATATTGTCACTCCTCGTAATTGCTTGCTCAAGCTTATCCAACCTTCGGCATTCGATTGTGATTCCGATTTTTTGTTGATATCTTCCATTGAGGATACACCTATACGCATCAATGGAGAGACATAAGGAGAATTCTACTACATTGAAGAGAGAAGAAATTTACAAACTTGTCCAACATTCTCTCGACAATTGCCTCCAACCAAGGGTCCATTTTGGTGGCTCATCATTTGGCTCTACAGACTTGAGAATGGCATATTCATCAATAGCTTTGGTTGAGAGAAAGAACATGACCATCTATGATAGCTCAAATTTATTATGATATTGTACCACAACTTAGTACTAACTACGGAAATTTTGAAGTAGAACGGCAATCAATGCAGAGTAATAAGCAGATCTTCAAACCTTAATACAAACATAGAAACTTTCAAGCAGAAAAAGAATGAATGCAAGAAGGAAACTCTTACCAAGAAGGGTTTGAACATAATCTGACTCCTCAGAAACATCAAAAAGAGGACCCGCTCCAAGAGCACATGACAAGAAGTAATTGAGCTCGCCTAATCAATTAAAAACCTGTCAAGAGTTAGTAAAGAAACAAGAAAAACTAAAAACTAAGAACAAGTAACCAAGGAATCCAGGGGCATAGAAACCAAAATTGCAGATACCTATATGCGTCAATTGAGTAAAGAATAAAAAACTAAGAGAGACAATAAAGACCAAACAAACAAAGAGGAGGCACAAAAAAACTAACAGGCAATGACCTTCGAAACAAGCAATGCAGCAAGTTGTCATTGGTCGAACTCCTCATCTTACAAGCTCTCTGTGCATGAAAAATCAACAGAAATATTTATTATCTCCAAAGAGCTAAATTGATAGAAATCTCAAATTGAAAATCAATTCCATTCCTAATAATGACTATCAAGAGTTCAGCCATATCACAGTCAGATGGAAAACAAATGGCAACCATTTGATTATCCAATCCAATCTTACTTTTCATAAGCCACTTACTTATCAAATCTTACAACTATAAATAGAAAAACATGTAAGGATGACAAGCTGGTTATAATTGTAAGCGGTATCTAAAAGTAAGACCACTAAAGGGTCAAGGCTTTCAGGAAGTAATATCATAAAAAAAAAGATCTTATACAGTCACTCATGACTCACACATGAGCTATACAACAATGAACTTGAACTTAACCTTTAACCTTAATGGGAGAACAAAATGCAGCAAAAGTCATTGACTATGAAGAAAGCTTCACAAGAAGAGACCACATAAGGAATTATCAGCACTATTACATTATTTGATTAACTATGCTCTTATTTCACAGAAGCAGAAGATTGCAAACGAGGGAAACATGGGTGGCTTAACCACGAAGCTATCATAGAATCCATCCACACATAAAATTCATGCATATACGTCCACTCAAAAACATCACCAAGCAGGAAATATGGCTGAGTAACGCTTAACAAAATCATCATCATCAACAACGTACTTGAGAATTTGAACACTGGACAATACTGTTCTGCCAACTTTGACAACCTTGTTATTGGAGTAATAGGTCACTAATGCAGACCCAATAAAGCATTTGCAAAAAGCTTCTGATCGATCTCCAAAGCTAAAGGCAATGAGACAGCAATCACAACAAATAACTATACAAGATCATAACCAAACAACAAAAATCGACTCTTCATTTGTTCCAGAACCAAACAAAACCTACACAATTGATAAATAAATATCAATGGCCCTTTTCTTCTTCCACAAGGGGAAAAACAAACCGCAGAAATTGAGTTGCTGAACCTCAGCATATACTAACCAACCTTGTTCATCTCATCAATCGTAGCATCTAACCAGGGGCGGAGCCAAGATTTTGGTTCAGGGGGGGCAAGAATTAGACGCGTTCAGGGGGTGCAAGGATTTTGGTTCAAGGGGGCAAAAAAAAAAAATCAAAGAGGGGTCAATTAGCAATTTTGTGAGGTATACTAGTAAAATTCCTATAGAAATTTGGGGATTAGGGGGGTCAAATGACCCCTCTTGTCTCCATGTGGCTCCGCCCCTGCATCTAACACACTTATATGAAACCCTAACTTCTGAACCAAATCAACACCGAATAAAAAACATGAAGAATTGGTTTAACATGAAACTGAAGAGAGAGAGAGAGAGAGAGAGAGACCTGATAGATCATTCGGCGAGAGGAACCGCAACAACAGTAAAACCTTGACATCTGTTCGCTTTTATACATCGTCGCTGGAACAATAATACGCCGTTTCCACAATACTTTTATTTTCAGCTTTACCTACTTTTTAATTTATTTTCATTATTACCTAAAGCCTCCATTTTTAAGGGATTTTTTCAACTTTACCTTCTTTCAAGTAGAAGACGACACAAGAAGGGATGTACTGACCCTGAAACTCCGCCTACGTACCCAGTTCAAGTACGCACCTCTCGTTATCACCCGCCGCTTGACCTACGACACCATCTCCTGAAATATTGGAGAGCCACACCCGCCGTTTGAACAGTCACACACGCTAGCAGTCACCTGAAAAACTGGAGGCTTTTGGCTTTGTCTCGCGTAGCTATTGGGTTTGTGTTTGTCGTTCAATTACTGTTGAAACGACACTGAAGATGAGAGCTTTGGCGAGAAGAGAAGAGGAACGAAGCTGCCTGAACATCTGCCCAGCAAACCAGCCCGCTAAGCAGGCCGGTCAGCTGCCCGGCTTTGGTTCAAAGCCAAAACTGGCAGACGAAACTGCCCTAAAAACTGAGGTGTGGATAGCAAGAAACAGAAAAGAGAGAGACTTTTTTACGGAAGTCTTTAAAGACTTGGGCGTGTTGCTCTTTTTATGTGATGCGGTGTTGTACTTTTATGTGATGTGTTATAAGGAGATAATTTGTCTTGTTTTTTAAGGAAAAAACTAGTTAGAGAGGAACGTCGACTGAGTTTACACAGGCCAATCAGGAATTGCCACGTCAGAGTTTGTGCAGTCGCTCAAACAAAATTTTCTCTCCCCCTCACCTAATTCCAAAGCTATTCTCCACTGGTTCACCTGCACCGATTAGAACCGCTGCTGGAAGCACCACTGCCGCCATCACCGGGGCCCTCTTCGCTGGAGATCCTACAAAATTCATCGTCACCGGCCTCAATAACTAAGTAAGCACCCACAATCTCAACTCTCAACCCACTAATTTCAATCTGATTGCCCTCTTTTCTCCTACTTTTAAAAGAAAATCATGAAAGTGATGTGCTGGCGTAGAACTGACAAGATCAAAAGCATGAAAGTGAAAATCTTTGCCGTTTGTCGTCGTTCGGAACTCCTCTCTCTCCCCCCCAGATACAGAGTATGGTAAGAGGAGGAGGATGATTCGGTGGGTGTGCACAGCCTTTTTCTCACATGTGAAGGGTCATTAGATGCTTATGTGGCAATCCCTTATTGGCCTCTGTAAACTCAGTTTTTTAGGAGCCTCCGTAAAGAAGTTTAGTAGAAGAGAGAATCTCCTTCTCCTTCACCACCCAGGATTACTAGGAAAACCGATTCCAACTAGGTTTTGAAGATTACTACTTTATTATTTATGTACCTCTGATGGCAATAATGGATACGTATATGGGTATATTACGGATCTAATCAAAGCAACGCGCAATTGAACTTCCAAATTCAAGGTAAAGTTCGAGAGCAATCGATCGATGGAGATGAAGGGAGAAAGGGAAATCGGCAGCGATGGCGATAGCAGTGGCAAAATGCTCCCTGAGGACTTGGTGATCGGGGAAGTTCTCACACGGCTTCCGGCCAAGCCGCTGATGAGATTCAAGTGCGTGTCAAAGCTCTGGTGGTCAACGATCTGCAGACCTTCCTTTTGCAAAGCCCACCGTGCTCTTTCCCGGTCTCGCCCTGGCTGCCTATTAATGGTATGTTCTTTGGACACCAACGACCCCTTAGCAGGCGTAGGCTTCTTTTCCGCTGCTGCCATCCCCCTGAGTAGTGGTGGTGGTGTATTAGAATGGCGTCACCTGTTTTCGGTAGGAGGAGGATGGGCTTTTGGAGGAGTTAAGACGGAGGGGGAGGGGGCTGCCGTCGTCCTTGACGGGAGCAAATACTACTCTGGAGTTACGGAGGTGATTAACGGCCACTTTTGTCTGTACTCAGGCGATCAGGCGGCCATTTGCAACATCTCTACCCGTGAAATTATGGAGCTTCCTCGTACTCCTCCTCCTCCTCCCCTTGCCGCAAATCAGCAGGTTCATTTCTCAACCTATAAATACTTTCTAGGTTTTGATTCTAGTCATAAGGAATACAAGTTGCTTAGAGTTCGCACGAGTTCCATCGCCACCGTTGAGAATCACCAACGCGTAATTAGGACAGGGTCAGAATGTGTGATTCTTACTTTGGGGGGCAACAAGGATGATCCTGCAGTAGCAGCAGCGTGGAGATGTCTCCAATGTCGTACCCCGCCAATTGACCTATCATGTGGCCAAAGCGTTTACATTGACGGTGCTTGCTATTGGTGGCGTTGCACTGGAAACCGTCTTACCGCTTTCTCTTTTGAAGAGGAGACATTCCGACAGATATATCCACCACCAACGGCTGAGAGACTCGGGGTTTCATTACATCAATGCGGTGGCTATCTGGCTATGGCAACTGGGTTAGTGGATCGGAGAATAAAGCTGTGGGTATTAGATAAGTACGTACCAGAATCACCACCATCAGAGTCAGTACACGCATGGACTCTTCACCTCATCTCCATCCCGTATGATTTCGCTGACCTTCAATATTGCTTGCTTGGGAACCTACCTACAGGTGAGATGTTAATGGCTGGTGCAGAACAAGAAGTCATCCATGGTAGTAAGTCACCTGTTTCCCCTTTTTATTCTTATAATCCCACTGAAAAGACCTTGAAAAGGTTTGTAGCCGACAACAAGTTCCCATCTTCCATCACTTCAATCAGAAACTACATCAACAAGTTCAACAAGTACTATCATAAGTTATGCATTTACTACCATGAGGATGATATCACACCGCTGGATCGTTTGGTTAGCAAGACATAATTTCTCAACCACGCAAGGTGGGGACTAGCTGGTAGAATTACTATTCTCGGATCTGGATTTCAATAATTTCATTGTATTTTGTTTTTGAGAGTGCAAACTATGAGGAAAATTGAACTAATAATTGTATCTTATGATTGGCTTGCACAGCTTATATTAGACTAGACTGAGTTTGTGTATTTGTCATTACTTGAATGCAAGAGTTTGTTCTAGATAAAGAAATGTTGATTATGAATTCTTTACTCTTAGTTTCAGGTCAGAATTCTCATAATATGAGTTGCTTCTGTTGTTATTGCTTATATCAAATTTGGAAAATATTAAGGACTATGAAATCAAGGGAGCTTGAACATTTCAATGAGTGAAATCGGGGCAAAATGAACATTTTTACTCATGCATCAGATTCACAGGTAGTGCGATTTCTTCAAGGGTTGGGACTATGCCAGAATGTTAGTTAATTCAAACATTCTATCCCCCTATAATGGTAATAGTAATGCGTAAACCCATGTTATTGATTGTATTGCAATCAACAACGGTAATGTCAATCTCCGTCAGATGGAAGGATACATTGCCTGACCAAAATGTTTAAGTGGTTTCCTTTTGCTTCTATATTGTTCCTATGGTTAGGATATCTAAACTCTAGTTGATGAGCCAGGTGTCTCTGTCCTGAATAAGGATAGGATCATTTGCGAGAGATCTTTCAAAACTCTTGACATGAACGCTTTTAGGATTCTCTGCCATTTGAAGACAAAGGGTAAAACATCTGTCCAAAAGTGGCTTCATTAGTACACTAACGGTTTGTCATTTTGATGTCCTAACACCTCCACCGCAGAAGAATGAATCAATGGGTTTCTGTGTCTCCCTTCTCAGAGCGGAGACAGGTGCAGGTGCACCTAGTGCTGTCTCAGGCGACGTTGGAGACCTGAGCTGTAACAGAGGCGAATCAGGCACTTGTTGGTTACCTCTGTAAACTTTTTTTTTGGTATTAGTTGAGTAAGGATGTAAACGACCAGAATATGACACTTTCCTGCATATGATTTCCCTTAAACCAATCTTCTTTTCATTGTTTTCATCTTTCTGCTACTCTAACCAAATTTCAATTGGACCCCATAAATATGGACTCTGTGCATGTAGACTATATTTGTCTTTCAAAGTTGTTGTTATCAATAGCAGTGGCAGAAAGTGTAGGCCCTCGAACACTTGGATATTTATAGACTCATGGGCTAAAATTGTTTCTCATCTTTACATTTTTAACTCTTGAAATCCATGTTGTAGACGAACTCCACTCTGGGCAAGGTTTTTCATATTCTAAAACTCGGGAACCCTAGATTTGTTCAGATGTCGTTACTTGCAGCCAAGCAGGCTTCAAATGTTGAATGAGCTAGAATCTTCTGATTGAAGAGAAGCCCATGGAGCCTCGATGGTAAATTTATTTGGTAAGTTTTGCTTGTTGAACAAGACACGGTGCAGAATCTCACATTGAGGTAGGCATGTCCTTCATGGACAATTAGCTTAACTCATCTCTGCAATCTTGTGAACCCTCTCCCCTGAACATGTAATCGTTCAGAACACCTTTGATATTGCTACTGCTTTTACCATAGGTTTTGGGGGTCCTTCGGTGGTGTCTTATTTAGACGGTTTTTAACTTCTTGAAGAATCAACAAAGCAAAGGTTACTATGCCTCTTCAAGGATACTCCCTTGGTCCTTGCTTTTTGGCTTTGCTAGTCTATATACGATTTACCTTATCAAAAAAAAAAAAAGGGTTACTACACCCAGCTGAAGACTTTGGAGTTTCTCAGTGGCTGCATTTTTAGTTATTATATGGATCTTTGTAGATCATTTTGTGATGAAACCTTCTCTTGGAGTTTTGCTGATTGGAGTAGTTCAACCGTAGTTGATTATGTTGTTGCCTATTTCAATTGTCTGCTGCAGTAGGTGAGAAAGCAGTGTTTTCATGCGGTGTTTGCCTGCTTGGATGGGGAGTCAACTGGATATGCCTTTATAGGTTGTAGAATCCCTTCTTAATTTGTTCCTAAATGCAGGTGCTTTAGGCTTCTAACACGCTACTAGGCTCTCTTTTGAATGAAATTGCACTATTGAGCCCGAAAACCTCCAACAAAAGACCCGTGCACATAACATGGAGGCCATTGAGTCGCGTTCTCAAGGTCCATGTAGAGATTGTGTGCCAACAGAAGAACTAATTTCTGATTAAAAAACTACCAGATCAGAAGTTTTGAACCGAGGGTGTATGCAATATGGGTATGCTTCTTGTCTGCTTTCTTTGAATCTTTGATACCGGTCCCTTATGCAAATTTTGTGATATGGTGTGCATCTTTTGATAGGTGTTCTCATTACCGACGAAGATGTCGAATTAGAGCTCCATGTTGCAATGATATTTTTTATTGCCGTCATTGTCAGAATGAGGCCAAGGTTAGTTTATTTTAGTTGTATTGTAGACGTAAGTTTCTGTCACTTATTCTCTGTTTTTTTGTTTGCTGTGAAGATGATTGACTAGGGCCTGCCATATGGTAATCACCATGCGTGTGTATAAGCAACTGGTGTTAGTGGAAGATTTTGTGCTTTAATCCAAGTTATCTATTCCGAATTATGAGATAAAACTGAATGAAATGTTAGTGCGGTGCAAACCAAATCAAGGATAGATTTCATAACAGAGACATAAATCCCTAAGAGCAAATCCATGCAGTGCTATCCATGGTTCTATAGTCATAATATGAAACCAATTTTAGAACCAGGGCATCCAGCGCATAGTCAAAACCAGATGGAAAATGGAACAAATCTATAATTGGTTCTATATCTAGAACCAAGGATGGCTATAGCCATCCATGCCACATCATCAAATCTCAACTGCCATTTCAGTTCATGTACCGGAGATTACCTGAAAATGGCGGGAAAATGTTGCCGTTGCTGGAATCTGGCTGCAATTGAACCCGTACTATATCACATGAAGCTGGAATATGCTCTCACTGTGAACTATTCCGATCACTGGAATCTGGAAGAGGGGCTTGATTGAATGGAATCTGGTTGGATCTTGAGGGTTTCATGGCAAGGGTTTGAGTGTGGGGCTTTGATTAGACGAGAAGAGAGGCTTTGATTTAGCGGTTTCAGAGAGGGAGAGGAGTTTGATAGGATGTGGTCGGATGAGGAGATGGGTTTCGCCCATTTTTTCTTATCGGCACAGAGGTGTTTCATCCCACCCATGGGTGAAATGGCTTTTTATTTATTTATTTATTTTTTTTGGGGGGGGGGGGGGGTGGGGGGGGTTAAATACACTTTGTTCACTTCACATTTCTAAAAAAAATTTCCAAAAAGATTCTCTCCCCATCTCTCATCTCTCCAATCATTAATCACATTTCTCTATCTACTGATACCCCTCTCTCCAATCATTATTCTCATTTCTCTCTCAAATTATTACTTTTTTCCAAAACCCATCCAAAACACTCTCTCTAAAATATTTCTCAAAATATTCTTTTCAAAACTCTCAACCAAACACAGCGATAGTGATTCAATTTCCACGTTAAAAAAGAAGAAGAAAAAAAAGAAAAGAAAAAGAGAGAAGGTAACATCAGTCTGGCATTTTCTAATTTATTTGAACAACTTTTTTTTTTCCAATGGCCATTTTAGCTGAAAAAATAGTTAGGATCCGGGGTTAAAAAATTAAATAACAGGGGTTAAAAATGACGTAGATAGTTGAATTTGGGTTGAAAAAGTAAGAAAAATGAGGTGGAAGGAAAAATTAGTTAAATTTGGAACTGTTTGGTTCTAAAATAGAGCCAACCATTGGAGGTTGGGTCTATTTTGGCACCAAAAACCACTTTTTGGTGCCAAAATATGGCAATGGCTATAGCAATTTTGCATCTAGCATTGGATTTGCTCTAAAGGGATACAAGGAGCAAAAGCTTTCAATATTTTTTAATAAATATATCAAAAACTACCTAATGAGGACTGAAGACTCCTATTTATAGACTCGAAACCCTACACACACTAGAGGCCACTAAAATGACAGCAATACCCTTAATTGTATTGCATCATACACCCCCTCTAAAGGGAAAAAAAACTTGTGTTGAAGTTGGACTACATGACACAAGACACCAAGATAAAGAAAACATAAAGTTTTTATTGTACAGCTTCGAATTAGAAATGTGGTTGCATTCCTTTATCAATGCATCACTCTTGGCTCATCTTCAATATGAGCTTTTTTTTGTATACATCCACTGCGGCCATACTTAGGTGGGATTGAGCAATCCATTTGGCATGTCTTCGGTGAAGCAAAACACCCTCAAAAGATCCCCGACCACACTGTCCCAAAATGTACTTGGACCAATCATCACTCGAAGAGTTAAGAACATGCACCCCATCATACCCGAGGCCTGCTTGAGTGAAAACCATACCCAATGGATATTCAAGTTGTCCCAAGAAGTACTTGTCCTTTTTTGATAACTCTAGAACTTGTTAGGGCACCGCAACGATACAAACTAAAATATGCTGCTCCAAAGACCACCTCTAGAGGCATCCCATGGAAGGAATCATGAAGCTTGAACTCTATGAAATCCTCTAGAACCGGCGGGAAATCAAAGACAACCTCTATAGGCTTTGGTAGCACATCCAAAGCAAGATCAACTCTATTCTCTTCTTTCACTTCCTCACTTTCAATGTCAACACGTCTTCCCCTTATACTAAAGACACAAAATGACATTAAGACCCTTAAAACTACTGCATTAGGACTCTGGAGTAGGTAAAACATGATTACCCTACTACTAGGCATAACACGTGCCTATGGCAGTCACCACGAAAGGGTGAATAGCTCGGCACCACATAGGGTATTCGTGAGCCCTATGCCGAGCTGTCTTGGCCACGAGTAAGGCCAGAATGAAAGGAAGGAACTAATGTACCAGGATGTGCCAGCTCGGTATAAGTCATAAGGGGGATGCCCTGGTACGGCCGAGCTGGCAGAGCTATGAGTAAAGTTTAAATAGCATTCTGGAATACATGGACTCAGCTCGGCGCAATTAGCTGAGTTATGTACGAGTCATGCCGAGCTACGTGGAAGCACGGCACCGCCACGGGTAAGGCGGTGAGACATTCCAGAATATTCTACAGCGGCTCCTTATGAGGTAAGGAGTAATCCCGAGAAATAAGGGATTAATATGGCAGTCCTAATGTGATTAGGAATGGACCACTTATAGGCAGAAGTCCTATTAGGAAACGGATTCCTAAGGAAAATAGGAAACAGGGGCACGAGATGCCTAAAGTGATGAACATCTACACCTATAAATACAGCACCATAACCATGACAAAAGGTACGCTGTGAAACCTATTTTCATACGCATTGTAATTTGAGAATTCAAGTACGTGATACTAACTTAGGCATCGGAGGGCCTTTGCCAACGAGAGGCAAAGGTGCTCTAACCCTTTTTCTGTCTTGCAGATCTAGGGTTGATTCAAGGAAGCACGTGATCCAGTGTTACGTGGAATTTTCCCCGTACAATTGGCGCCGTCTGTGGGAAACGGTTAACAAAAAAAAAAAAGCTTGATTCCTACCAAAGAAGGTCAACAATGGTGCTTTCAGAGCCTCTTCTGTACACTCCACGACGAAAGGATGTGGAAGATGACGGTACCACGCTTGTGTATACTACGAGAAAGAGCACAAGGGTGGACAAAACTCCTCTGGTTCTAAGGGCACCACAGAAAAAACCAGCAACAAAGAGGTTTGACATAGGGAATATCCCTGAGATTCCAAAATTCAGGGATACGCGCCTGATACGCCATGGTTCTCCGAGGGCGAGACACTCAAAGACACCACCAAAAGGTGGGGGGGCCTCCACCCGACGTGAACGGGACAGGAGCCCCCCAAGGAGGAATGATCACAGGCACATGAGGAACCAAGAGAGGGAGGATAGCCTTGACAGAAAGGAACAAGAGGCAGAGGAATTGGCCCGTGAAGTCACTCGACGGGAACGAGAGATTCAGGACCTAAAAAAGCAGCTTCAGGAGAAAGAAAAAGACTTACGTTCACGGTCGAGATCCGTGCGTTATGAGGAAAAAGGAAAAGATCGTCACCATGACAACGCTTCCGTGGACCGAGCTGCCTCTCCACGAAAAAGGAGAGACAGGAGTGTTTCCGTGGAAAAGAGAGAAAGAAGGAAGCATGCTAGGGACAGATACGAGAGATCTGGATCCAATGAGCATATCCCCGAGCAGTACGCAAGAAGGAGGGACGTTGGCCGAGCCGATGGAGGTCCCAAAACTGCACGAGAGGCAGCTAAAGAAGCCCTAGGCCAGATCTCAAAGTCGCCGTTGGCTCACTGGATTCGTGCAGAAAAGACACCGAGCAGGGTGAAACACTCAGCCTTCATCCCTTATGAGACTAGCACGGATCCTGTGGCTCACATCCAACACTACCAACAGGCCATGTTCATGCATGAGCAAGATGATGCTTTGTTATGCAAGATGTTCCCTTCCAGCTTGGGAAAGGTGGCTTTGAGTTGGTACCACAAGCTCCCTGAGGGTTCAATCCTATGTTGGGCTCAACTAGCTGAAGAATTTACTGCTCGGTTCTTAACGAGCCGAGCGGCTCCTAAGACTTTTGATGCATTGACTTCTATGAGACAGAAGGACGATGAGGCACTACGACAATACTCCAAACGCTATTGGGAGACTTTCAACGAGATTGAAAATTGCAGTGAGGAGTATGCTCTGGCGACATTCAAGACGAGCTTGCCCATGCATAGTAAATTACGAGAATCGCTTACCATGCATCCAGTAAAAACGGTGGCCAAACTGATGGAGAGAATCCAGGAACATGCACGGGTAGAAGATGACATCCTGCAAGCTGGAGGAAGGATTGTAGGTGGGCAACCTCAACTTCCAGAAAAGAAGATTGTGGAATCAAGGGTGTACAAAAAGGATTTCACAACAGGAAGGAAAGACTACACTCAGCAAAGGAAGGAGAAAGCCGACCCAGATCCCAAGTCATACTTCAGTGTTATGGCAACTTTCAACATCCCCATCTACAAGATGTTGTACAGAATCAAGAACGAACAGTGGTTCAGAAGGCCCCCAAAGATGACTGGGAACCCAGAAAAGAGAAGAGCCACTAACCAGCACTGCAGCTACCACCGAGATTGGGGACACATGACTGAGGACTGTGTGGAGTATAAGAAGTTCCTGGATGAGAAGGTGGCAGAGGGACATCTCAAAGAATTTCTGGCTGATAGCAAGAATGATGCCGAGCTGGTAGAGGAGGTGGACTACGAGAAAGGTCCAAAGGGAATAATCCATATGATACATGGATTAGTTGCCCCTTACACAAACAACGAGATAAGACACATCCAAAGGGTCAACGGACAGGCAAAACAAGTAATGAAGCTCGGCATGAAGAGGCCAAGGGCGGAAGGGATCATGGAGACCCCAATCACCTTCACCGATGATGATCTGGAAGGGGTATCAGTACCCCATAATGACGCACTAGTAATCACCCTACGAATAGGGGAATACGACGTGGAGAAGATTCTTGTTGACCAAGGGGCTAGCACAGAGATCATGTATTACAATACTTTCAAAAAGATGGAACTCCCTCCAAATTCATTGCAAAAGTGTCTGGTTCCATTGGTCGGCTTTAGTGCACAGACAGTATGGCCTATGGGAAAGGTCACACTGCCCGTCCGAGCTGGATCGGTGGTTCTGAGCACAGACTTCCTTGTGGTAGACATCCCTTCTTCTTATAACGTGATTATAGGAAGAACTTGGATGCACAAGATGAGGGCAGTTTCTTCAACTTACCACCAGAAGATCAAGTACCCTGGGGCAGATGGCATCGAATGCATTAGAGGCAACCAGAAGGTGGCCGACCTATGTTTCAATATGGTCTTGAGGAAATCACCAAGGGCCGAGCTGGTGCAAACGGTTGAGGTTCCAGACCAACCAACCTTAGAAGACGTTGGAGGCGATCCCACAAAGAAGATGGTGGAAGGGTTGAAGAAGATACAAATTCAGGAGGACGATGAAGAAAGGTACTTCCTGATCGGCGAGACCCTCCCCGAGCTGGAGGAAAGAGATTTGGTCACCTTTCTTAAAGACCACATCGATGTATTCGCTTGGACTCCCCAAGAGATGCCTGGGATAGATCCTGAAGTTATATGCCACCACCTGAACGTGGACCCTCAGCACAAGCCAGTTGTGCAGAAGGCAAGGAGGTCGGCACCACAGCACGCAGACGCTGTGATTGAAGAGGTAGAGCGGCTACTAGGAGCGGATGCCATACGTGAGGTGAGCTATCCAGATTGGTTGGCCAACACTGTGGTGGTCAAGAAAAAGAACGGAAAGTGGAGGGTATGTGTGGACTTCACAAGCCTCAACAAAGCATGTCCCAAAGACAGCTTCCCTCTACCCAGAATCGATCAGCTTGTGGACGCTACATCGGGCTATGAGAGGATGAGTTTCCTTGACGCATACCGGGGATATCATCAAATAGCCATGCACGAGCCCGACCAGGAAAAGACATCTTTCATTTCACCCAGGGGACTCTATTGCTACAAGGTTATGCCGTTTGGGCTGAGGAATGCTGGAGCAACCTATCAGAGGTTGGTGACCAAAATGTTCAAAGAACAGCTCGGCAAGACTATGGAGGTCTACATCGACGACATGGTAGTCAAGAGCAAGTTGAAGCCTGACCACCTAGCCGACCTAAGGGTAACTTTCAACATCCTGAGAAAATTCAAGCTAAAGCTAAACGCTTCCAAGTGTGCCTTCGGAGTCAGCTCGGGGAAATTTCTTGGGCACTTAGTGACTAAAAGAGGGATTGAAGCCAACCCAGATCAAATCACGGCTCTACAAGGCCTTCAAAGCCCAAAGACCACGAAGGAGGTCCAAAGGCTAACAGGGATGGCAGCAGCACTCAATCGCTTCATCAGCAAGTCCTCAGACCGCTGCAGACCTTTCTTTCAACTTCTGAAGAAGAGAGAAGGATACGAGTGGGGAGCCGAACAGGAACGGGCTTTCCAGGAGCTAAAAAGCTACTTATCATCACCACCCTTGCTCTCTACTCCAGAAACTGGGGAGCGATTGATACTATACTTAGCAGTATCCGATCATGCGGTCAGCTCGGTCCTTCTACGAATAAAGGGGACGGAGCAGGCTCCAATCTATTTCGTGAGCAAGACATTGTTAGAAGCTGAGACACGTTACCTACCATTGGAAAAACTGGTATATGCTCTCATTGTTGCATCAAGAAAGCTGCCCCACTACTTCTTGCAACATCCCATCACCGTATTCACGGAATACCCACTAAGGGCCTTGCTCAGGAAAGCAGATTTCTCTGGTAGAATCTCCAAGTGGTCAATAGAACTAAGTCAGTTCGACCTCGATTATCAGCCCAGAACAGCAATCAAGGGGCAGGTTTTGGCTGATTTCATAGCGGAATTTGCTCCAGCAGTGGCCCCACCGCCACCAACTCTCCACGAAAAGGAGCGAATCAGTAATCCCGAGCAGCCAACGAATATGGCCGATCTGGAACCAGACGAATGGAAGCTTTACGTTGATGGGTCGGCTTGCAACAAAGGATCTGGAGCAGGGGTTGTGCTTTTCTCTCCAGAAGGATTGGTCCTGGAGCATGCACTACGGCTGGGATTTAGTGCCACAAACAATGTAGCAGAATATGAGGCTTTGCTTGCTGGACTGAGAAGTGCTCTGGAGCTCAAGGTATATAAATTACGGATATTTTATGATTCCCAACTAGTTGTTAACCAGCTCTCAGGAGAATATGCTACGAAAAGCGAAAAGATGGCTGCATACTCAGAAGCAGCCAAGGATTTGCTAGACAAATTTGACAGGATCCATATCCAGCAAATCAGCTCGGGACAGAACGCACATGCAGACTCACTGGCCTGTCTTGGGTCAGCGGTCAAGACAGAGTATCGCCGCACAATTACAGTAGACTATCTGGGCGAACCAAGTATTGGCCGAGCCGTAGAAGTCGTGATGGAAACAGAGCTGGGGCCGAGCTGGATGGACCCAATAGTGGCATGCCTACGAGATGGGACTTTGCCAGAAGATAAGAGGGAAGCACACAAAATCAAGACCAAGTCAGTACGCTTTTGGCTCTCTCCAGAAGGTAAGCTTTACAGAAAATCTTTCCTTGGTCCATATTTATTGTGTGTACACCCAGCCCTTGTTCAGAAATTCCTCTATGAGATCCATGCTGGAACTTGTGGGGGACACACTGGTGGTAGGTCCATAGCCCACCGAGCAATATCCCAGGGATATTGGTGGCCGTACATGCAAGAGGATGCAAAGGCTTTCGTTAAGACTTGCGAGAGGTGCCAGAGGTTTTCACCCCTCATCCGAGCTCCAGCGGAGGACCTGTTGCCCCTAACCAGTCCATGGCCATTTGCCCAGTGGGGATTGGACATCGTAGGACCTCTCCCTATGGCAACAGGAAAACGAAAGTTCCTACTCATCGGCACTGACTACTTCACCAAATGGATAGAAGGGGAAGCTCTTGCCAAAATCACAGAAGCTATGGTGGAAAAGTTCGTCTGGAACAAGATAATCACAAGGTTTGGGGTGCCCTACTCTATTATCTCAGATAACGGGTCCCAGTTCGGCAAAAAGTTCAAGGCCTTCTGTGCTCAGTACGGCATCAGAAATTATTACTCGACCCCTGCCTACCCGCAGAGCAACGGCCAGGCAGAGGCCTCCAACAAGACTATCCTAAAGAGTCTCAAGAAGAGATTGGAGAAAAAGAAGGGAAAGTGGCCCGACGAGCTTCCAGCCGTGCTCTGGGCATACAGAACTACCCCCCGGCGATCTACGGGAGAGACGCCGTACTCCCTTGCTTATGGGACAGAGGCAGTGATTCCTCTAGAAATTGGTCTGCCCACAATTCGCACTACCCTTATGGAATCAGGGGGCAACGATAAAGCCCTGGTCGAGCAACTAGATCTCGCTGAGGAAAAAAGAGAACGTGCACTCATCACCTTAGCAGCATACCAAGAACAGCTACGAAGGAGCTACAACAAGAAGGTGTAGCCAAGAGAATTCAAGGTCGGCGATCTAGTCCTGAGGAAAGTGTTGGCGAACACCAAAATATCCACTGATGGAAAACTTGGACCAAACTGGGAAGGCCCATACAAGATCGTAGGGATCGCTGGCGTTGGGGCCTACCGGTTGGCCGACCTGGATGGAGACCCGGTTCCACGACCATAGAATGTCCAGAACCTTAGGAAATTCTTCCAATAATTTGTTTGCGTGATTATGAGTACAATCACGTCTCTTTTTTAAGTGAATACGAATAAATTCACAGTTGTTGCTAGGACCTGGCTGGGATTACGAATAAAATACCCAGCATTCAGTATTCAGATTTTTCTTGATATTTTTAGCATTTATGGAATTTTATCATGATTTTGATTAATATGAACCAAAATTTCCACTTCGAGATTTGGATTCCTATTGGGGAGCAGAAGATATGTATATTTAGGGTTTTGCAAAGAATATTGCACGAAAAATTCTAAGTATGAAAAAACTTAGGGTTTTGCAACGAATATTGCACGAAAAATTCTAAGTATGAAAAAACTTAGGGTTTTGCAACGAATATTGCACGAAAAATTCTCAGTATGAAAAAACTTAGGGTTTTGCAACGAATATTGCATGAAGAATTCTAAGTATGAAAAAACTTAGGGTTTTGCAACGAGTATTGCACGAAAAAGCCTAAGTATGAAGAAACTAAGGGTTTTTGCAACGAATACTGCACGAAATAGCCTAAGTATGAAAAAACTTAGGGTTTTGCAACGAATATTGCACAAAATAAGCCTAAGTATGAAGAAACTAAGGGTTTTTGCAACGAATATTGCACGAAACGATTCTAAGTATGAAGAAACTTAGTCTGCAACGGGTATTGCAACAAAATGCTAAGTATGAAGAAACTTAATACTAAGTATGAAGAGACTTAGTTTGAGCAGAATGCTAAGTATAAAGAGCCTTATTCTAAAAAGAGTAGTACGGAGAAACTCAGCTCGGTGAGCAAATATTGCAAGGTCAATGGGCAAGCAAAATCCCTAAAAGACAGAATTAAAAGAGTAGAAATGTCACCAGGCCACATATGGCCAAAACTGGTCGCACAGGACCAACTACCAGCAAAATCAAAAATAAAAAGTGCAGGCCAATGTATCAAACCAAATCATCAAGGATCGAGATATCAAAGTAGCAAAAGGCCACAAGCGGCCGAACAGACCACGCAGGGTCCAAGGAAGAAGAAACAGATAAAAGAAACAGCAGGCATCAAGCCTCTTCACTGCGCTCATTTGCAGCAGTGGCAGCATGGGGATCAACAACCGTACCTCCAGCAGAGCCCTCAGCAGTATCACTCGCCGAGATGGTAAGATCAGTGATGGGTTCATCTGTCTGAGTCTGTGTCTGGGGTTGAGCTTCCTGATTGGGCTGAGCTTGAACATCGACATTATCCTGAACAGCAGCCATTGCACTCGGAAGCTCCATGTCGGTCCAGAAGGGGGAAGACGGGTCCACCCCAAGCTTGGTGAGGCACCGTTTCCACGCTGCCCCCCAGATGGCATCCTGGACGATTGGCATTTGAGCTTTGTAGTGCTCCGTGACCTCCAGGACAGCTCGGTCGTACTCCGCTGCTGCCTTGGCCTCAGCAACTGTCAGCTGATTGCTCAGACCCAGCTCAACCTCTTCCGACCTCTTCACCAGATCAGCATTCTCCCCCCTCAGCACCTCCACCTCAGCTCGGGCCTCCTTCAGCAATTGGGAACACTGGGCAGCCTCCTTCTCAGCTCTCTCCGCCCTCTTCTGCTCTTTCTTCAGCTCCCTCTCGGCCTCCTTAGCTTTTTCGAAACCCACATGGGCCTTTTGCATGATCTGCAAAAAAAAAAAAAAAAAAAAAAAAAAAAAAAAAAAAAAGAGAATTTTCGACAATGCAGCTAAAATAAAACTAAGGACAGAGGAAGGGTGATTCCGTACCTTGACACTAGACTGAAAGACGGACTTCATCAGCACATCATAGGAGCTGTTCTTCTCCCTCTCAATGTCATTGGGGAGCAGGGCGGCTCTAGCAATGCCAAACGCCACGTCTGTGGAGGAAATCTTGTCAGCGTCATTGACAGGAGTGCCATCAGGACGGGCAAGGGTTGGGGCCCAGGGCTGTGCCAGCGGCTGGAGTTCGGGCGGGGATAGGCTGGCATCCCCAGTTCTTCTCCTCAGAGCGGGAGGCTGGGTTCGTTGAGGGCTGCTCACCGGCCTCTTCTCCCTCTGGCGCTCGGAGAGAGGTAGGGAAGGTGATTGAGGAGGCTGGCTGGTTTGGCTGGCCGGAGGAGCACGAGAGGCTCCACCAAGGCTCAGGGTGTCTAGCAAATTGATCGGCTGAAGAGGCATCTCCGGGCGATCTGGCGAAGGAGAGTAACCTGGCGAATCGTCCGAGTCCGCAAGAAGGTCCGATTGCTCGGCTAGTGATTGAACGAGCCCGCGATGATCCAGACCACCAACTTCTCCTTCTTCTTCCGTGTCCCTTTCAGCTACTCTGCCAGATGTGCTCGGCTCAAGGTCGGTGCGTACGAGGATTGGAATGGCAGTCTGGATCTCAGGAACATGGGCAAGGGTGACTTGCCGTTGCAGATCCTCAGGAGCTTGGGACCGTGTTGACCTCCGCCTAGCTCGGCCTCTGCGGGTACGCGTCCTTTCTCGGTCAGCAGGTCGGCTTGTGGCAATCACGGAGTGAGGTGGTGGCCAGGCGTGCCTTGATCTGTGCTCCCCTTCTCTCCTGATGTTGCCCCAATAAAACGGCGTGTAACCCAGCAACCGGTGGGCTGAGCGACCAAGCCCTACGGGAGTCGGTTCAAAGCCGTCCCACCAAAGGGCCTTGGCAATATCTTCGCGGTGGAGCTTGCCGTGGATCAAGCGGCCACCGTGGTTGAGATTATCCGCTGCAAAACAACATAGCACGAGGAGTGGTCAGCCACAGTTAACAACATAAAAAGGAATAAAATCAGCTCGGGGATCAAAATACTAACGTAGTCAGCCGGTGGTGGTGGGGCAGGGAAAGCCAATGATCTTCCCCTCAGCATCTCTAGGCTGCCAATTGCCAGTGACTACGAGATAGTCATCTGCCTCTCCTTTTGAGGAATTGGGTAGATCGGTGATGAGCTTCTGATTAGGGTCCCTAGCCTTGAAGTAGTAATTTCTGTGCTCTGTAGGGACTACACTATAAAGATAGTGCAAGTCCCACCAGTCGAGGTTAAGGCCGAGCAGCTCGTTAAGGGCAATGGTGCCCATGACTACCCTAACGAAATTAGGGCAGAGCTGCATAGGGTTTAGCTGACACCTAAAGCAGACCTCCCTAAAGAACGGGTGCAGGGGGAATTTCAAGCCACCCTCAACTATGAAAATCAGGGGAATGTGAATCCTAGTCTCGTCCTGACCCGCTTCCTCTAAATCCTCTGATCTATTTAGCCGGATTTGGACATCGGCGGGGATCTCGTACCTCCTACGGAATTCCACTATTTTCTCAGGAGTGCCCAAAAGGACCCTATATCTACCCATTTGATTTGAAAATTAGGGTTTCGCAGTAGAAACCCAGCGAAGAAGATGAACAGACACTGGAAAATGCAACTTGGGCAAGAAAAACGAAACAGAAAGCTCGACGTGCAGGTCTAAGGAAGGGGCACTTACGAGAGAAAGTGAACTTATCAGGGTGCTTTCCGATGAAAAGCGGAAGGAGTTGGTGCTTTCCGATGGGAGACCGATGGAGTGATTGCAGAAAGCTTGGAGCAGCAACAATGGTAGACGAAGCTCTCTTCTCTCTCTTCTTTGCTTTTGACGAATGTGAAGTAAAGGGGAAGGGAAGGGGTTTTTTGGTTTTAGAGGGATTTGGGGGGAAAAAATAATGATTATCCCGCCCGAAACCCCATAAAGGTGGAACGTGACGTACGAAAAACGTCAGCAGAATCGTCCTTTGGGCTTATCCGAGCCACCAACGGGTCATTTCGCATTAAATGCAGTGGCAGCATTGCCACCCACGTGGAGGGGAGGCGTGCAGGAGGTACATCAAGAACCGTTGCAAGCTCTGCGCACTACTGATGCATAACAGTAGCAGCAGAGCTGGGGAGCAATTGGAGTAGGTAAAACATGATTACCCTACTACTAGGCATAACACGTGCCTATGGCAGTCACCACGAAAGGGTGAATAGCTCGGCACCACATAGGGTATTCGTGAGCCCTATGCCGAGCTGTCTTGGCCACGAGTAAGGCCAGAATGAAAGGAAGGAACTAATGTACCAGGATGTGCCAGCTCGGTATAAGTCATAAGGGGGATGCCCTGGTACGGCCGAGCTGGCAGAGCTATGAGTAAAGTTTAAATAGCATTCTGGAATACATGGACTCAGCTCGGCGCAATTAGCTGAGTTATGTACGAGTCATGCCGAGCTACGTGGAAGCACGGCACCGCCACGGGTAAGGCGGTGAGACATTCCAGAATATTCTACAGCGGCTCCTTATGAGGTAAGGAGTAATCCCGAGAAATAAGGGATTAATATGGCAGTCCTAATGTGATTAGGAATGGACCACTTATAGGCAGAAGTCCTATTAGGAAACGGATTCCTAAGGAAAATAGGAAACAGGGGCACGAGATGCCTAAAGTGATGAACATCTACACCTATAAATACAGCACCATAACCATGACAAAAGGTACGCTGTGAAACCTATTTTCATACGCATTGTAATTTGAGAATTCAAGTACGTGATACTAACTTAGGCATCGGAGGGCCTTTGCCAACGAGAGGCAAAGGTGCTCTAACCCTTTTTCTGTCTTGCAGATCTAGGGTTGATTCAAGGAAGCACGTGATCCAGTGTTACGTGGAATTTTCCCCGTACAGACTCTCCATCTAAAAAAAAAAAAAAAAACTTGACCTCAAGTTCGACAACAAGACTCAAGCAACTAAATAAAGAAAACATGGAACTATAGAAGTCTTTATTATGCAGCTCCGAAGTAGGCATGTGGCTGCATTTCCTCGATCCATGTCATCCTCAAAACCCATATTCAATATAGCTTCATTTTATGAACATTCACTGCATCCATACTCGTGTGCGAATAGGTCACCCATTTGGCTTGCACCTTATGAACCACAATATCCTCAAAGTATCACTCGATACATAATCCCAAAGCATCCCTCAAACAATTCGTTGTAGAATGTAGAGAAGGTAACTCCACATTATGTTCAAAGCTTACTTGTTTATTACCATGCCTAACGGATCAATAAGTTGCCCCAAGTACTCTTTACCCCTCTTTCGCAACACTTGATCTAGATTGGGCACCAAGTCACACAAAGTTTAACGTCTAGGGCAAACTCGGGAGGTAAAATTTCAAAGCCATCCTCAACCAACATTTCTTCAAGTTGTGGAGTTCCTAAATTGTTCTCATACTCATATGGTTGTGCGTCATCTTCAATTTGAAAGTCATGATCATCAATCATCATTTCATAACTTTCGTCTAAGACTTGCTCGCTATCTTCCCAAAGCATACATGGCTCAAGGATTGAAAGACTCGGCACTTCTTGTTCTTCATGACTACCACTGTCCTCAAATCCTTCTTCTTCATTGTTACCATCAATGGCCTCATTTGGATACTCATCATAAATGGGAACATCTTCAAAGTTACCTCCAAAGTCTTCTTTTGGAGACTCATCAAAGATGGGTAAATCTTCAAAACCGTCCTCAATCTCAACGATACAACCACCTTGAAGAACACCTTCAAGTTCTTCACTTGACTATTTATCAAACACGGGAACATTATTATACTCGTAATTATCATCACAATATGATTCTCTCACCTCCTTAACAAAGAGGGCATTACAAGCATGCTCACAAGCCCTTTCACCAACTTCCAACTTGAGAAATGGTATCCCATACTTGAAGCATTTGATTGTACAACTAGGTGACGGGGTTCTACTAGCCTTCAAGGTATCGAGTTAAAGGGCGATTTTTAGTTGTGATATCCCCAAGGACTTTCTCTTACCAAAACTAGTCGAAGAATCGGCATTGGGATTATGATGGTAAGAGAAGAATTCCTCCTTGAGCTTCTTCATCTTATCCCAATCTCTGATCATTTCTTTGTCTCTCCTTTGTCGACTAACTTTGAGTTTTGTCCACCAATCCGAAGCTCTCCCTTTTAAGGCAACTAGATACCAATTTCACTTTCTTTTCTTTGGTAACATGATAATAATCGAAAACAAAGTTGTCAAATCGTGAATCATATCGAGAATCGAAATGACCCTTTTCAGAATCGCGAATCGTATCGAATCGTAAATCATAAAGATTTGGTCAATTTCTCAAAATTGAATTAGAAAGTAAGTCTGTGAATCCACATTGAAAAAATACATCGTAATTAAGCTTATATCACCACAAAAGTATATTTTCTATCATAAATTGATGATCACATCGTCTAATATTGAAAATGAATCCCCTTCTCTTTCATCAACTTTAAAAATAAAAAAAAAAGTATTCAAAACAGTGGACAAACTATGAGTAAATTATTAAAGACTTCAAAAGATTAGAGTATTAAATTGTGGATGGTGTTAGTGGACAAATAAAATAGTAATATAAACTGTACATGAGTCCAAATAAGTAGATGAGTTATTTAATACTATGAAGTATTAAGTGTACTATTAAATATACTCGGGCCCAGCCCTGGTGTTTGGGTTGCCCAAGCCCGACCTCTAGCTTGGTTGCCCACTTAATATGAAGTAATTAAAAAGAAAGTCATACAAGTAAAATACTATCAACGTTACATTGTGCTTTTAGATTGAATTGCATCAAAAAAAATATAAACCAAAATGTAATCCCGGTCTAACTAATCATCATGTTATGAACTTTACTCATGTGAGAACACTATTTTTGACAATACAAATCATTTATTTTAAATCTTTTTATGAAGTTAGTTCAGTGAAAATAAATTATTTTAATTTTTTTGTTGTCAATAATTATGTTTCTGTGACTTTGATTTGAAAAGTTAGACATAAAACTAAATAAACTAGCGAGAGTACAAAAAAATTATAAAGAAATTTGTGGTGGAAAATATTTGAACGTTGAACTTGAGAAACATATATAAGTGCCAAAGATAACAACTAAATTGTACTACTAGTGATGTAAGTGTTTTCTTTTATCTACATTAGATCCCAAAAAAAAAAAAAAAAAGGCAAAAACATCAATTGGCCAAAAAGGGCATCACAAGATGTGAACCTTGCCCATTTTCCTTGAGTTAAAATGCACAAACCAACGGCACCATTTATCCCATTTTGCTAGAAATCAGAATACATTGTATATAGGGAGAGTTGCTCCCCAGTCCACTATACCAATTTCCTAAAGTCAAGGGTCCATTCCATAATTTCGTAACATCAACCGTCCACATGTGTGTCCAATAGACACAAATACCCCTAGCTCCTTATCACTGCGTCCAGCAGCAGATTACGCTCCAGTGAAGATAGCATTAACCGCACTGTTGCATCATGCGGTACCTGCATTAACCTTTCCATCTCTCTCTCTCTCTCTCTCTCCACCGTCACTCTCGTTCCTCTCTCGATCGCGAAATCGGCAAACCTCCAGTAAACACACCACGGTAAAACTCTGGCAGAAACGATCAAATCGTGATCTAATCACGTCGTCATCGTCGTTTGTGGCTGAAATTAAGTCGTTCGACCATTTTCTGCAACTCCGGCGATGGATAATCCCTGTTCGAGTGGAAAACCGTTTAGATATGTGCCGTTGTCGTTGTTTTTGGCTACTCTTCGACGATTGACGGCTCCATCCTGTAAGTTTAACGTCTGATTTTGTCCCAACAAATTTACAAGCTGTTCTCGGACTATTCCGGCATACTGGACAGATTCCGGTCGTACCGGACTGTTTCCGGAGTTACCGGCTGATAGCTTGAACTTGTTGCAGAAGCCAAAAAAATGGTTTGAATTCACTTAATTGTAGTGGTACAAGTTTCAGAAGCTGTAAAAACTTGCGTTTTGTGGGTTGATTATGTCAATTTGTCAATGGTTTGATTGTTTGTTTCAGGCTTTCGGTATTGTTATTCTACTAGAGATTGTCAGAAAATGAAACTAATAGAATGTTGAGTTGATGTTCTTGATTAGTTGTGTCCTTAGGCTGTAGAATTGGTTATAATATATCCTTTATGTGTCAATTTGGTGGTGTTTGATAGGCTGGAACGATTTTGGGAAGGAATGGAAGGGCCGTTCTTTTGTTTGGCCCACTAATGGAAAGGCTATTCACCTAAATTGATAAGTGATGATTCCATTTTGCATGTACAATTTGTCATTTTTTAGCAAACCAAACCATTCCTAAATGAAGTACTGTTCAATTTCTGCTCATTCTGGTGAACCAAACATTGCTTGTAGCCTTATACTAACATATACAGGTAGTCATTCTCTTTGAAGATTATGGTAATTAAGGACTATATAGGTCCTATAGAATTAGTAACAGGTTTATTGCCTTTCCCTTTAGGTTGGTTTGCCATGTGCAGTAGACCTAATTTGGTGTTAATGAGGACTTTTACATATTGAGGCAAGAAAGTATAATGAATTGAAATTCATACATTTTTTTCAACAGCTATCCTGGATTATGTACTTTATTATCTAGACTAGCTTTATAATGAATATATATTTCTAATTTTTAATTTGGTTTGTGCTCCAATTTTAACAAGCTAGTAGACTTTTGAAAAAAAAAAGAGTCAAGATAACCACATCTTGCGAGTTCAGATAACCGCCTCTTATGAGTTTAGATAACCACATCTGATCCCAAGTAGGCTTTCAAAAAAAGATATAGCACAGATAACCACATCTTGTTAATCCAGATAACCACCTCTTGTGATTCCAGATATGTTTATCTACGCCGGTGACTTTTCCGGCGCCGGTGACTTTTCCAGGGAACTTCCGGTGAGGGTGTATTATGTTTTAAAATGAATGTGAGGGTATATTTGTCTATTAAAACTAGAGAGTGGACCTTACACCTTAGAAAATTCAAAAAAATGGATTAGAGGTGTTATGGAACTATAAGGTGGACTAGGCATGTTACAAAAAACTATAATGGACCTTAAAACAATTTTTTATTGTATATAATATATAGCTTGAAAAAAAAAATTGCTTGCTGGGCTCACCCCTAGGCCGGTCCTTAATATACTGTGAAGTGTGGGTGGCTGAAGCAAGGTTGTGAATCTCGTACCGTACCGGCCGGTACCGGCCGGTACGTACCGGATTTGTGCCAAACCGGTAACCTACCCTTCTAATTCCGTTCCGGTGTAAATACCGGATGATACCGGAGCATACCGGACTTTCCGGCAAATACCGGCCGAAATGATGGTACCGGAAATTTCGTCCGAGATTTTGCAGCTTACTTCTCTGGCTGTGCAACAACCCATATTGGCCGATTGGAACCCACAGAGAGAGAGAGAGAGAGAGAGAGAGAGAGAGAGAGAGAAGAGTGGCGAACGGTACTCTGTCGTTCAGATCCGTGTCTCCGGCGACCTCACTGTGTCTCCGGCGATCTGTCTCTGACTACCTCACTGTGTCTCCGGCGACATCATTGTGTGAGACAGTGAGAGAGAGTGAAGAGTATGAACAGTCATTTAGGAGAACAAGAATGTAGAGAGAAGAAGCCAATTTCATTTCACTTTTCCCAATTCCCAATTAACCGACCCACCTGAAGCTATTACAATTTACAAGGCATTTTATACTTCTAAAGAAACACAAACAAATCCTATTGGCCAAGCTCTTTTTACTTGGATTGCTGAGGTGGACCCCTTCCTAAACTTCCTTTAACACAAACACTCCGTGAGCAAGTACTCTTAAGTTCTCTTTTTTTTTTTTTTTTTTAACGGACGTAATAAGTAGTTCAATATTTGTTGAAATTTTTTTATTTAATAGTGCATATATATATATATATACACCGCTAAAAGAATTGTACAACTGTTAGTGTTGGCTTGAAAGAAGCAAAAAAAATGGGTGATACTAGGAAAAATTTCGATTTTATATATATATATATATATATATATATATATATATATATATATATATATATATATAGGTAGTACCGCTAAATCCGAAACGGTACCGGTACCCGTCCGGTACCGGTACCATACCGTACCAATAAAAAAACCGGTACCCTGTCCGGTACGAGATTCAGAACCTTGGGCTGAAGTCTATGTTGAAAGGACAACACTCTACACTTTGTAAATCGCACAGAAGTTGAAGACGAGAAGACATGATTGCAGCACACTTTAAAATTCCAAAAACTTCAATCGATCTCCCTCATTTCACCGTTGAAGATCGAAGAGCACCTTAGACATGGAAATCTCAAGCCAGCCCATCTAGTCGAAACCTTAGATGACGGAAACAGGTTTGGAAATCCAAATCCTAATTAACTTCGAAAAAATGGAGTGTCAAGTGTTATATGTGGGTTTCGGCACATTTTTAGGGCCGAAAATTGCGAAAATCTCCCTCTCAAATGTGTATTTTTGCTTTTGGGCCCAACAGTTCCGACCCAGATTCAGAGGATACGAATCGTATGTGAATCGTACGATTCATACGATACCAGAATCGATTCTGCGATTCTGTTCTGATTATATTACATTTGCAATTCTGAGGTGCAGTTCGAATCGATTGAGTAGTGAATCGAATCCAATACAATTGGAATCGGGAATCGTACAATTTTGACAACCTTGCTCGAAAATACTCTCAATGGAGTTCAACCAATCAACGAGTTTTTGTGGACTTCCACAAAACTTGCGAAGTTCATTATCACTCAATTTTGCTCTATGCCAATACGGAGCCAACAAAGGGTCCTCAAATTGAATTCGAATATTCTTAACATAATCACTACCTTAATCACTACCTTTGGTTGGAGGTTGCAAGTAATGCACTTCCTCAATCAAAGTAGTAAATTGTTTACTCAACTCATCGATCTCAAAGTTTTGGTTGCTAAACTCGTCATCTTCACCATTATTCGCCTCGAATGCCCTACCTCTACCTCCTCTTCTACCTTTACCTCTGTAAGCCATATTTCAAAACCAACAATCAACCCCAACAATCAATTCAACCTCAATCATGCAAAACCCAGTCAACTGACCCCAAACTTCAACAAACCTCAAGCAATCACCACTAACGACTCCAAATAGGGACGAATCCACCATAAATCGCAGTAAACCGAGAGAAATAGCAACAAACTAGACAAAACCAATTGAAGTCTGACCTGTAATTGCAGTATAGAGCTTTGAAATCACTGGGTCTAGCAAGAAATCGCTTAGTTGAGTACCGAAATCTGATTTCACAGGCATGAAATAGGGTTTAAGGCCTATATCACTGTTGTGAGTGCTGAAACAGTGGTGCGATGCTTGAAATCAGTGATTTGAGACTGGGTCAAGTACGAAACAGGTGATTCGAGTACCTACGTAGAGTTCCGAAGCCTTACAGTGCAATTTCGAGCACCAAAATGGACCTTAATCACCAGTTTGAAGCTTAAAACAAGTAGATCAGTTGTCGAAACAGTGATTCGAGGCTGGTAAACAGTGATTCGACTGCTGTAATCATGATTCGAGTACTCGGTAGAGCTCGAAATGGTGTGAAGATGGGTTTTGATCGACCAAAACAGCAAAATCAGCTTCGAAAATGGTCAATCTGTGGGTTTTGAGGGTCGAAATTGAGATTTAGGGTCTTGAATTGAGTAGATCTGGAGAAAACAAGTAATTTGGGTGCTCCGGTGAGGTTTTCCGGTGCCGTTTTAGGTTCTTGGCGAGGTTAGGTTTCCAACAAAGCTTCTAGCGAGATGAAGGGTTAGGATCGCGCTAGGAGCTCTGATACCAAATGGTGCAACCGGAATATTTCATTAGATAATCTAGAGAGAGAAACTCTCAAAATGGGATACAAAGAGATAAAGTCTTGATATTTTTATTCTTAAAATGACAAAAAGCTACCAAAATGAAAGACTCACACTTTTTATACTACCACTTATACTAAAGACACAAAATGACATTAAGACCCTTAAAAACTACTGCGTCATAGTGAGTGTGACTTTGGTTCTTATTCTGAGATCAACTATCTCAAGGATTGCTTGCTACTATTGATATGTGTAGGATGTCTAAATGGCAAAGGAAGAATTATGTAGAAGTTATTGGTCATCTTGATATCAGATATGTTGACACCGGATTCTTTGCCTTTATTTTGTCTAGAGTTCCTAGAACATTTCTGGCACATTAGTTGATGATTAAATTGCTGGCTTTAGTTGACTCTGGTTGATCAACTTGGTAAGAATATACACTGCCATGCGTTGTCATGTTCGGAAGAGCAACCTTTTTTTGTGACGACGGGAATGAGTCACTGTGACAATGATGTAGGATTCAACGGGATGAGAACATTGTGGTGCTCTTTTGTGTAGTTTCTGTCTCAATATTGCCATTTGGACATTAGATGTCTGGGAAAATTAGGTATATTGACCTAATCGATATTTTTGGTTTGCAGAATGGTATCAATGTTGATCAAAAGCATAGCATGACATTTCACGCCATAGAGTCTGACAGGTACCCCTTGTACCTTTCACAGCCTGCTTTCATTGTTTGTCCTTGACAACTCCCCCATCTCTTTATATGGTTCCAGGGATTTCTTGGTAGCTTTTGGCCACCAGATAATTACATATCTTTTACCTTTTCTTTTCAGGTCATATGTTCACTATGTGGCACTGAAGAAGAGGTGGATCCTGATTGGGTTTGATTTGCAGCGATTTCTAGTCAGATTACATTGGAACCTCAGGTTTAAAATGGGGAGATCTAAACCCTGGTATAGAGAAAAAACGAACTTTCAGAATTTTTTAATAAGATTCTGATCTTTTTCAGAATCTTCTATTTGATCTGAACAAGAAAAGAGTTGTGGGTCCTGATTGGGTTTGATTTGTAGCGATTTCTTGTCAGATTACATTGGAACCTGAGGTTTAAAATGGGGAGATCTAAACACTGGTTTTTTTTTTAATAGAGAAAGAACGAACTTTCAGAATTTTTTAATAAGATTCTGATCTTTTTCAGAATCTTCTATTTGATCTGAACAAGAAAAGAGTTGAAAGGTTTCAGAATTGTTTAAATTAGAAGAAGATCAAAAACCCAAACAGAATTAGCCAATCACTAGTGTCTTTCTCCATTTCATTGATCTTTCTGATTATATATTTTCAAATAATTTTGAAGGGAAATCTCTGACTGTGTTCTATATCTTTGTGGTGGTTGCTGTAACTAGGTTCGGGCAAGTCTGTATCAGTTGTGGCGTGTGTATGGGAAGATACTTTTGTGAGACTTGCAAGCTGTTTGATGATGATGTGAGTGAATGTTCCTTATTGTTTTCATCGTTTCCTTACGTGAGAGTTTGAAAGATGATGTATTGCTTAGACTGGAAACTGTGATGGTATTGCTTGATTCCTGAACAGCAGGAAAAGAAGGCTAATTGTGATGTCTTCTGGACAATTTCTCTTACAATTTAAACACATGGAGTGGTGCCTCGCAGTCGATCCTTTCACTTGTATGAATTTGATGAGGGTTGATCTAAGCATTTTGCTTTCCATTTCGCAGGTATCGAATAAACAGTATCATTGTGATGGATGTGGCATATGTAGGTACGAATCATTCTTCCTCTCACTTTAGCATATGTTATGCAGTTAGAAGTATTTTCTAGGTAAAGAATAGTTCCCAATTAAAGGAACAAAAGTATAAGTGCAGTTGAATGTATGGTAACTAAACAATTCTTGAGGCACTTCCCTAGAACGTCCTTATATGGAAGAATCCTTATTGGAGGACAAGTTCCCCTCAGCCAAGACTGTAAATGGTTAACAGATTGGTTTGTAAACTTTCAATCAAACACCTGATTTTGCAATCTTATAGTCATTGTTTCGATATCTAACGCAGTTGTCTGTGCAATGAATAGCTTGTTTGCATCTTGTCACAACTGTGCTTTCATTGCAGGACTGGTGGGCAGGAGAACTTCTTCCATTGCAAGAAATGCTGTAAGTCATTGACTGCCTCACTACAATTTCCTCTAGTTGGGATATTCGTTTATGTCATGGGGTGGGAAAGCAAATGGATCTATAGTGTTTATGCTAATTATGTTGTGGTTATAATATCCAGGTTGCTGATACTCTGTTCTCTTGAAGAATAGCCACCCGTGTGTGGAAGGAGCAATGTATCATGACTGCCCTGTTTGTTTTTGAGGTAGTGTGCCAGTATCCACGTTTTCTCTGTCCGTCTCATCTGCGAGGATTTGAGATTTTCTTGAAGCAGTTTCTAACAGATAATGGTTGTGCAGTATCCATTTGAGTTGAGAAATGTTGTGCTTGTTATGCCCTGTGGGCAAACAATTCACTAGAGCTGCTTGAAGGAGATGCAGGAGCATTACCAGTGAGTGTTTTATAATACAAAAGCTGTTTTGCCCCTCAACTTTTAGGTTTGAAGAACTTTTCATATTAATTTAAGGCGTTTGCAATAGGAATGCGTGTCCTCTCTGTTCCGGGAGGAAATTTGACGTGGAGATTGCTGCTATGCGGCTATGCCCCATGCCAGAACCTTACCAAAACAAGATGGTAAATGTCTCTCTCTCTCTCTCTCTCTCTCTCTCTCTCACACACACACACACACACACACACACACACACACACCCCTGCAGGCAGAAAGCTGTTTTGTTGGGTTTTCTTTTTTGTTTTTTAAAGTTTCCAGGAAATGCACTTATTTTTGGTAAACTGTTGTGTGGGGAATTTCTGAAAACTGCCTTCTGGCCGCTCCTGAGGGAAAGCCAAAAGAGGCTTTCATTTCTTCAAGAACTTTCTTCTTGCAAACAAATGAAACAATGTGTATTCAACCATTTGAGAAAAAAGGGCTATGCATCTGCATTACGTATCTCATTATGGTATTAGAGTACTGATGACGACATAATTACAGGTCTGGGTCCTTTGTGACGACTGTGGTAGCACATCAGAAGTGCAGTTTCAGATCATAGGTCAGAAATGCCCCAACTGCAAGTCCTACAACACACACCAAACAAGATGAGTACGAATTTTGGAATGGCGACACCGCTGTTGATTGATAAATGCAGTTACGCTCACTTGGGAATGATTCACAGACGTCTGCTTGACATTCAACCTTTACATTGCGCTCAGTTGGTTCATTTGGGAGGAGAAGAATTTCTGTTTTTTTACCTTTCAACATCTTTGAAATTGTCGCACAAATCTGTACGCCATAGGCAGTTTGAAGGCTTCCATCGTGTGTACAGTTTCTAACCAATGGACGACAATTGGCCTGGCCTCCTGCTGTAAGTTTCCATCCTCTCATCTCATATCCTGCCTTTGTCCCCTATTATCTATTAGAATATATAGTTTGTAGTTTTCTTGGTATTTCGCTATTCAGCCCCACCACCTCCTCGAGTCAATGAATTTCAGTTTCTTTGCTTATTTGTCCTTTTCATTAATTTATCGGTATAATCCTTGATGAGTGAGATTTTCCATTTACGTTGCTTGAAGTAGGATCTCCATTGTACAACCTGATTCGTTATATTTTGCAGAAAGAGACCAGAGAGGGCACTCTAAGTGTCATAGACACGTCCTTACTTTACATTTTAAACCTGGCACTTATTTTGTAGTTGGAGTGAAAATGAAGGAATTGCTTTTTGATTTTTCATCTGTTGGCTTTAATTTGTGACAGATCAGTGGCAGCATGCTTTTTTTTTTTTTGGTGGGAGAAGGTGGGAGAATATGAATCTTGATAATGCTCCTACAATCCCTGAATGTAACAAACATATTTTCATTTTGGACACCCGATTTTGAAGTTCTAACCTTATAAGGTGAATGTCTTTGGGTGGTTGGTTGGAGTCTCAAGTCACACAGCGGCAGTGAATTAAAAGAAAAAGAAATTCAGAGCTTCGTTTTAGGACTTTTAGGTAAATTTGATGGATGATTTGAGGTGGATTGACCACCTTGCTTGTAGTAAGAGAGGAAACATGTGAGTTTTAAGTTCTACAATGAAAAGTTGGTTTTTTGTGTAATTTCACGCCTATTCTGTTATTTTTGGTTTTAGTCCTTGCATACAAAAATTGGACTGTTGGTGGTAGGTGATGTGTAGCATCCCAAAGAAAGTCCTGATGGAGAAAGAACTACTATTATCCTAAATCTTTTAGTAAGGAAAATCATTGACGAATTTTTCTTCGTTAACCGTGACTTCTGTTCTGAATTTAGGATTGTCATTTTTTATAGTCCCAAAAACATAAGGGAAAAACACGTTGCTGCTCCAATATTTAATTTAATGGCCTGATTTTATTTTGGTTTACAGCCCAGATTTGTAAGTGCACACTTCCTTGTATTTGAGTTTATGAGATTTTGTATTTTTCAGAATGCTTGTAAGTACAAACTGAAACTCTTTTGTCCTCTTTGGGTTTTCTCTTTGACGATATTATTTTCAAGTCCGGCTTATCATACCCATGTCTTTGTCCTTTCAGAGATGTTGTTTCTCATTATAGAGGACATTTATTGAAATGGTTTTATCATTCCATGACTACCGGAAGTTGCAAAGTAGCTTTGCTTTGCTTTTGTTGAAGGTGTCCGTTAGCTTATTAACCCAACTTGTTATGGTAGCTCATTGCATTTTAATCTTTGGTACATCGGGTTTCATGGTTGGTTTGTTTAAATAACAAACTCATCTCAGACAAGCTTTTAAAGAGTCAAACAAAAGCTATAACTTGCTTGGTTCATCAGCCCTAATTGTTAGGCTCAACATGTTAAAGAGTCAAACAAAAGCTATAACTTGCTTGGTTCATCAGCCCTAATTGTTAGGCTCAACATGTGAAAGTTTTGATGCTTGTCTTTTCAATAATTGTGTGCATATCTTAGTAGTAGGGGCCTACCAATTCCATTTCATACTATATAACCAGGATCATCTTGCAGTTGTGGATCCTATGGTTGTCTTTAGCATAGAAGTGGCATGTAGCTTCAAACAATTTTGTGATGCATCATTACGGCTGTGGGAAACAAAAAGGTGGTCTGCATCGATAAACAGAGTCCCTCCATCCCATTTTGTGGAACCCACCCTCAGTTGGAGAACACAATTTACTGCATTGTACTTGAGTTACCTTTCTAAGTTTTCCCTTGATGAGATGTTTTCTGAAACTCTTACGTTATTTATGGTGAGAGGAAAAAGGGGCAAAATGGGAATTTTGCATTACTTATTTGGAAATTTTTCAAAATTTACAATCTGTGTGGGACATTTCAAAATAGAATGTTCGACCATCTTTGCGGGACCGGGGGTGCATTAGTTTAGTGATATTGAATTACTGGTACACATACGCAGTGATACGTGTTCAAACACGAATCCTTTTGTTTTTAGAACTAGCTATTGGATCTTCTTATCATGAAATAGCTTGTCTATAAGGCTAATGATTTGCACACTTCCTTTTATTATGAATGCACTTTATTATTTACAAAAGGACGAGAAAAGAGTGCACTCATATAAAAAAAAAAAAAGTAGCGTGAAAATCATTTTCATAGGATAAGTCCATTTCTACAAGTCATGCATATCATACATCTATTCTGATCGAAGAGCAATTGATTGCCTTTGTGGTTGATGTGCTCTCAGGTATCATTTGTTTGATCGGAGATATGAAATTCCTTGGGATATAGGTGAGATATGAAACTCTTGGGGTTTGATGAGGATATCAATGGATTGAGAAAATCTATGTCCAGTGTTTGTATTTAACAGAATATAACCATTGGAAAACACTTTTTTGTTGTTTTAGCCATTAAAAAATTCATATCCCATCCAAATTCCCAAACAAACAGGGCCATATACGTATGCATTATTGCCATCGGAGGTAGATAAATTATACAGTAGTAATCTTGAAAGCCTAGTTGGAATGTGTTTGCCTAATAATCCTGCGTGATGTAGGAGGAGAAGGGGATTCTCTCTTTCTTGCTATTTTGACTAAAAGTTAGAAAAATTACTTCTCCGCTAATTTGATAGAATAAAAATAATAATATTTTTATAAAAATAATTTTTTAATCAGTATAGATCTTATTAGTTAATTTTATTGAGAGAATACAGAGGAAAAAAAATTAAAAATCAAAGTGTAAAATTTGGGGATGGGACACCTTTGTGGGGCAGCAATAATTAGCGTTTGTCCCATTTAAAAAAATTCAAAAGTATAAAGTTTTTAAGTGGGCAAAGTCCACTTTACCCCCTGTAGTTTGATATTGCAGATCACCCCCTGTAGTTACGAAATGATATTCTAGCATACAGTTAGAGTGATTGGCTAAGGAGTATGAAAGTCTAATCGAATTAGAGGTCAAATTCTTCCGTTTAGCGTACAAAGTACTTACGAGTTTATCGAAATTCATAGTAATGGAGACCCTCACAACAGAAGTAGACAATACATATGTGCAGAGCAACATTAGCTGGGAATCCATTACTACAAAAGGAAAAACTAATAGAACATTTAGAAATACACAAAAACTAGTTAGTTCTCACTAATCATCATAAGGTACGAAGAATATAACAATCATCATATTCATAGTGAAAACAAAAACTGATGTGCATAAAACTAGTGAAACACATCAAAGCATAAAACCTAAAACATTTATGCAAGAACTCTTATTTCACTATTTATAGAATTAGTTGGTACTCACTAATATTCATGAAACTCCAGAGTAGTAAAACTGATTTGTAGACAACTAGTAAAAACATATCGTAGCATAAAATCTAAAACATTTATGTAGGAACTCTTATTTCGTTGTTTATAGAACTAGTTAGTTCTTGCTAATGTTCATGAAACTTGTTAAAACATGTTAAACTTTAGAGTAGTAAAAACCGATTTGCAGACAACCAGTAAAAACATATCGTAGCATAAAACCTAAAACATTTATATGGAACTCCAGAGCAGCAGCTCATATTCCTAGTGAAACAAAAACTGAGGTGCATACAGCCAGTGAAAACATATCTAAGCATAAAACCTAAAACATAAAATGCAGTAACTCATATTTCGCTGTTTATAGAACTAATTAGATCTCACTAAAGTTCATAAACTGGTGAAAACATGTTGAACTCTAGAGCAGCAACTCATATTCCTGGTGAAACAAAAACTCAGGTGCATACAACTAGTGAAAAACGTATATAAGCATAAAACCTAAAATATAACATGCAGTAAACATATTTCACTATGGCGTTCCACAAACAAAAAACTGTTTTTTTCAAAAACCGAGACAGGTCATTCTCTCACAATACATCTCATAAAAAACCATGAAAACCAGTTTATTCAAAAAACCACCTTACTGGAACACCCCCATATGTAGAACTAGTTAGATCTTACTAAAGTTCATAAATGAAGTCACTCGTATTTCACTGTGCAATCTCAGCTTATCTGCTGAACTAACTCAACATACATCAAAATTCAAATTGAAACTCTACGGCTGTGTTCGGTTGCTATTTTGAACCAAATTTTGGCTATGTTCAGTGGGCCCACAATGTGCACGTTTACTGTGACGACCCTGATTTTTAGAGCCGTCAAAAATAAATAAATAAATACACCCGTTACAAAAACATAGAATTTTCTCGTAAAATAAAAGTACAATTTAATTGCTTTTACAAATTATCAAAAAAAAGAATTCGATCCCGCGACTCCCAATAGTCGACCCCATCGCTCTTCTCGCTTCCGAGCCATCCTGAAAAATATATTAAGCCGGGAAGTATACAATATGACGAAATACAAATGCTCAATGAAAAAGGGAACGATAAGCATAATTATCAAATTCAATAGGAACTATCTATATCACCGATCCACATACTAGGCCCCTTTTTGGAACATGACCGGTGGACGACCTCACCCCCTCTGAGCCAAATCTCATTTCACTTTATTCCCGGCTACCTCTGAGCCAAGCTTCCCTTTTGTCTTATTCCCGGCTACTGGGTTAGGATCTTGGTAGGTCCACCTGGTCAACGAACCAAATAGTTCCATAGCATTTAGTCATCACATATAGCAACACCAATGGAATCCAACAAAAGCATAACATCAGCAAATGATATATAAAATGTGAGAACAAATAAATACACCGAAGAATCGAGGAGCATATTGTATACCACCCGGTTTACCTTAAATCGGAGCCTTTGATTCAATGTCCGAACATCCTTTCTCTTTTTTTATTTCTCCTTCCGTGGTTTTCTTTCTTCTTCTTTGTTTTTCCTAACTGCCGTGCATGTGTGTGTATGGCGCGTGGGGTGTGTGTGCTGAAGGGAAAACCAAAGGCCTATTTATACTACTAACCTTACTCATCCTTAGTTACATGCGTGTATCAGTAAAGAAGTAAGATGCATTAATCAATTAATTGGCCCATTAATTAGATACATAGCCATTAATTAGGTACATGCCAACTCATAGCATAATTAATCCAATACTTAGTCTCCAAGGATGCCACCTCATATCATTACAAGCCACATAAACCCCTTTCCGGATTGATCTTACTTGGGCGCCAAGGGTCCTTCCTCTCATCGACATGTGTCCCACACCGCTCCGCAATGCTGATTCCTTTACCGAATTAGCGTATGAAATTATCTAAATATATATTATATTTTTTCAAAATAATACCAAAACCATTTTATATAAATAAAATAGAATAATTTTATATGCTAAACAAAATATTGGGATTTACTAAAATACGGGTCGTTACAATCTCCCCACCTTAGGAAATTTCGTCCTCGAAATTTGACGGCAACCTGTAGTGATGAGTAGAACTATAAGCTTCCGCTGCGCACTCTGATAAATTAACGATTACCTTTTTTTTTCCCAAAACTTTTTTTTTCCCTTAGAAAATAGGTGTCCCTCTTTTTTTTTTTTAAATAAAAAATATAAATAAAATTCTCCCACACGATCCCATATAAGACCTACTACCCGCTCTGATACCAACTGTGACGACCCTGATTTTTAGAGCCGTCAAAAATAAATAAATAAATACACCCGTTACAAAAACATAGAATTTTCTCGTAAAATAAAAGTACAATTTAATTGCTTTTACAAATTATCAAAAAAAAGAATTCGATCCCGCGACTCCCAATAGTCGACCCCATCGCTCTTCTCGCTTCCGAGCCATCCTGAAAAATATATTAAGCCGGGAAGTATACAATATGACGAAATACAAATGCTCAATGAAAAAGGGAACGATAAGCATAATTATCAAATTCAATAGGAACTATCTATATCACCGATCCACATACTAGGCCCCTTTTTGGAACATGACCGGTGGACGACCTCACCCCCTCTGAGCCAAATCTCATTTCACTTTATTCCCGGCTACCTCTGAGCCAAGCTTCCCTTTTGTCTTATTCCCGGCTACTGGGTTAGGATCTTGGTAGATCCACCCGGTCAACGAACCAAATAGTTCCATAGCATTTAGTCATCACATATAGCAACACCAATGGAATCCAACAAAAGCATAACGTTAGCAAATGATATATAAAATGTGAGAACAAATAAATACACCGAAGAATCGAGGAGCATATTGTATACCACCCGGTTTACCTTAAATCGGAGCCTTTGATTCAATGTCCGAACATCCTTTCTCTTTTTTTATTTCTCCTTCCGTGGTTTTCTTTCTTCTTCTTTGTTTTTCCTAACTGCCGTGCATGTGTGTGTATGGCGCGTGGGGTGTGTGTGCTGAAGGGAAAACCAAAGGCCTATTTATACTACTAACCTTACTCATCCTTAGTTACATGCGTGTATCAGTAAAGAAGTAAGATGCATTAATCAATTAATTGGCCCATTAATTAGATACATAGCCATTAATTAGGTACATGCCAACTCATAGCATAATTAAGCCATTAATTAGGTACATGCCAACTCATAGCATAATTAATCCAATACTTAGTCTCCAAGGATGCCACCTCATATCATTACAAGCCACATAAACCCCTTTCCGGATTGATCTTACTTGGGTGCCAAGGGTCCTTCCTCTCATCGACATGTGTCCCACACCGCTCCGCAATGCTGATTCCTTTACCGAATTAGTGTATGAAATTATCTAAATATATATTATATTTTTTCAAAATAATACCAAAACCATTTTATATAAATAAAATAGAATAATTTTATATGCTAAACAAAATATTGGGATTTACTAAAATACGGGTCGTTACATTTACTTTTCAGTTTTAGAACTTACTTTGAAAATGCATTGGAAGTTCCGCAATAATTGGGCCCACAAGTATACTAAAAATTAACACATCACTTGCCTTGATCAACATGCCCCTCCTCCTTCCACTATCTCTCTCTCTCTCTGTCCAATATGTGCCTGTATCATTATTGCCAATCAAGTAACCACTCATACACATTGTGGGCCACTTCAAGAAAAAGAAAACTCTAAAATCGTACAAATAAATTCCTTTCCCCAATGAAAAAATTTGGTTCAAAATAGCGACCGAACACAGCCTAAAACATCAACAATCATCCTGCAGTCAAAGTCGATACAGAGAGGGACGATGGTGTAATTCCTACGGTGAAGACGAAAATTACCTTAATCGTGAGGGCTTAATTGTGTGATTCAGATGTGGAATCGAATTGAACAGCAGCAACAGAGATCAATTACCCAAAGTGATTTGAACTGTCGTGGCCCAACTGAGAGAGAGAGAGAGAGAGAGGCAATGCTATTTTATTTGAATGTTTTTTTCGTTGTAAAGATGCTAGGGCATTTTTGTCTGGAAAAATTGTTTCGGGCTTATGGCCCAATGCGCCAAAAAATTGTTGAAGCTCCTCTTAAAAAAATTTCCCCATTGTCCTTCCCCTTAAAAATGTAAAATTTATTGGATTTTTGGTTAAGTTACCCTTTGTTAATTATTTATATCTTTTAATGTGGGTCTAAAAAAATATGCAATATAGATCATCTCTATAATACGAAGTTCGCAAAATCATGGAAATCATTATGATTTGAGAGATATAAGTAATAAAAAATGATGCGGATTTCAAAAATAGACCAACAAATACGGACGTAGGAAGTAACAAAGAGAGAATCCCCTTCTCCTTCTCCTTCATCACGCAGGATTAGGAAAATCCATTCCACTTAGGCTTTGAAGATTACTACTTACACGTATTTATTTATATTACGTATTTATTTATATGTCTTTGATGACAGTAATGCATACGCGTATGGGTATTTGTATACGGAGTATCTTTGATGGCAATAATGCATATGGGTAACTTACCAAAAAAAAAAAAAATGCATATGGGTATATTCGGATATGATGTAGAGTAGGACAAGTCTAGCAACGTTATCTTTTAGGATTATAGTTTCCTTTTTTAGTTAATTTGAGTCCTAGTCAAATTAGAATTTTGTTATTATAAATAGAAATTATTAATTTAAGTCTTAATCGGATTAAGATTTACTTAGTATAAATAAGGCTATAAGCCTATTGCATAATTGTTCAATCAATCATCAACAAAAAAAAATCCTAGAGTTCTCTCAATTGCTCGTCTGTTTCTGTTTATCGGTCTATTTCCCCTACTGGGTCACGATCTAATCAAAGCAACGCGCAATTGAACTTCCGAAATCAGATTCAAGGTTAAAATCGAGAGCAATCGATCGATGGAGAAGAAGAGAAAAAGGGAAATCGGCGGTGGCAGAATGCTCCCTGAGGACTTAGTGATCGAGGAAGTGCTCACACGGCTTCCGGCCAAGTCGCTGATGAGATTCAAGAGCGTGTCAAAGCTCTGGTGCTCAACCATCAGCAGTGCTTCCTTTTGCAAAGCCCACCGTGCTCGTACCCGGTCTCGCCCTGGCTGCCTATTAATGGTATGTTCTTTGGACAGCAACGACCCCTCAGCAGGCGTAGGCTTCTTTTCCGCCACTGCCAGCGACGGCGGCGGTGTATTAGAATGGCGTCACCTGTTTTCAGTGGGAGGAGGATTTGGTTGTGGAGGAGTTAAGACGGAGGGGGAGGGGGCTGCCCTCGTCCTTGACAGGAGCAAATACTACTTTGGAGTTACGGAAGTGATTAACGGCCACTTTTGTCTGTACTTTGGCACTTATGCGGCCATTTGCAACATCTCTACCGGTGAAATTATGGAGCTTCCTCGTGCTCCTTCTCGTCCTCCCCTTGCCGCAAATCAGCAGGTTCATTTCTCAACCTATAAATACTTTCTAGGTTTTGATTCTAGTCGTAAGCTATACAAGTTGCTTAAAGTTCGCACGTGTTCGATCGCCACCGTTGAGAATCACCAACGCGTAATTAGGACAGGGTCAGAATGTGTGATTCTTACTTTGGGGGGCAACAAGGATGATCCTGCAGTAGCAGCAGCGTGGAGATGTCTCCAATGTCGTACCCCGCCAATTGACCTATCATGTGGCCAAAGCGTTTACATTGACGGTGCTTGCTATTGGTGGGGTCGCACTGAAAACTGTCTTATCGCTTTCTCTTTTGAAGAGGAGAAATTCCGACAGATATATCCGCCACCGACGGCTGAGAGACTCGGGGGTTCATTACATCAATGCGGAGGCTATCTGGCTATGGCAACTGGGTTAGTGGATCGGAGAATAAAGCTGTGGGTATTAGAAAAGTACGTACCAGAATCACCACCATCAGAGTCAGAACACGCATGGATTCTTCACCTCATCTGCATCCCGTATGATTTCGCTGACCTTCGATATTGCTTGCTTGGGAGCCCTACAGGTGAGATGTTAATGGCTGGTGCAGAACAAGAAGTGATCCATGGTAGTAAGTCACCTGTTTCCCCTTTTTATTCTTATAATCCCACTGAAGGGACCAAGAAAAGGTTTGTAGCTGACAACAATTTCCCATCTTCTGTCACTTCAATCAGAAACTACATCTCCAAGTTCAACAAGTACTATCATAAGTTATGCATTTACTATCATGAGGATGATATCACACCGCTGGATAGTTTGATTAGCAAGAAATAATTTGTCAACCACACAAGGCAGGGACTAGCTAGTAGAATGACTATTCTCGGATCTGGATTTCATTGTATTTGGTTTTTGAGAGTGCAAACTGTGAGGAAAACTAAATTAATAATCGTATCTAATGATTGGCTCGCACTGCATTGTTGATTTTTTAGCTCAGCCATATGCCATGTGCTAGTTAAATTAGACTAGACTGAGTTTGTGTATTTGTCGTTACTTGAATATAAGAATTTGTTCTAGATAAAGAAATTTTGTTTGTGCAATAGTTTTGCTGATTGTACAAAGCTAACATTATAACCAAATAACCAAAACAACCAAAAGAAAAGCATTACGCCCATCTTTTGGTGATTAGTAGTAACATCCCTTGAAATCAGAAAATGACATCCGTAAGAACCTTTCAACCCTGTCATGCTTTTGATTTTATAACAGTAATAATCTTGTAAGAACCTTTTTCAGTGCTTTTTCCCTACACCAGACATCATTTAGAAGCTTCTTCTGTTGTGTGTTCTTATTTTTATTCCCGCAAAAATCCCTTGAAAGGAAAAGAATTAAGATAAGCCCGAATATGGGTTATGATGCACTAGGATGCTTATTGAAAATTTTTGGTGTTAAGAATGTGGGAAAGCCGGGTATCTATCTAGGGGCTAATATGGATTTCACGCTTAGAAAAAGAAGCCTATTTTCACAAGTTTGTCAGGATTCAATCGAGATTGAGTAATTGGAAGACCCCTCTGCTTCATTTTTAATTCCATCTCGGTTAATTTTGGCAAAGCATGTGTTGTTAACTATACCTAGTTACCTTCTTTTGGTGTTTAGAGCCCCAACTTATTTTCTAAATAAAGTGCGGAGTGTGGTAATGCGGTTCTTGTGGTACGGTGAGAAAGAGAGACGGGTAGTTTGGAGGAATTAGGATGTTTGCTGTTTGCCGAAAAGCAAAAGAGGGTTGGGTTTGAGGGATTTGGGTTGTTTAAATCAAGCCTTGTTGGCTAAGATTGCTTGGCGCATGGTGAAGAACCCAAATTCTTTATTTGCGTCTGTCCTATTGAGGAAGTACTATAAGCTATGAAGCACCGACACTTCTACAGGTTGTCGTATCCACGTGTCGGACATCGGGACATGACGGGGTTACTCCCAAATACGTACTTTTTTTTTTTTTTTGAATTTTTTTGGGGGACATGCGGGGACACATGGGCCAATTTGTAATTTTTAAAATTTTTTCAGGGGTAAAAAATGTTATTAGTACCCAAATGATTATGCTCTCTATGAATTCCAACAACTTCATCAATAAAATCATGAAGAAAATCTGGACGAAAATGTGCCCAATTAACCAACCAGCCAAACTACTTCTTACAAATATATATATATATATATATATATATATATATATATATATATATATATATATATATATATATATATGGGAGCGCTTCCTATTTGGACTCCGGACTTCCGGCCCTCCGTGATCCGAGCATTTTTTTGACGATCCGTATTTACAGTTTTGCGAAAAACTGCTTGGATCAAGTCCTTTCCGTTATTTTTTTTTGAAGATTTCCTTGCGTGGACCCTTGAAAACACCTTCTGAACACATTGGATGGTTCGGATTTCCCAAAAACAATTTCTAAAGTGAAAAAATTACATTTTTTTTTATTTACGGGAGGTCCTTACTAGAAAATTTCTAAATTTGGTATATATATAAGAAGTTTCCTATGAGGGCTCCCTCACAAAAAAGTGTGGGAAAACAGTTGTGAGCCGTTGGATCTTGCCCCCTTCACGCGATCCAATGGCTCACAACTGTTTTCCTGCACTTTTTTTTGTGAGGGAGCCCTCATAGGAAACTTCTTGATATATATATACACACACACACACTACGGGGACACAAATTTTGACACTTCATCTCAACCCTTCAAACTAGGGGCTGAGATTCGTGTGTGCTCTCACTTCTCCTCCTCTCATTCACACCTAATCTATTTCTTTACAGTACCTGTAATCCCCTTCCCCACTCCGGTAACCTAGATGTCTGGCGACCCCCATCTCTTGTTAGAGAAAGGGAGGTTCAATTAATTCTCCGCACAACCCACATCACAAAACAAACAACCTCGAATCACTTCTATTCCGTAGATATACAGAACGATCTATGAAGCTTCATACATGTATATATATAGGGAGTTAGGTTTGTGGAAGTGGGTTTGGAAAATTCCGATTTTCTAGACCAGACGAGGGAGGGAAAGAGCCTGTAACCGATAAAGGTTTAGATCTTGGGCAAAGAATCAGTGCGGACATGAATTTCATAAGGGTAACTGAAAGTTTTATTACACCTAGGTTTCAACAGCCTAAATTGGTTTACAAATGCCGAAATTTGAAATAGAAGAGTTAGTTCTCTGTTCCATTACCTTGTGATGTGTCTGATCGTGTAAATGCACAAGATTGAGTATTATTATGCAGGTAATTTTGTATTGGATTTGTTGATTGAAGTACTAGTTTTGTTATTCACTGAATTTTTTTTATGCCGGGGAGGAGGAGATAGAGGATCAGGGGAGAGAGAGAAGACAAGGTAATCAGAGATGGGCCTCGCCGGAGTGGGGAAGGGGATTATACAGGTATGGTAGAGAAAGAGATTAGATTTGAATGAGAGGAGGGGAAGGGGAGCACACACATGACCTTTTAATCTCAGCCCTTGGTTTGAAGGGCTGAAATGAAGGGCTGAGATGGAGTGTCAAAACTTGTGTCCCCAGAAATATATATATATATATACACACACACACACACATATAGGTTCCACTTCCTAGCCGGACTCTGGACTTCCGGACCTCCGTGATCCGAGCATTTTTTTGACAATCCGAACCGTCCAATATGTTCAGAAGGTGTTTTCAAGGGTCCACGCGGGAAATCTTCAAAAAAATTTACAGCTACTTGGATCAAGCCCTTCCCGGTATTTTTTTTTGAAGATTTTCTGCGTGGACCCTTGAGAACACCTTTTGAAATACATTGGACGGTTCGGATTTCCCAAAAACAATTTTTAACGTGAAAAAATTACATTTTTTCTTATTTACGGGAGGTCCTTACTAGAAAATTTGCCTATATATAGCGTAACAAGTGTTTACAATATGCAATTTAAGCATGGAAAAAAAAATACATGCTTACATATATTAATGTACTTGAACTCTACACATAAGAAGATAAGCAAAACCTTAGTTACACGGAGCGGGTGCGAGGGAGTGGGGTATGTGTATATACATATATATACAGTAGGCTTCAGGTCAAGGTTCCCAGAAGTTAAAGAAACTCCGGACTTTTAACGCTGGCATCCAACGGTTGGGGAAAGAAAAATCATTAAAAAGGCTCTAAACAGTCTCCTAGGTCATAATATGACCCAGGTTAACTTGAGCAGGTCATAACCCTCCCCACCCCCTCACCCGATATATATGAAAGGAAAATAGAAATCACCTCATATGTATGAAAGGAAAAATGGAACCAGGATCCAAACTTGACATCTGGTACATTGATAGGATTGCATTGAATGGAAAAATACCTCTTCATTGGGATTTGGAAACTCAATGTTTTTTTCAATCCTTCCAGGCCTCAGAAGGGCTTGATCTAGAATGTCAATGCGATTTGTAGGCATCAAAACCTGTGGAAAATATTCAGATTGTTATCAAATTATTTGTAGAAGGAGAAAAGTTTCAATCAGGCCAACAATTTTACCAACAAACACAAGCATTCAAGAGATGAGTATTTTGATTTTGTTAAATGCTTCAAATCCATCTAGTTGATTTAGAAGCTCCAGCATAGTCCGCTGGACTTCACTATCAATGCTGCCAGATCCAGATTCCATTAGAGCAGATCCAATATTGTCGATTTCAGCTCTGAATATGATGGATGGAGCATGTTCTCTGGCCATAACAAAAAGTTCTCTAGCTATTTGAGAGCCCTCACCAATATACTTCTAAACCAACTCAAAGCCAGAAACCTTTATAAAGGTACAATCAATATGATGAGCCGAGGGAGCTCAAGATTGTGGATGTGTTGGCGGTATTACCGGCTCAAACCGTCACCCTTTGGGACATCCCTGCCTCTTTCACAAAGTTCTTCTTTGAGAATGATGTTTTCCTCCTGTTCTTTCACGATGCCTTCTCCATGCGGATCTTCTTTATTGGCGTCGTCTTCTTCGACGACTTCATATTCTTTGTGAGCCTCTTCAATGTCTTCATGGGCTTCTTGTAATATAGCTATGACAGGCAAGAAGGTACTGGATTGAAGAAACAAGATTTCAGTATTACACTACTCAATAGACAAATTAAATTGCAATTGAAACATTCAGATACAAAATAAATTGTAATTGAAATAAAACACTCACCCATTTCAGATCACTCACTTTGATTGCGATGACAGGAACATCGTAATAATCCTAATTATTAGAACCACTAGCAAAATTACTTCTTCGCACCTCTTACAAATGATCTTGACCATGTTTCCGTATGTATTTACGAGAGGACAAAATGCATACTAAACACAAAAGATTTCCATAATAAAACTAAAAAAGAAAAAAAGGGTTTGTAGGTTATGCTATATAAGGCTACCTCGAAGAGAGTATTGCGAGACTATATTTGTTGGCATCTTTTGTAGCAAATCGAAAAAGGGTCTTTGAACCGAGCCATGATCGGATTATTGGCAGACACAAAATAGGGAGAGGGGAGATTGCGTAGAGGAAGGAGACTATTTAGGGTTCAGAGATTGAGGACAAGCTGGAGTTTTAATTTTGATTATTCTTCTCCCCGTGTTTTCATTTAGGGCAAGTTACACGGATCTCCCCTGAGGTTTCTAGGTTTCTTACTTATACATGGACCACCCTTCAAGTTTCTGAATTTATACTGCACTCCTTTGTCAATTACATAAAGTGGATGGCGTTAATGGGAAAGGGAAAGTACTAATATACCCTTACAGAGAATACAACTAAGGTCTTCAGATATTTCTCAAAATCCCTCCTATGAACTCAATAGCTGTGATCTCCCCTTTCCCTATTTTGTCTTTGCTGATAATCTAATCATTGCTCGATTATTGTCCCTTTTCTGATTTGCTACAGTGGATGCCAACAAATATTGTCTTGCAATACTCTCCTCGAGGTGGCCCATATATAGCGTAACCTCAAAACCCTCTTTTCTTTTTAGTTTTACTATGGAAATCTTTCGTGTTTAGAATGCATTTTTTCCTCTCGTAAAAACATAAGCAAATGTGGTCAAGATCATTTGTAAGAGGTGCGAAGAAGTAATTTTGTTGGTGGTTTTGATAATTGGAATTCTTACGATGTTCCTGTCGGTACAATTAGAGTGAGTGATCTGAAATGGGTGAGTTTCTGTTTCAGTTTCAACTACAATTTATTATGCATCTGAATGTTTCAATTTCAATTTAATTTGTACTGTATTGAGTAGTATAATACTGAAATCTTGTTTCTTGAATCTAGTACCTTCCTGCTTGCCATAGCTATATTACAAGAAGCCCATGAAGACATTGAAGAAGAAGAGGCTGACGAAGAATATGAAGTCGTCGACGAAGAAGACACCAACAAAGAATAATCGCATGGAGAAGGCGTTGTGGAAGAACAGGAAGAAGACGTCGTTCTCGAAGAACCTCATGGAGGAGGTGGGGAAGTCCCGAAGGGTGAAGGTTTGAGCCGGTATTACCTCCAACACATTCACGATCTTGAGTTCCCTTGGCTCATGATACTGATTGTACGTTTATAAGGGTTTTTGGCTTTGATTTAGTTCAAAAGTATATTGGTGAGGGCTCTCGGATAGTTAGAGGACTTTTTGTTATGGCTAGAGAACATGCTCCGTCCATCATATTCATGGATGAAATCAATAGTATTGGATCTGCTCGAATGGAATCTGGATTTGGCAGCGTTGATTTAAAGCATCTAACAAAATCGAAGTACTCATCTCTTGAATGCTTGTGTTTGTTAGTAAAATTGTTAACCTGATTGAAACTTTTCTCCTTGTAAAAATAATTTGATAACAATCTGAATATTTTCCACAGGTTTCGATACCTACAGATCGCATTCTCATTTTGGATCAAGCCCTTCTGAGGCCTGGAAGGATTGACATAAAGATTGAGTTTCCAAATCCCAACGAAGAGGTTTTTCCACTCATCGCTACTCCTATCAATGCATTAGATGTCCAGTTTGGATCTTGGTTCTATTTTGCTTTCATATATATGGGGTGATTGATGGTCGGATGATGTCCCTATTGAAGAAAAGTCGTTAACAAATGGATGAGATAAGCTTTTTAAGGAATCAAGTTAAGAGACAAGAATTTGGTATTTGAATATGGAGCATTTTTCAGGATGATTTTTGTCGATCCTTTCCCTTTATTATTCTGAGTTTATTAGTCAATTCAATTGAAATCCTTCCACCTTTTTAACAAACAGCATGTACTACTTGTTTTGACTTATCATTCTAGGTTTAACCATTGCCCGGTTGTTCATGGGAGTTTGGTTCTTACATTCTGCTGATTCTACAGTCTGCATCTCTCTTTCTCATGGTACTTGTTATAAATGTTGCACCTGGATCGTCAGGATGTAGTTAGATTTATGCCCTTCATTTGTCTTCACTACTTGTACTACATGATTATTTTCTTCAACTAATGTCATTTCAGATTCTGTTATATTCTGGAAAGTTTAGCTTTGGCTGCTTAATAAGATTTCCGGCTCCATCAAATTGTGATATGGACAGTTCCATAACATTTGGGGTGACCTTGATTTGTGATGTTACTGAATGCACTTCCAACCCCGAATCTCTCTCAGCTAGTAGTTAACTGTGTTCCAGTGATTGACATATTAGGTTGACAACTACTAGTTCATTCAAAACCAGGTTTCAAATGCTTATTTTTATTTATTTATTTTTTTCTAAAAAGCAACTAACGTATTGTTTATTATATAATAGTACTGGTTAGATGTTTTGAAATTTTACTCTCAAGAAAAATGACCTCAATGCATGAAACGGGTTTAGTGTTTTTCATCTATCTTATTTCTAGTTTTTTTGTTTTATCAGCACAGTGTTAGCATGCCTAAGTATCTGTTTGTTACTTGCAATCCCGTTGGGGTATCTTTAAAATACAATCAAGAAAAATGAAAGCTAATGCGTGGGATAGATTTGAAGGAAGATAGTAGGTCTTTTAGGACAACAGATGGGGAGAACCACCTCCAGGAATACTTTGACCATTGCAGATTCAACAAAGTTCCTCATCCTATATGGATTTTGGAGGTTGCCGAGAAAAGCACTAATTATATTTCCATTGTTGACAGACCACTCCACCGCAATTAGAGACACTGCGGCGGCTCCGCAGGGAAACAATGGAATAAGAATTCCGATCGGCTGAATATGGATATGAAAAAGAGGATCGTAGTGAGTCGGCGCAGCAGCCGACGGTGGGTGGAACGTGCCGATTTTGCTATGCGGTTTATTCCTATGAGATTTAGAAGCAGTCGGCAGTTTAGGAGGTGAACAAGCCAGGATTGGCGGCGAGATTGGTCGAACCTTAATTATGGAGTTGTCAAACACCAGCGCCGTCATCTCGAGTCGAGCGACCTTAGAGATAGTGGGAATGGCCACTGGAAGGGCCAAGGGGTTCCCATTCTACTCTTTCTCCGGTCTCATTCACCACTCGAACCCCTTGGCCTTTCCCGCTATTTCTAAGGTTGCTCAACTCGAGAGTTTGACAACTCAACAATTAAGGTTTGGCCAATCTCATCGCCGATCTTGACTTGTTCGCCTCCTAAGGTACCGAGTGCTTATAAATCTCATATGAATAAACCGCATCAGAAAATCGGCGATTTCTAGCTCCCACCGTCGGCGGCTGCACCGACTCACTGCGATCCTCTTCTTCGTATCCATATTCAGCCAATCAGAATCCTTATTTCGTTATTTTTGCTCGCGGCCGCTGCGGTGTCTCTCTAATCGCGGTGGAGTGGTTCGTCCACAACGGAAATATGATTAGTGCTTTTCTCGGCGGACTCCAAAATCCGAATAGGATGAGGAACTTCGTTGCATCTGCAATGATCAAGATATTCCTGGAGGTGGTGCTGAACTGCAGGTCTGTTTTTTCTTTTGGATCCAGTTTGTTCTCATAGCTTTATCTTATTTTTCTTATTGATCCCCATTCTTGGTTTTTTTCCTCTTCAATGTTTGCACTGAGCGAGAGGAGGGTTCATGTAACACAGGAAGATTTTGAAATGGCGGTGGCTAAAGTAATGAAACAAGATAATGAGAAAAACATGTCTTTGCGGAAGCTGTGGAAGTGATTCTTTTAGTTGGTTGCTTTATTTGTTTGTGGCTACACCAGGTTTGAACTGATAAAGAAGATACATGTTCAATACAGGAAATAACCCTTTTTTGTATTGATCCTGTATCTTTCTTTATCACGAACCTTCAATAATCAAAGTTACTATTTGTACAACTTATAGAAGTATATGGACACCTACGAAGCACCAACACCTCTGGGGATCCCCGTATCGCAGTGTCCCGACACGGGGACACGGCTAATTTAAATTTTTGAGGGGGACATGGCTGGGGACATGGCAGGGGTCAAATTGAAATTTTTTAAAACTTTGTGGGGTAAATTTATAATTAATCAATACTTGGGGTAAAAAAGTGTAATTTTGTCATATAAATTCGTCATATATATAGAAGTTTTTCTCCTTTAGTTTTGTTTGTATTTTCTTAAAAAAAGATTCTCTCTCTCTCTCTCTCTCTCTCTCTCTCTATATATATATATATATATATATATTATATTATATAAATAAGTATACACATGGCGTGTCCTGTGTCGTGTCCGTATCCCCATTTTTTAGAATTCCCGTGTGTCCGTGTCCGTACCTGTGTCCGTGTCCGTGCATCATAGATGGACACCTTTATTTTACGTACTTGTTATATGCATGAGCCTATTACACCCAATAATAGACTTGCTATTTGATGAATCCTCTTTACTGATTGGATTTATGTTTTAATTGCTTTTTCATATATCTTCTTTGGTTTATGTTTGATCATTTGAAAGTTTTTTTTGCTGAATGCAATATGGGACTCCTTTAATGCTGTCTGTTTTCTTTTAAATATATTTCCCAGAAAAACTTTTCTTACAAAATCATTCTCTGTGAATATTTAAGGTTTTCATGTTTTGATGAAAAGGTACGGCTAAGTTTTAGCTGAAATCGTGAATTATAAACTTTAGCGTGTGAGATCCGACGTGGATTTTTCACGTTTTAGAAAAAGAACTTCTGATTGTTTCTTTGGAAATTGCAGCGAGTATTCACTGTAATTCGGTTGATACTCTGGAGACTTCACGATAGTCACAGCTGGAAAGGTAGTTTTAAACAGTGATTTTGTTTGTTTCTCGGAAGGCCAGTATTGAAATTGAAGCGAAATAGGACACAGATTTCAGGCTACTAGGCTAGCAAATGTTCACACATTTGGGGGATTAAAAATCTGGATTTTATTGTAAGTGTTATTGGATATTGGAGTGGGGGAAGTGAAACCTTCAAAAACAAATAGCCTGGGAATCTTCTGGTTCTGGCTAATCAATCAGAGCTGTCCGTTTTATCTTCTGATATCACGAGGGAGAATCTTATAGTAACTTCGAATTTTGAGGGTAGAAAATGGTGATTACAATGATGGCAGCAGCAGCACTTCTCCATCCTTTTTACCACTGAGGGGGTAGCCTAGTTGGCCAAAGTGAATGGGATAAGATTCGCCTCTCTCCGTGTGCATGGACCTTGCAGGTTCGAATCCCTCCCATGCCATTGCTGGGACTTGTGTGGATTTGCATGGAGGGCCTTTGGCCAACTAGTCACCTAGGTGGTGCTGTGGTGATGGCCTGTCCTATTCGGACAGTAGTAGCTATGGCTCAACCAGACATTTCACACCGGGTTGGAAACTCCAATGGCCATGCCCATAGGGGGTGCTATGCTGGTCACTCCTTCCCACCCTTCTTGCTGTTCAAAAAAAAAAAAAAAAAAAAATGATGGCAACCGCAGCAGCAGCACCGTGGGAGTAACAGTGGTGGAAGCATCAGCAGGCATCTTAACGCCAGAAAGTATGTCCGGTACATTGCTGAGCAGGTGGAAGAGCTCGACAGGGTTTATGAGGAGTACCCAAAGCCGAGCTTGTTGCGTCGGTAGCAATTGATCCAGGAGTGTCCCATTTTATGTAACATCGAACCCAAGCGGATCAAAGTGTGGTTTCAGAATTGCAGGTAAAGGGAGCATAGATTATAGATATGTGTTCGTTTGTGGCTTATCTCTTCCATATATCTCAGTGTTTTAGAGACCTATGATATAAATTACCATGTTTTAGAGACCCTTCCAGAAACCTACTCTAGAACTTCTAGGCAGGGATGGAACCATGATCTTTAAATATAGAACTCTATATGGTTTATATCCTATATGACGTTTTACTTGGGGCAATTTGGGGTTTGGGACCTTGGGCTTGGTTCCAAGATCATCGTCCATCTTGGGGCAATTTGGAGTTTTGCTGAGATCCTCAAAGATCATCGTCCATCTTGGTTCCAAGACTGTTGGAGCTAGCCTCCAAGTTTTTACAATGTTTCCTGCTGAAAATTGAGGAACAATTGAACTCACTTACACACAGGTGAATGATATTTGAAGTTTCTTCCAACATCGATCATTTATGGCATTGTCTACTTTGACAGCAACTTGACAAAATTTTAATGGGTCACAGTTATATGCTCCAACAACATTGGCTCCTGCCCGGGACTTCTGGACTCTAAGATACACTACAAGTTTAGACAATGGCAGTTTTGTGGTGTGCATATCCTTGAATCTTAGATGTCCAATACATTAATGTGGTGTAACCATTATGCATATTGATGGCTCCAATTACAGTTGAAAGATTTGATTGAGCTTGGAGTGTGCCAGAGGTGCTGCGACCGCTGTATGAATCATCAAAAGTTATTGCATAGAAAATGACTATTGCGCGCGGTACGTACATGTGTTCTGAACGTTGTGTTAAATTTGGTTTGTCTATGTCCTTCGAGTAAATACTAACCCATTCACTGCGAAGGCCCTTCATTGACAAATACAAATTAATTTCATTTTGAAAAGTAATAAATATTGACAAATACAAATGTCACAGTGCTAAATATTTTAGCATTACAATTTTTCCTTAGTTTCACCACCATGTCATTAGGTATGAGCTCTCTCCCCCTTTTATTTATTTTTTTAATTTTTTTTTTCCGGCATTTGGATAATGCCTGAACCTTGGAAAAAAAATCTTGTGGTAGTGGAACCTCCTGATTTTTTTCCCCCCCTCCAATTTCTTAGGGTCATATGGTTAAGTTTTTCTTTGGTGTGGCTAATGGATGAGGTAGCTCTACTGCTCAATAATTTAGATCCTCACTGTAATGCTCTCTTTCAGAGGCTTTAATGATGCTGTCAACGGATTCCACGACGATGGCTTCTCAATAATGAGCAGTGATGGTGCTGAAGATGCCATTGTTTCTGTTAATTCAACCCTAATTTTGTGCGCTACTTCTAATCATTCAAGTTCCCTTTCACTGCTTGGAGGCATTGTATGTGCGAAGGCATCCATGCTACTTCAAGTGAGTTCTGAATATCTCACTTTATACGAACTGTGCCTCCTCTATTTGTGCTGATTATTTGTACTAGTGGCCTAATAACTGCCCTTGATTTTAGTGGTAATTTATTACATTTTCTAATCCCTAAGCTTAGTCTTAAGGAATTACTTTAGGAAGGCTAAATTTGCAAACATTTCTAACTTTGTGCCCCTTTCCTTGATATTTTATGGACATTTCTTAAGAATTATGATTGCTGGAGCTTCTGTTTACTACTGTCAGGGCGGAGCCGGGGGTGCCAGTAGGGGTGGTCGCCCCTGCAAGGGAAAAAAATCTCTAGTATCATATAAAGAAAGTTCAAAAATTTTCGTAAGAATTATATAAGCTTGCTCCTGCGTAGTGAAATTTTAGTCTCCGTCTCTGACTACAGTTGATTGCAAGTCCTGTTAATGGTATCTGTCCAGATATGGTTATCTATTACATAGTCAACATCCTTCGTTGGTCAACATCTTCTTCCCCATCTTATTCCGAAAAAAGAGCAGACAAATTTCAACCATCAAATCAAAGTCGTGTTAAAATCAACGTGATAGTACTCCTTTCAAACTCTAGTCCTAGGGACTTTAAAGTGCACATGGAAGTCCTTAGTGAGGAATTTTTTCTCCTCATATTCAGGAACTTTTAGACGCATACATTTTATAAATCTTCTTTGTATACGTTGAAGTCTACTTTGCCATTATTGTGCTTGATGATTAATTTCTGTTCAAGGTTGGTGTTCCCCAGGCCGGCTCAGGGGTGAGCTCAACAAGCACTCGGGCTTGGGCAACCCTGGGCTAGCGACTGGGTCTCCTTGCGTTGAGGGTTGCAAGTTCGAGCCCCAATCATCCCATTCCTATTTAATTCTAAATTCTCTCTTTTTGAATTACAGAGCTCCCACCTCTTCATTCACGGAGGACAAAGCCGAGAATTATATTCTGCTGAGTCTCATCCTGTCCCAGTAGCTCATGTGGAATTAATGAGCACATTAAAAAGATATTCATGTAGTACAACGCTTTTTTTTTAAATACCAATGCTGATTAGCTTTCATAGCCCTTTGATACGATACCGATTGGCTTCAGATCCCGTCCCTTTTCTCTGTCCCATAGGCCATAGCTATTAGTCTGCCACGTATCCATTAATTGACAGCTTACAACTCCGTCAATTCTCCTCCCCCTCCTCTTAGACGAGTCAACTCATTAATCCATTCTCGACAGAGTCAATGCAACTCGACTCCATGTTGGTCTCAGTGGGCCTCTTCCAACATGCCTAGGAGCAAAAAAATGTTGAAAGGCCACACCACTGACACCAGATCATTATACTTCGACTAAATTCAAAGGAAGACTTGGTGGATTATCGAGTTGAATAAATTTTCCATCTTTTCTGCAGATCTAACAGTTTTTGGTTCGACTTGTGAGAAAATCTGAATGGGTTTTATCTTCAATGGTTTACCTTTTACGTCACCGAGAAAAAAAGAAAAATCTGAATCTGGGCCCATGGGCTTATGTCACACTGCAATTTCTTCCACAGTGGCACTACAGCGGATGGCGGATGGCAATGACGGAAATTAGACTGCAGGTCGTGCACCAGCAGAGAATTGAAAGCTTGAAACCAACGGAAAGCTAGAAACTAACGGAGTTAAAATATGTGGTAGTAATGAACAGGTGACAACAAAAATGGACACATGACAGACTAATAGCTAGGGGACAGAGAAATGGGGACAGGAAATCCGGAGAGCCATACCGAACCAATTAGCTTCCTCCACAATCTTTTGAAGCATTTTGTATTGCTCAAATCTTTCGTGCAGTATTTATACATTAGAAAAGCAGGGAATTTTTTTTTTTTTAATGTTTCTTCCTTTTTTCACCTCTATTTTATTTATCTATCACTTTTATTATCTTTATCAGGTAATTATTACCGTACGTACTAACTAATGAGGTTAACCGTTGCAGATTGACCACCTTAATTAACATCCAGTCACATTTCGTCACCGGCCACCACTTGTTATTGACTCAGGCTGTCACTTGATTTTTCCTTCATTCGGTTTAATTGCGGAGTATGGAAACTTTTTTATATCGAGAGCAAGGAACCTTCTCGTGTTTAATAAAAACCAAGAACAATTTGCTTCAAAAAATGCAAGGAGAAGTTATTTTCTTTGAATTGGTTCGTGGTTATCATAAAGCACTATAATCGGAGTTACATTCTAATTTTGAATTTTTTGATGTAATTCAAGCTAAAGACAATACAATATTGATTGTTTTTTTTTTTTAATACTTGTATGTCTTTATTTTTAATGACTAAATATTAAGTGGGCAACTAAGCTTGTGGGCAAGAAGGGAGGGAGAAGTGCGTGATTCTGACGGAACCTTTCTCCGGCTGCGCGTGCGGCCATTTTGATGGCTGAACGGTGATGGTGATCGTGGATGTAGTGGTTTCTCTTGCCGATCTACTAATTTCTGAGGTTAGTTTTGTTGTTAAAAGAGTTTTTCTTAGTTTAGAGGCTTTGGCTGCTCCGACCACCGGTTTCTCGGGTTGTTGGGTTTCATTAGCAATCTGATTATTGTGTGGTCTACCTAGTTGTTTGATCTGGTTGCTACTTTAGTTCTCAACCATTTCGATTACCGACTTCCCCAATTTTGCGTCTGTTTCGTGTATTTGGTTCATCAGAATTTTGGATTGCGTTGGGGTTTCTTAGTTTACTTCTATCATTGGGTGGGTTAAATCGTTCACTATTCTCCTGGATTGGTCACTGAGTTGCACATCTGATATTTGGTTTCACTTGTAGATAAGTTTGATTCGCTGCATATTTTGTTTATTCGTGTGGGTATCCCGTCTACTTGTTTATCTGTGTGTGGGCTGCTTTGTGTTTTTCGATGGCCAAGAGGTTTTGGCTGTCTAAGGGGTTTTTGAAAGAGATGCGTCGCCTCTCCAAGGAGGTTAAGGGGAAGAGTATTGTTGATTCCAATACCGTGGATCCTCCTAGGGGCAATCGGCAGTCCTTTTCTGCTGGGCTTTAGCCATGGATATGGCCTTGGATGATTTTGATGCTTCTGATTTAGACTGGCTTTCTGATGGCGACTGGCTAAAGCGTGGGAGGATGCCCAAGCTCGGTTGAGTGAGATTTTTTATCCGAATTATGAGCCATGGGAAGAGGCGCGAGATGATTTGGACCAATCGGACTTAGACCAATCGGATGTGGATTCTTTGGAGAGTATTTCGTCGAACGGGAATTCTCCTGGTTTTTATCGATGTGGGCTACATATTTGTACCCTACAGGTTGGTGAATCTTCTCATTCTGGTTCCATAAGGGCGGCTAGTGAGTCTCCAAGAGAGAAAGGTCTATGTGAGGTGGGTTCCTTTACCAGTGGTGCCATGTCTAGTGGTGTTGGCCCTGGTGATCAACATAATGATCATGGTGAAGTTGGCAAGGCTATGGATCATTCTACTAATAGGGAATGTCCTACTCCGACAGTGTCAACAACGACATAAGAAGGTTATTGTGGGTAGGCAAGTTCTCCTTGTTGATCGCCTCTTTCTTAGGGACTTGGGCAAGGGCAGGAAGTTTCAGTTCTTCCATTCGCGGAGCCAATCGGTTGTAGAATTCAGAGGTCAAGAGCCCTTGGAGGAGGCGGTTCACAATGGGCAGAAGACTGATTGTGTGATGGAGGAAGAGTCGGAACTTCTTAGTTCCAACCACATGGAAGACGATTCTTCGTCACAGCTTAGTTGTGTGTCCTTTTTTCCGACGCCTGTAGTGCCTTTGCCTAGTTCTAAAGGTTCCTCGTCTGATAAGGTTGAAGATGGCCTTCTTGACACTACTAGTGGCCCTTTGAATTTGCAGTCTAAGAGGATTTCGGTTCTTAGGCATGACCGGTTTGAGAAGTGGGGTCATAATACGGGTAGGTATGCAGGCAAGCAAAGACGGAAGAAGATGGACAAAGTCAAAGATTATGTTGGTGGTGATAAGGCTAATCCAAACCTTGCTCGGAGGAAGTGCAAAAGGATAAGAGTTATTGAAGATAGCTGCGAGGACCCACCTACTTTCCGTACCCCTCAGTGCCGCGCTTTATGTTGATATGTTTTATCTTGGTCTCTAACCTTGTTTTGCAGGTTTTTTATTGTGTGCATGGCTTCGAGGGTTTGCTGAGGGAGTTGGAGACTAGCTTTAGGATTATAGGTTTGACGTAACGGTTTGATTGGTCTTAGACTATTTGTTTGCTTGGTCTTGGTTACGCATTTTCTTTGATTTTGTTAATGTATTTGGGCTAATTGGATGTTTGTCTTGCTGTACTTTATTTGATACTAATGAGATATATGATATGTTTTGGTTTGCTCAAAAAAAAAAAAAAAAAAGGCTTGTGGTCGGGCTCGGGCTACCTAGGACCCGCCCCCACTAAAGAATTTTTGGATTCACCCCTGGTCCAAACCATAGGTTCCAACATAGTTGGGGTGTATGGTTTAGGTCGTGATGCCTTTTTCCATAATCTTTTTAATCATTGTAATTACTCATTTACTGTGATTAATAAATTTCTTTCCGGCAAAAATTTATTGAATGAATTGATGTAGCCTAACCAATATCCAAATGAGTAATTTTTTGCACAGATTGTTGAAATAATGTTTTAAACAATTGAACGACTCCGATCATTAGCATGGAACCTCGAAATTGATCTCACGCTATCTGGTGTACATTTGGTGTACCCCAAACGATATATCCATACCAGGGTTTGCCCGTGTCTAAAGGCATGAAGCGACACGTACTTCTGAACACAATTTAAATGAATTATGCTTCTCCAATGCTGACCATCCGCCAATCAAGCCGACTTCTTCTTGGAATAGTACACCATGTGATTGTGTTGGAGACTTGTTGAAAATTTTTGTTGTACATGTATCATTGTTGAGTGTTCTAAATAGAGTAGACAACGTTAAATAGAGTTCACAGATCAATTCAATGCAGTCTAAAAAAAAAGTCCATAAATAGCACGTTAAAAGGATAGTACTTGTTAGCATGCATACGTGCAACCTTTTCTACCGAGTTATACACAAAATCAAATGGGTACTTAAGTGTGACCAAAAAAAAAAAAGGAGCGTGGGTTTCTTCTGCTACGAAAAAGAAAAAGAAAAGTATAGATTTCCTTTAGAAAAAATCTGTATGCTTTCAGACCGTTATTCTAAATAGGTACTTGAGCGCCTGCTGCGCCTGTACTGGTAAACATGTGTGACTTCGCCACTGCTCAAAACATCTTCGTAACCACTTTGTAAGTACCTATTTGGTTCCTGCACAATTGGGTCTTTTTTTAATTTTATTATTGGGTTGGGGTTTCTTTTCGCTACAAATTCTGTCTAGAAAACAATGAATACGGTTTCATCGTTTAGGAATCGTCATAGCTTTCGTCATAGCAAGATTAGTGCATTTTTCACAAGAGGGATTTTGAAGAGGCTGAAGATCGACCATTGTGGCCATTGGGTTTTGATAGTTGGAATGATTTTTGGGTTTTTGGCTAGGTTGATTTTTTTTTTTTTTTTTTTATAAGATGGGAGTTTTTTTTGATACATAGGAAAAGAAAAGATAGCTACAGCCTCTCGAAGGCCACACCCCTCATGTCAGCCTCAAGGAGGGGGATAATATCATCAGGTGGCGAAATGTGAGAGATCCATTTATCCTCTTGATCAACTCCTAGATTGGCTAGCTTGTCCGCAACTTGGTTTCCCTCATGGAGAATATGCTTCAGGGTACATCCAGTGCTTGCCATCAAAGCTTTGCATTCTTGAATCAGAACCGCATGGGGGGAGTGTGCTGAATCTCCTTCGTTGATGAGGCTGATGGCTGTTGTAGAGTCTGAATCCACCTCCAGGCCTTCCATGTTTTGGCTTTGAACCAACTCCAATCCTTTGAAAAGACGCCATAGCTCCGCCTCCAGGCTGGAGCAATCCTCCAATCTTCCATAGAACCCCAAAACCCAGCAGTCACGATCGTCTCTAATCACTCTTCCGTAGCCTGCTTTCCCAGGATTTCCTCGGCTGCTGCCATCCGTGTTCAATTTGAACTTACCTATCCCTGGAAAATTCCATGAAACCAGTTTAGTGTATCTGGATTTAACGACAGAGGCAGGAACACAAAGGTTAACAATTTCATACGCAAGATTCAGACTATCCAGATGGGTAACCGTGGGGTTAGGACTAATGTCCTCAAAAGCTTTCCTATTTCTCATCTTCCAAATGTTCCACAAAGTAACCAAAGTAAGGATAGGATTTAGAATACTCCCTGAATTTCTTCTTGATTGATTAACATTGCTTTTTAGCCACCTTCTCCAGTCTTCAATGTCTCCCGTGGTGATCACCTGGACATGAGGTAATCTAGACCAAATAGCAGCACTCGATGGGCAGGTAAAGAAAAGGTGGAAAAGATCTTCAGTCACCATATCGCAGCGTGGGCACAGATCATTATCTGAGAGACCCCTAATCTTACGATGTTGGTTAGTGAGGATCTTCCCGTGCATACACGTCCAGAGGAAACCCTGGATTTTGGCAGGAACTTTCAAATGCCAGATCCACCCCCAACCATTCTCCTCAATGGGGCTACCAGCCAGTTTCTCATAAGCTGATTTTACAGAAAACAAACCATTGGAATTGGCCACCCAACAAGGAGTGTCTTTCATCTCAGAGTTTCTGGGCAGTAGTGTGTTAGTAATAACACTAATCTCACTGCTTCCCAAGGCATCCGTAATCAAAGGGGAATCCCAAGTATTATCCATAGTGATGAATTCACTCACCCTGTCTTGTTCACTAGTAGTAACCACATGACCTTTCTTCGCAAGACTGGTGTCACCACACCACCAGTCATGCCAGAAAGAGATATCATTACCCTTGCCAACTATCCATTTTATGTTCTTGACAGTGAAATCCCGAATTTTAATTATGCTCCTCCACGTATAAGAGGCCTTCTTGTGAGCAGGCCAATCTCTGAAATTATGATTCTTTAGATATTTCCTTTTGAGCACTTGAATCCATAACGGTTTGTTTTCAGAGGTAATTTTCCATCCTAGTTTAGAGAGAAAGGCAGCGTTTGAAAGCCCAGCCTTCCTAATCCCAAGGCCTCCACACTTTTTAGACTTGCAAACATTGTTCCAGTTAACCAAATGCACCTTTTTTCTGTCAGCCTTATCACCCCAGAGAAAATTCCTGTTTATCTTGTCAATTTGGTTAGTGATAGAAGTGGGGAGGGCAGTGGTTTGCATGGTATAAGAGGGGATGGTAGTAGTCACAGATTTGACAAGGGTAGCACGACCCATAAGATTAAGGGAATCAGACTTCCACCCCGCAAGTTTTTTGGAAAGTCTCTCAATAATATACTGATAATTTCTTTTGGACACTTTCGAATGAATCAGAGGAACCCCAAGGTACATACCTAGATCTTTAGTAAGGGTAAATCCACATTTATGGCTCAAGTTTCTAGCAAAGCTAGTAGAAATATTGGGGGACACAAAAATTTTGGATTTGTGGGAGCTAACAAGTTGGCCCGACTCCTCACAGAACAAATCAAGCGTATCTTTCATGACTTCACATTGGCTTATAGTGGCAGCCCCAAAAAACATAATATCATCGGCAAAAAACAAATGGGAAAGACAGGGGCCATCTTGAGAAGCTTTGATGCCCACCCACTTATAAGATGGGAGTTGAGGGAAAGGATGCGGTGATCTTAATGAAATCGCACGTTGAACAGAGCAATTATGCCGAGAAAATTGTTCAGAAGTGAATGGGTGAGAATGATGTGCCTGGGATGGTGGATAACAGGATAAGTATACTGCAAAGGTTTATGAACTGTTTCTGAGCAGATTAATGGTTTGACAATGCAGTATAACTCGACAGAATTTGTTACGGGGATCAAACAATTCGTGATACCCCAGTCCTCGAATTCTTCCGGTCAGTCGACTGCTTTGATGACCCCCATCCCCATATATAGAGAAATTGTTGAGTTTGAGGGATAGAGTCACTAACCATGAATGGGCCAAACCAAGTCTATACTGAATTGGATGTAATCTTTAGGGAATGGTTGATCAATAGGGAGGATTTGGTTGAAAAGGCGAAAGGATTTGCCATGCAAGGAATGAATGTGACACAATGGGCATTTTCTAGCAGTAAATCCGTACTAGGAGGCAGTGCAAAGATCGTGTTTTCGATGGGTAACACCATAGTCTTTGGAGCAGCGGGTCTTCTCAATTTCGTTTCTCAGTCATTTGTTTTCTTCTGGGTTTTGTATTATCTCATTACATCTGGAGCTGGTGGGGAAACTGAACAAGTCAAGCACATGCTTCCTATTTCAAAATCTGCTAGAACCTGATGCGTAGAAATTCTTGATAAATCTATTTCAGGTGTTTTCTTGGCAACTGCTGGGGTTGCTCTTTGCTTTCTTCGAGGGATGTCTCACATGGCTTTTTTTCCGATTATACTCCATACACTTTCTTGTACATGTCCACCGTGATTGCGTTCATAGGCGCTTTGGTCCCAAATCCCAATCTTCCCGTCTTGGCTTTCATTGATCATGGGTCTTGGAAATGGCCTAGGCAACGAAATAGGAGGATTATGGACAATATAAGGCAAACTCCTGATGGTTTTCTCCCTAATCCATCCATTCCTGACAAGGTCTTGTGGACTTTTACCTTGGATGGTAAATTCACAACTAAATCAGCTTGGGAGGCTTGTTGGTATCGGAATCCCTTCCAGCCTTGGCATACTCTTGTGTGGTTTTTGGGCAAGGTGTTCCGAGATGGAGTTTCATTGAAAGGTTGGTCGTGTTAGGAAGACTATCCACGAACGATAGGCTGATTTGTTGGGGTATGGCGGTGTCCCCTCAATGCCCTTTATGTTTGACTGGTTTGGAATCTCATAGTCATCTTTTCTTTGATTGCCATTTTTCTTCATTGATTTGGAGACAAATGCTGGTTAGGAATGGCATATCTCGGCCTATTTTACCTTTTGCCCAAGAATTGGAGTGGGCAGTACATAAGAGGAAAGGGAAAAAGCTTTCGTGATGCTCTTTACAAGCTGTCAATGGCAGCTTCCATTTACACACAGTGGGAGGAACGTAAAATGCGAATTTTTCAAGGAAAAGCTCGGGATGTGGATGGGGTGTCTCTAGCCATTTTCAATTCCATTAGAGCCAAGGTCAGCTCTTGGTCGGCTATCAAATTTTCAGCCCCGAATAGAAGGCTGTGCGAAGATTGGCTTCTACACTAGGATTTTTGCTGTTAACCACAGCCCATAGAATCTGCTTTTGATGTATATGGTTTGAGTTTTGGTCTTTTATAGTTTGTTTCTAATGTATTCATTCCAGGGGTATGCCCCTGCTGATTCTTTGTAGCTTTTTGCTCGTTGTTTGTTATAAATTTTACTTACCAAAAAAAAAAAAAAAACTATTCCAGCGACTTTGCAATTGCTACTGGAAGGAAGATATCTACTGGCAATCAGATTGTCCATTATTCATCATCAGAAGGTTTTGACATTGTTAATTAAAAAACTACACTTCCTGATAAAACGGCATTAAATCTTTTGCAATATATAAGAAAACAAGAATGGTGTATTGATGATTTCAATCTCTTCTGAAAAGATTGCATTGACTGTTTATGTATCCTTTTTCTCATTGTGTCAGTTCTGATTCTTATGAAATCTTCTCCATTTACTAGTAGTTTCTTAATCAGATGTTTGAAATGGGACGTTAAGAGTAATCTGTAGTGAAAGGAGTTTTCATTTGTCTGGCTTGTAGCATTTGATTGAAACTAATGAAGTGATTGATGCTTGTCTTTCCTTGTTTTCTATTTTTTCCCATAGTGTCTCCACAAAGTCAAATCAAAACACATAACATGAGAGGTTATTCAGTTTTCATGTATTTCTGTCCTTGTATATTCTGTTACTACACATTAATGTGGATTCTAATTGAGAGATTATAAGTGCGGATCTCATATCAATGTCTGGTGTTGAAGGACCTTGGGGTCTTGAATTAGTAGTTCCAAGTCCAGGCCCACTCTCACATCAATGTGTGTGGTGAAGGATCTTGGAGTCTTGAATTAGTAGTTACATCAATTTGTGGTGATGAAGGATCTTGGGGCCTTGAATTAGTAGTTCTAGGCCTAGACCCACTCTCACATCAATGTGCCGCGATGAAGGATCTTGGGACCATGAATTAATAGTTCCAGGCCCTTGCCCTTGCCCTTGATTCGTTTCTTTTTCCAATTAGTAGGAGTTTGTTTTAATGATTAAAAAAAGGAGTTCAACTCATCTTTTTCATAAGTTATAGGGATGACAACCGTCATTGGTAAAACCAAAACTAAAATCAAAACCATCGGTTACTTGTTTCGTTCGGCTTTCAACAAAAACCCGTGATCAACATTTTTAATAGAGTTCAACATGCTAAATATCCAAAAACAATATACCCAAAAAATCTAATAAAAATCCAGATATCCAGAGAGATCTCAAGAGATTGGCGGGAATGTCATAGAGAGAAAGAGTGGAAGAGGTGCAGTGGTTGTTCCCTCCGAGAGAGTGAGAGTGGAAGAGGTGCCGTGCAGTAGTTGACAATCCCCAACTGAGCTGTGTAGGTACAACAGTACAAGAGTATTTACGTAATAATATATTGCTGTTCTATTTCAGTTACGGTTCGGTTTTCAGTGTGATTAGCATACAAAACTAGAATTGGGACCAGAACCGAGCTGGCCGGTCTTTCTAAATCCAAAACCAAAACCAATGCCACGGTTAAACACTCATACCAATCGATCCGGTGTGATTCGGATAACCAACGGTTCTGTCGATTGAGATATGAGGTCCCTGTGGCACTATAGGGATGTATTGCCCTCAGATGCGATCGTCTATCTCCACATTGACGGTTTAGATTTTTATAAACACTTAGTGGTTAGAGTATTAAACTTAACAAACATATCTAAATGATTCATTGTCGAAATGGACGACTTGAATACACTATAGTCAAATGAGACTCCGTTTCACTACAGTATATTTTGGTAGGAGTATTATTTTTGATATTTTTACGCATTTAAAGTTGTGAACACAAATCTGGTCACATAAATCACAAAAAAGTTAGCAGAAATTTTTACAGTACTATACACGAACGGAGGGAGGGAGAGTTGAACTGATTCTTGGCGGAAAGGGTGGAGGGTTGTTGGGGAGTTCGAAAGATGCGAGGGAGATGTGGAAAGAGATCAGAGAAAGAGAATCGGGAAATCTGCGCCCAAACTCATTCGGCAATCGGATTAGGTCGAGTCGAGTTCAGTCTCTCCAACTCTCTAATCATAAAGAGATCATTTCTCCTCACCGTGGCTCCGTCAACTCTCTTCAGGTTTCTCCCTCCCTCCCTCTCTATTCTGTTACTTAGGATTGCCCATCTTTTTTGATTGGTGAAATAAAATTTCATCATTACGAGGATAAAATATGAAATCACTGCAATCGGAAAAGGAAAGCATAACCAAGACTCTTCGCTGCTACTCGCAAAATCTCAAACAGCCCCTCATTCACTTGATTGTGAATCTGTATGAACTTTTATCGAGCTTGAGCTAGAATTCTCTTATGGGTTTTAGACCTCAAATCGATTAAAATGATATCAGAAAACTATAGAGATAGCTCCGAAGAGTACTACCCAAGACTCTTCTGATGCTACTACTCAGCAAAATCGCAACCAACACCTCAGCCTCTCGATTGCTCATCTGTATCAACAATTATCAAGCTTGAGCTAGAATTCTCTTATGGGTTTTAGATCTCAAATCTTTTTTTTTGCGCTATAGTGTGCCCGAGCTGTTGTTTGTTCTCTTAGAGCTTCTCCAGCTATAATTTATCTTCTCAAGCATGTACTCCTCAAATTGAAGTATGAGACCAGCTCCAACACTTCGTCATATACTTTACTTAAGAGTTACAGAAAAGTTTGATTTTTGGGGAAGAATTCCAGTGGGAAGATCAATGTGAAGCTTAAAAAATTTATTTAAAAGCTTTAGAATTGCCAAGTTTTAACCCTGCCTGTGACGTTCTTAAAGCCTTATCTTTAGATCTCAGCCGGTCCCAAGCCCGGATAAAGGAGGAGGGTTGTGCGTTAGGTAGCTGACAGCCAGCACATAAAAAGACCCGTTAGAACCTTATGACATGAACCTTAGAGAAAAAGGATTCATGTAGCCGACCCCAATTGATTGGGACATAAGGCTTGGTTTGGTTAGAATTGCCGAGTTGTAAAAAATAGCTTTCTGAATTTGATTAAAGATCTGAGTCTCCTTCAGTGTAAGTAAAAATCTTGGTAAAACTCAATTTAGTATAATTTTGAGTCAAGAACTTTAGTGTTTTCTTTGGAGGGTTTCACTTAATTTTTGACATTGAGTTAGAAAAAAAGGGGGTAAGGGCTAGAGATGATCTATGAAGCATATTTCAAACAGAGAAATAACAATATTGTATGATATAATCGATATCTCCTTCAAAGTACATTGGATGCTTTCAATGGATTGTACTTTTGAATGACAAATACATTAACTAATCAGAATAAAACTTTAAGAGGTATGTCGGAGGGCACACTTTTGTAATTAAGATAGCAAAGGATAATTCTGGTCTTAAGTTGTGATACATTTGCTGGAGGTGCTCTTACACCTTTTGAATTGGTCTTAAGACTCTTAACTTAACCTTTCACAGTTTTCTATTTGATGTACTCAAGGGTCAAAACATATGAAATAGTATGTCCTGACTTGTGAGTGATGTGTAACGGCAATACATTGAATATGGAACTCTGGTTCTTTTAAGGCCAGTTTCATCTTGTAGCAGAGGCATGACACTGAACCATTTCCTGTCCTTATTTTTGATATCTCTCTACATACACATTTGGTATTTTTTTTTTCTTTTCCCTAGCCGCTTTTTTTGATCACAAAACCAGGTTGATTTGACAGAGGGACGATATTTGCTATCTGGTGCATCTGACGCATCAGTTCTATCTATGATGTTCAACGTGCAACGGATTATGAGGGAGGTGGTTTGGTTGCAAAGCATAAGTCCTTAGTTGTTGTTGACAAGCAACACGAACATGGGCATAAGTATGCTATATCATCAGCCATATGGTACCCTGTCGACACTGGTCTCTTCATCACTGGTTCTTATGATCATCACGTCAATGTTTGGGATACAAATACTACACAGGTAGTTATGCCTCGCGATCGTTTTTTGCTGTGCTCTGTTGTATTTCAGCATGTCTTCCTACTCACTGTAATCTGACATTTGGTTGATCATTTTTTTGGGTTGGCTTTACATGGGTTGGCTTTACAGGTAGTAATGAATTTCAAACTGCCGGGAAAGGTTTATAGGGCTGCTATGTCTTCACTGGCCACGTCCCACATGCTAATCGCTGCGGGCACTGAAGACGTTCAAGTGCGCCTTTGTGATATTGCTTCAGGGGCATTTTCTCATACATTGTCTGGTCATCGTGGTATGCTTGTATGTCACCCTGATTAATCTATTCTGTTTTATTCCAGAATTGCTCTAGTCCATGGGGAACCCTAGATTTCCATACCTAGCATCTGTACGAGGCCTCAGTGTGGAAGTAGAAGTTCTTCTAAATTGGACTTCATCTTCTTTGCTCTCAGCCTTGCAACATGTGGTAAGTAATCTTAACAAGTTCTGATTACTGGGTTCCATTGCCACATGGTCAACATCTTGCTCCGGGTTGGTCTTGGAGAGAGAGATCTCAGCAGGAAGATATCGTCACATCTTTATGCCATGAAAAATCAATGGCGTGCTCTCCGTACATAGGAGAACCCCATGCTACCTCTTAGCGCCTCTAACTGCCATATGATATCAGTGCCACTACCTGTTTAAATAACTTTACTAACAAGTGCCGAGATAGTCAGAGCTGATTGTGCAGTGCTCCTCATCTCTTTCTTCTCCAAGTTAATCTCTTCTTGTTTGGGTACCTGTTCAACTCTGGAATCTCCATTATTGGGTCTTTCCTCTCCTTCTTAGGGTGGGATGCTATCAACCAATGTGTTCAGTGCCATCTCAGTAGCTGCTACAGTTTTTAAAGGCTCTGTCTTGTCTACTAGCGTACTTTTTTCCTGGCTGCCAGGCGGCAACATAAGCTAAACTATTCATGGAATTCGATTGGATGTATGAAGAGGTGGAGAAGGACCCAAATTTATATCCGGTAACCATCTGTGTCAAGCTGTCAACAATTGGTGTATATATGTGTACTCTGTGCACAACAATCTAAGAATTTGGGATTCAATTCCCGTTCTCAACCCTGACCAATATGAGCTCGAAGTTTCCTTCGTAACTCTTGAAACTTCTTTGTAGTGGCTCCCTTCCATGGTTCATTTCATATGCAACCTCAAACTGGCTCTATTTCATTATATTCCATCCCTATCCCAATTCCATTCATTTAATATCTCTTTGATGTAGATGACATAACATATGTCGTTTCGAGTCTATCTCTTTATAAGGAAAGTTTAAAAATCATCAAACTTAGTAGAGAGGAAGTCAACCAGGGTACTGCCGTGAAGAAATTTAGACCTTGATCGTCGATTTGTATCTTCATATTTGTAGCTCATCATAATTTTATAAAATAACATTTGACTTTTTTGAATTCACATGTCACATCTATAATATAAATTGATTTTACACTTTTGCATGCCCTCAACATGTCCATGTCTTAATTTTTTAAGAAGTGGTGTGTCCGCGTCCCTGACCGTTTCTATGCTTCTTGGTGTGAATCGTTGGAGATAGTTGCAGTGGAATAGAAAAGGTGCCAGGCTAGTTTGAGATTAGAGTGGGGCAGGGCAGCAACAAAAGTAGAGTGGAGGAGGGCAGCAACAAAAGTGGTTTGTAAAGCATGATAGTTTCAGGCGAAGCATGCCACACACCTTTAATTCCGACTTCTTAACTGTGAATGGATTTGCCTCAAGCCTTGGGTCACATTCCTCCCTCCATGACTATTAGCGCTAGACAGCAAAGACACTGAACGGGGACAACGAAAGACACAAATTGTTTATATAAAAATTAAGGCATGGACGTGCTGGAAACACAAATAAAATAGATTATACTATATTGGTTTATTTACATGTTTTATATCCATATTAAAAAATACCACGAATTTTAATCAAACCAGTGATACAACTACAAGGCAAAACAATAAGTTATCATGATATCATAACAAGGTCACTATTTCGTAAATTTTATCATAGTATCCTCAAAGAAAGTTAAAGGCAAAATAGTTATTAGCTTATAAATATTTGCTGTAGTAGTGAAGAATGGTACGTGTTGAAGTATATATGCTTCGTCGGTGAATGTTATCCGGTTTGTTGATGATGCGGGAGAACCATAGAACCTTCTTGATAGCTTGCTTTTCATAGTTGGGCGCTTACTCCTGATACTTTCTTCATAACAGGCACACATCTATCTAATTATGCATCATGTATCTTCTGTTCTGATAGGGTAAGTGGTAGTCGGGTATGTGAGAAGATGTGTGGCTGACTGGCTGCTAAGGGATCCATGTTACCATTCAATGCATTTTCAGTTAGACAGTTTGCATCTGTTGTTTTATGGAGATTAATATTTTCTTTTTAGTTTTGTATGTTCTGTCCCTGTAGATAGTGGGGATGATGGTGTTGTCCACACAACAATAACAACAACAATAACATAACCCATTTAGTCCCCAATAATTGGGGGTATGGGCGGGGGAAGGATAGGAGACAGACCTAACCTTTGGCAATAAATGCACAAAGTGGCTGCTCCCAGAATACCACTGAAACAGATGGATTGGAGACAGACCTAACCTTTGGCAATAAATGCACAAAGTGGCTTCTCACAGAATACCACTGAAACAGTGATCCCCCTATACCGTCGCGTTTGCTGTGGAATCATGCCCTCAAATCAAAGCCAAAAGGCATCAGAGAGGGCAGACCCAAGAATCATTTTGATTTATGTGCACATTACCATGCTTCTTTCATTCAGCATCCAGAGCATTGGCGTTGCACAGCAAGGATGATGGTGTTGTCCCTCGATGTATTTTAATATGTATAGGTATGTTTGTTAAATCTCTCTGTAATGAGTTATTCTTTCTTCATCCGTTTGTTTATGTAGTGCTATTCGCTTGTGTGCTTATATTGTATTGAATCGTCCTTGCGTTTGAAGATGGTGTAATGACAGTGGAGTGGTCTACTTCTAGTGAGTGGGTTTTAGTTACTGGAGGATGCGATGGTGCAATACGTTTCTGGGACATCAGACGTGCTGGATGTTTTTGTGTTCTAAATCAGTCCCACTCGAAGCTAGGAGACGCCCACCACTTTTAGAGTGTTCAGTCCTGAATAAGGTTCACTTCTGTCCTCCTATCTGCAGCAAAGCTATCCATACCTGATAATTAATATTGTAATGCGACAAACTTATGTCCCATTGTGGTTAACTCGTGATATTGAACGTATCCATCTCTTACCCTTGATACTTGATTCTATCCCTAGGGTTCAACATCAAAATCCATGTCAACAGGCCAAAGCTCAACCACAAAAGCGCGTGCACCTCAGCGGAAAATGGCTCCTGGGAATGGTTCAAAACAGTCTGCTATCAGTAAAATACCTAGTCTAGTTAAAGGTTCTGCGAGGCAGAGACTACATCCAGGAATGTTATCTAGTCAGGATCGCACCACCGCTCATTATGGAGCTGTTATTGGGTTGAAAGCGACGGAAGATGGCATGTATCTTCTAAGTGCTGGTTGAGTCTGTTGTTTGTTAGAGTAAATTCCTTTCTGGATAGATTATTTTAAACGTATTTTCACAATTATATGGCATTTATCTTTGAAGTGCAGGTTGAGTCTGTTGGCTTGTTGGAGTAAAAATCCCTTTCTGGGTAGATTATTTTAAACGTACTTGCACAGAATATAATTGTTATTGGATTTACCCCAAAAAAAAAAAAAAATTAGATTACACTTGGTTGGAACTTACTATGGCTCTATTCTAGCACTTGATTTATTTGTTGGCGGAGGTTAAAAGAAAAAAAAAACAAGAGAAGGCTGCTTTCTCATCGTTAGAAAGAAAGGTGGGGCCTTGGTCTTTATATTGATCTCGTGGCTGGTACTTCCCACATTCATCATTTTGCGATTTGTTCCTCTGTAAAAGGTGAATGCCTGACTTGTATTTTTTATTTTGGGTCATAACCTTGGGTGAGTTGGTGAAGAAAAGTGTATGTGGTGACTCTATGAGCTAAAATCACTTCTTTTTCTAAAAAGCATTATGAATGATTAAGCCTGCCTATTTGTATCGTCTCGGCTTCCTCCTAGAAGCTACTGCTTCTGCCTCTGATTGGTGATGGCTAGGTAGGGACAAAATCAGAATCTTTTGGAATATAGATCAGTTCATGGACTGCCCCACCATCTTTCCTGTGCATTCTTCTATCGAGTTGTCCTAACTTGGTATAATGTTATTACCATCTTTATAATGCTTTTATTGCAAATTTGCAATTATGACCTTATGCTACACGTTAGTTTCCTTTAACTGGCTGTTGGCTCCTGCGTATCTTTCACAAACACTTCCCTTTTTATGAGAGCAATTACTATAGAGCTGCTTGTTTTGACGACTCACTTTAGATGAATTTTTTGAGTCTTCTTTGTATTCTCTGAAGAACTAGTAGATAACACAGGGAATTAATGCTTAGTGTTCTTGAGTGCCACCTGCCCTTGCTTCACACCAATTATAGAAAGCCATACGCCTGTTTCTTGGATCACTGGCCTTGGCATGCCTATTAGCAGCAGACCACTACCAAAAGGATAGGCACGACATTATCTGAATGGGGATGAATGAAGCAAAAGTGGCAGTCAAGGAACAGCTAGTAGTTTCTTTAAGGCAGTCAACGTAAAACTGTTCAATAACCCTGAACAAAACATTTGGAATAAGTACTTCATTTTTTTGACATACAAAATTTCAGGGTCTGATTCAAGGTTATGGCTGTGGGACATCGAATCCGGCTGCAACACGTTGGTGAACTTTCAAACTGCTCGCTTACAAACTGGGAACGCGATGCAGTTATCCACAACACAAGGTTCAACCCTTGTTTTCGTGCTATGCATGACATCTGTGAAAGTAAGATGTCATTTTTGTAGTTCTTGTCAATGTTCAGCATGAGACAACTGGTGGTACAATTTTGAACTTATGAACTGAATTTTTTAGGTATTTGATATGTGGTCAGGAAAGACTCGTGGTCACTATGACCATGTGAATTGTTGCTGTTATAGCATGCAGGACCAGGTGAGAGGTGATTGCAGTCATTTTTATTCTTTTCTGTTCTGTAGGACGTGTACATGTTTACGAAACCCGTCAGCGGGCTTGGGCTGTTACACGGTCTTGGGTAGAACTCAACCCCAAAAGCTAGCTTATGAAGTGAGGGTGCCCTCACGCTTATATATTTCATATTACTTTGGCAACCAGGCGATGTGGGACTTCACTTCACACCCTCCCTCACGCGCAGCGTGCTCACTCGGCAGCACCTGCCGCGTGCAGGCCAGGGACACGCACCCTACCCATCTCTGATACCATGTTACACGGTCTTGGGTAGAACTCAACCCCAAAAGCTAGCTTATGAAGTGAGGGTGCCCTCACGCTTATAGATTTCATATTACTTTGGTAACCAGGCGATGTGGGACTTCGCTTTACATGGGCTTCTACTTGGTTTGCCGTTGATGAATTTAAGTTCTTAAACACATTAATGGCATCATGAGGACAAATTTTTGGCATATCAACTAGAAGAGTTGCACCCAAAATTATTTCCCAGTTATGTGGTCAATATTTGTCCCCCAAGTATGTTTTGTTATTAGGGCAATGACCTCATGCACACAAGAAGGATTAATGAATGATGAAAGGAAACCTAAGAGTGAAGTTGTAAGTAATGAATTGGGTTACCCCCCATTTTGATTCATTGAAATCCAATTGCAGGGAGCCCAATTAAAGCCGGAGTAATGTTCTATAAAAGGGGTGTGCACGAGTCGGTTTGGGTTTGGCCCCCACTGTTACCCGACCCGAAATGATCGGGTTAGAAGTTTCCAGACCCGAACTCGACCGATTAGGCAGACAGAACCAAACTTAACAGGTTATTTGGATTGTCGGTCGGGCTCGGCCATTATCAATGAAGAAACAGAGTTTTTTTAGCTGAGAGAGAGAGAGCGCTTGAATCAACTTCTTCATTCATCTTTCTTTTGAAAAACTCCAAAAAGCAAAATAAAAGCATGAAAATATCTGCAAAAGGTTGAGTTAAAACAAGGATACAAGTAAGAGGAGTTTTGGGGAGGGAGATCGAAGAAGCTTTGAGTTGTTGAGGGAGACTCATTTTTTCCACTGCAACTCTACAAGTCTGGGCTGGCGATGAACTGTATGAGAGAGAGAGAGAGAGATTGCGGTAAGTTTTTTTTTTTTTGATAAGGAATGGAAAAACCATCTGGTTTTCGAGATAGGAGTAATTAAGAGGGGGAGAGGGTGGGTGAGATGGAGATGATAAGGTACCTTGGAATATGGAGAGAGAGAGAGAGACGGTACCTTTACAATATATATATATATATATATATATATATATATATATATATGGAGAGAGAGAGAGAGAGAGAGAGAGAGAGAGAGAGACGGTACATTTACAATATATATATACACACACACAATTAGGATCCTATCAGCACGCCCTGATTTCAAAAGAATACGAACTCCCGTTTTGGGCCGTTCGATCTCATCGAACGGCTGGAGAGAGAGAGGAACGTTGTTTGAAGCTCGCGGGTCAAAACCAGGTAAAAGGAGTCCATGCGGGTCAGGATCCAGGTTAAAATAACCCACGCGGGTCATAACCCCTCTTCATTCTTACGCGTTTAGACCATCTTCGGCAGAATCGCTATCCCGCCGGCGATGCCATTTTGGCGACCGAAACCTATCAAAACAACGCCCAGCAGCCTCGCCAAGGCCGTCGCCATTTTTGTGGGAGCTACAGTACCTCGCCACAGGCGGCGAGGTTTGGAGAGAGATCGCGAGCTTGCCAGGAGTTCTCTCTCTCTCTCTCTCTCTCTCTCTCTCTCTCTCTCTCTCTCTCTCTCCTCTTGGCCAGAAAAAACGAATCGCAGGTGGAGTGCTCTTAAAATCGATTTGACAGAAGAAGATTGAAGCTCTCGCCGAGACGATGTCCATGGTCTAAGAATCGTCGTCGGAGAAGATGGCCGGAGCTCGCACGCGCCGGTGAAAGTCCGCGCGTGCGAGAGAGTGAGATCCTCTCTTGCGGTTGGCGTGCACGCGCCGTACTGGGTAGAACACGAGTAAGATTTTTTGTTTGTTTGTTTTTTGAGCCAAATGGCTAGTCTGTTGGGTAGAGGTGATATTTTTTGGCTAGTTATATCAGTGTATGGCATACTTTGTGGCTAATTTGGTGAAAATTTTGTTGAGTTTGTTGGAGATGCTTAGAGAGAGAGAGAGAGAGAGAGAGAGAGAGAGAGAGAGACGACAGAAACGAAGAAGAAGCAAACCAAATCGAAGAAGAAGAAGAAGAAGAAGAATGAAGGATTTTGGGTCTCGATTTTGACCCCCAAGGTATCTCTCGCCCTTTTTGGTTCGATTTCGAAGAAACTAGGGCTCAGTTTGAATTTTCTGGGTTTCGCTTTGAAAGGTTTCGATTCATCGATCTCTCTCTCCCGCTCTTGCTCATTCTCTCTCTCTCTCTCTCTGGTACGATTGGTAGATTTCTCCTTCGATTTTTATTATGAAAGTCCAGATTTTGAACTGCTGTTTGTATGATGAAGGGTTTCGAAAATCTAGGTTTGTATGATAGTCGCTCTGTTGTTCTCCTTTGATTTTGAACTGGTGTTGTTAGGACCTATAACAAGAAAAGGAAAGGAAATTAAACTGCCATTTTTCTTTGCAAAAATTAGAATCCTGCTCATTTGAGTGTGCAACTATTTGTTCATGTTTTCTGGTGATTTGAGGAAAAATTTGCATGATAGTTTTTACAGTTTCCAAGATAACTAGAACTAGAAGAATTGCCAATAGCCAATGGAGATTATTCATGGGAAAATTCGTTGGTTGCAACTCAATCAAAGAAAATCTGTTTTGGTTCTTCCTCTAGGTTGACGCAACTGATCCTCCTTCCTATGCCCTCTCCCTTCTGGGCAGGTTGGATTTGAATTGTAGTTTCTTTCTCAGAAAATGACTCTATGGGACATGTGCTGGCTGTTTTCATAGTTATCGAGTATGTAAGTTTTCTTGTCCTCATAGTTAATTTTCGTTTTTGGTCTATTCGTGTTTCAGGATGGGAAAACAACTCCTAAAAAGATCGCGACATGCGGAGATTGAGATGGTTATGGCAAAATGCAGAGATGGAGATGGAGATGATGAGAGTGTATGTTTTGGTTCTTTCTGTTCTTGTGGATTCTGGTATTACATTTCCATCTTGCACACTTGAATGTTGTTGGATAAGTTAATACACGTGGTTGAGCCTAATTACTAACAACTTAAAGTTTAGGGGACAACTGATGATCTTACTCCACAATATAACTCTGATTGTATTATACCTTAAATGTCTTTTAACTTGCTTTTCACACATCATAATCAGATTGCTGTTCTCTGTTTGGAAAGATATCTTACTTGTGGGGCAAAGCGATGAGAACTTAGTTCTGATTCAGGACTAGAATTCTTATGAGACTGACGAGGAGTATTTAGCTTTGATTAGTCCGGACTCCGTACATCAATAATAAACAGGTCTTGCCTACTACATTAGCCTAGATTGCTGTTCTCTGTTTGGAAAGATATCTTACTTTTGCGGCTTCGTGTGTCGAAGGCAACACAATGCGAAATTAAATCACATTTTGTGTGTTTTTTGTCCAGCCCATATAAGAAAAAATAGGAAAACCCCACGTCCCCTTCTCACCCATGGAAAAAAAAGTCTTTCTTTGACAAGGACATGATATACGAGTTAATTATGGAAATAGGACACAAACTAATTTTTAATGCCAAGAGGACATATCACCTATACATTCCTAAAATGCTCCCGCTAGTCTATGAAAGTGCCTAAACCCCCAAATGAAAGTGCTTAAACCTAAACGCTAGAGTACTCTATGAAAGTGCCTCAAACCCTAGGGTACCTATGAAACTGCCTAAACCACTAAAACCCTATAATTGGAAAATGTACCCTAAACCTAAACCCAATGGTACCCAATGAAAGTGCCTAAAATACTAGGGTACCCTATGAAAGTGTCTAAACAACTAAAACCCTATAATTGGAAAGTGCACCCTAAGTGTCTAAACCCAAAATGCCTAAACCCACTATAACTTACCCCAAATAGCTTAACCCCTTAAAATTGAACCCAAAATTGAACTCAATCCCAAAATTAAAAAGTGTCCCACGCATGAGAGAGAGAGAGAGAAAGAGAGAGAGAGAGAGTGATGGGTAAAAAAAATGAAAGTGACGGCATGACTCGCCATGCGTGGGTCACTCTTTTTGGGAACGGTAATTAGTAAGTTAGGATGCACAGCAGCAAATGGAAAATCGAAAAGGTCATGCGTGGGTTCGTCCGTCAACACAGCAGCAAATGGAAAATCGAAAAGTTACGGGCTCTAATGCTATAGTATACCGTGGATTAATGGTGCGGACACGGATTCAAAAAATAAAAAACCGTGACTCACGGTCCGGACACGGATTTTGATTTTAAAACCGTGGATTAACCGATCCGGACCGTGAGATTTTTATTATATATAATTTTAAAAAAAAATATACATGTATAGGTAAATAGTTTTACCACTTTTGTAGCCCACTTGGTTTGGAATTCAAAAATGATATCCGGGTCTTGTAGTTGTGACTGTCTATTTAGATGTGTTTGTTGGCATGTTTAACAAGTTTGATGTTTACACTTTACAACGCTCAAGCCCATATTTATAGGCTACTGGGTTTGGAATTCCAAAATGAATTTTGGGTTTTGCTTTTCGGCTATCTATTTTGATTCCATAATGTTCAAGTTTAGATTGAATTTTGATTCCAACAACATTAATTTGTTGGAATGTTTAAGAAGCTTTCATTATTTCTTTCCAACTCTTTCTATGTTCTTCTTGACGCTTTATATTCTCATCTACTAACTATACTACTCAAGTGTTTGTTTCAATCTTGAGTTTGGGTTTTGAATGAGTTGATAAATTTTTTTTGGAATAAGTTGAAAATCCGTGGACAAATCCGGAACTGATCCGTGACTCGCGGATTGGGTTGGAACCGAACCGTGAGACTTTTGGATCGGACACGGATTTTATTTTCAAAAAACCGTGACTCGCGGATTAGGATTGGATTCATCCCAATCCGGACCGTGAGCACCCTAAGTTTAAGGGGTTGCTTCATTTTCATAAAAAACCTATCTAGAACCATAAACCTTACTAGAATAAAAACTCATTAAAATTTGAAAAAAGAAAACCCTAATTTTTGAAATCGAACTGAGAGAGAAAACTCGCTTCGATTAAGGGCTGGAAATCAAAGGAGAAGAACACGTTCGAACCATAGTTGTGTTTTGAACGAGAGAGAGAGAGAGAGAGAGAGAGAGAGAGAGAAACCGTAACCTTTGATTGCTTCGTTCTTCTTCTCTGCGATTTGGTTCGACATTTGAGAGGATTTCAAATCATTAAAATTTGAAAGAAAAAAAAAAATCCCTAATTGACAGTACGCAACCAGTGAGAGAGAGAAAACGAGAAGAGAGAGAGAGAGAAACCTTCGATCTACTCTTCATCTTCGATTTGCTGTTGCAACGTTCATCTTCTTGGTTCGAGATATGAATCGCCTCTTCTCTTCTCTCTCTCTCTCTCTAAAAGTTGAGAATGACGATGGGAACAAGATTTGTGGGGGGTTTGACCCGCGGGTGGAGTATGACCCGGATCCTGACCCGCTGACCTCTTTTTACCCAGTTTAGACCCGCGAGATTAAAACCAACGTTCATCTCTCTCTCTAGCTGTTGGATGAGATCCAACGGCCCAAAACGGAAGTTCGGATTTTTTAAAAAATCAGGGAGTCCGGATCCGGGCTATATATCTAACCTTATATATAAGAACACAAGTTGGCTTGTCACTTTTTGCCATTTTCGGACCAAAATAACCTTCTCCTTTTAGCATGGAAGGTTTAAATAGTTGGGGTATTTTGGGTATTTCAAAATTGGTACTATCAATAAGTGTTGCGGCTGTTGCCTCTTGGGGATAGTTTCTTCTCTACTTCTACTTGTACTATTACGTGTGGTAGTAGGCATGATAGAGCCATTTTTTTTTACTTTTGTTGTACTTTATCATTAGTTTCACATACTAAAGGGTTTCAATAGAAGTTGGTGATACAGTGTGACTCAAGAAAATGAAGTCAGGTAGTACCAAACAACAGTTGCTTCAAGGATTTGCTTTGTCTACAAGGAAATGAGGTACAAGGAAAAATTTCTTTTCCCTAATTTACGGATACGACGTACATGTATCCCCTCCTCCAAGAAGAAATGAGAAAATAAGGTAAAAGAGAAATTTCTTTTCCCTAATTTAATGATTCAACGTACATGTATCCCCTTTTCCAAGAAGAAAACATATGTTGCCTCTCTCCCATTCTCGTGTGTATATATATATCAACCCAAAAATATGACATGGTCTTCTTTCAACTTGAGAAGGCAGACTGAAATTTAGAGGTCTATTGCTTTGTTTTCTAAGAGACGAACACCGACTAAAACACTTGCGGTATGATGCTGTTGACGTATGGAATGGTTAATTTCTAATAGTTTGTACTGTGCGTAGGTATTTAAATACACCTTTTCTACATTGTCGTTATTTCCTTTTCTTCGTTTGAAGAAATCATCCAGTCAATAAACCCTTTTTCTACTGCCTTACATGTGTTGTTACTTTGATTGCTATTCTTTCTTTAATCTTCACACTATTAGTTCAATTTTGGTCCTTCATTTGCATGCAACACTCTTGGCAATTTGAGGGTTACAACTTTCTGTTTGCTCTAGGTATTGTTCAAACCCTGTTTATGGATTTGCGGCGATTTCGATTACTTATGTTCGCTTTGTATTTGATTTACAATGAATTTAGCGCTCTTATATCTCTTTTCAACTGCTTATCTTGTATCTTATGCTTTTCCTTTTAAGTTTGTAACTTGCAATTTATAAGACATGAAATTAATAATTTATATTTTACGTTGGTTTTGCAATTCAGCTAGAGCTCTGAGTATACAAGATGATTTGGCATCACGTTGTCAATATTTTATGAGCCATCTGAGCCATCTCAAAAAGAATCATGATAGGCACATGCAGCAGAATGGAGTAGAGGTACTACATGTATTGTTCTAATGGAGAAGTGTCATTTTGGTAACTGTTTTAGTCTACCGCAGCACAAGAAATTCGGAATATGTGGTTGATCGAGATTTCAACATGGATCGCTTGCCACATTTTGCCACTTTCGAGAAAAGAAGATTTGCATGTACGGTTTGTTCTTCTTCTTCCCTTCTGATTTCTGGCCCTGTTGCTACCCTTCATGTTAAAGGATAGCTTTTGTGGCTTTCTTTTGGCCCATCTAATGGTATAATTATCTCTGCTTTTCAGTATAACAAGGAAAAGCTACCTCTTACTCTTTGGGTTAAGTCGGTTGGGAAGCGTCCTAAGTTCCTAGCACTCTCCTCTTTCATCTACTCTTTATTTCTCCTAACCATCTATATATACTGTGGCAAACTTGTCCTATGCATTGGAGCTCCAATTTCAGAGCACGCTTTTCATTTCTGGGTGTATTAACCAAAACACCCAAGGCTTATATAGTTTATTTGGGTAAGCTCTTTGATTTTTGGTGTCTTATTTCAATTGGGTTTGTTCCATAGTTGATTTTTCCAACTGGGAATCTTTGTTTTTTTTTTTATCTTTTCAGAGTTTGGCCAGTTTCTAAAGATTCTGAATTGGTATTGATATGGAAATTCCATTTCCTTTGCGATTCTATCTTACTTCATTTGGGTTTGTTCGGTAGATTGAGAGATCCAGAATGAACAGAGAGGAGAGGGAAAATAATAGAGATGTTACTCTTGAATCCATGTCTCCAATGTCTTCCCCAAGATAAGTTATTAGAATTTATGTCAAGTCACTAACCGAGAAATCTAAATTCTTTCATCACTTGAAATGAATTTAATGGAATTTGATGGTTTGTTTTTGGATTTTCTTTGTTGTCAGGCTTCCACAACAGTCCTAAACTAAAATGGTAAGTAACTCTCTCGAGGATAAAGATGAGTTCATTTATTTTTCTATGACTCCTCTTTGGCTCTACTAAACCTTCTTACCATAGGATTAGATATATACTACTATTCATGAATAAAAGGTGACATTTCCTTCTTTGGTTTTTGCTCCCTCTAATGCTTTTTTGGTGAAAATGTGAGGCTTCACAATGATCAGCATTTTGGTCGTCATATTTTTTGTTGATTATTGCAGATGGTCTTTCATATTTAGAGAACATGAGGAATTTTTCACTCTCAGCACACTATTTGATTAAGAAAATAGAAATGACTACAAAACTGCAGTCACTTTCATTTTTCACTTTTCCAGTAACTAAAACATCTTATATTCTATTGAAGGTGCCATATGGCCTCAATTTGTATATGATAATTTTTAAAAAAAAATCAACATATATTTTCTGTTAGATATGCTTTTACGTTTTTAGATTAGTCATTTGTCTTGATAAGATGAGTTATGTAAAAAAAAAATAAAAATAAATTATGTTCAAAATCCAAAAGAAAGTTCACCAAAGACGATTTCCTTTGGAAACAACAGTATTTGTTGTCTTTGTCGTCTTCCTATCTGAACTTTGTTTGTTTTTATTACATATTTTTATAAATTTTATGTTGTAGTTGATTTTAATCCTTTGCTTCCTAAAAAATTGATAATCAAACTAGAACTCAGAGCATTTCCAAAAGTGGAGTTGCTATTTGAAATTATTGCTATAATTTAGCAATGACTAATGTCAAACTGCTATTCCAGAACAATGTTACAAATGCTATTTCTTCACAAAATGTCATTTTTCTTGCCATTTATGGGTCTCACGATGAGAGAGGTAGAAATAGATGGCTTTATTTGGCACAACATATAGTTATAGGTAAATATAAAAGGTTTCCTCACCGTTAGAGAAGACAATTTGGAGCCTCATGCTATTATATAATTATAGCAACACATATAGTATGCCATTGGAGAAGCTCTTAGTGTACCTCTTGATTTAGTTGCAACATATTACTACACAAGTTTATTGTTTTATTGGTGCGCAATTTACTTGCTTCGAAAGGGAATAAGAAAAAAAATAATTAAAAGAGATGGAGAAGTATACTGTTTTCTTATACTAATTAATTGTTTGTTTTTTATATAAGACAGATTTAATGAAGGCATATATGCAATCACATTTGGCTACACAATGTATAGTTATCTCTTATATGAAAAGGCTATGTTAGTTGTTTGGGACGGTTTTAAAATGGTTTGTTATTTCATGATGCTACAGAATAAATGAAGATAACGAAAGAGGAGCAATGTAAATTGCTAGCTTTAAGGCAAAAGAAGCTTCCAAATTTTGTATTGCAATTACCAAGAGCCTATGCAATGTTATGTTTGAAAATTGAAATTACAGCTATCTGTTCTCTTCGTCACTGTTTTTGTGAATAGCATCCTATCGGTTGATCATGTTTCTTTCCACCAAGGTATTGCATATAAGAGATCGATTTATGCTTAACCAATCTGCAAAAAATCATAATATTAACAGATCTAACAAGAAAAAGAATAAGAAAAAACTTGGTCAGTGCAATTGTAAAGTCGTGAACTTATTTTAATGATAATCGATATTATCATGTTGTGATAAATCCTTCTCTCACGTCGAAGGAATGACTGTGCGAATGAACCACAATGGGCAATAAGTGACGTGCGAAGCACGTCGGTTTTCAACTAGTATATATATAGGGCAAGCTTCTAGTCCGGACTCTGGGACTCCGGACCTTCACTTTCCCGATATTTTTTTTATGATCTGAACCGTCCAATGTGTTTAAAACGTGTTTTTAAGACCCCCCCGCTAGAAATCATAAAAAAAAAAAATTCCGGGAAGGGCTTGATCCAAACATTTTTTCACAAAACTGTATATGTATAGTTTTTGTGAAAAACTGCTTGGATCAAGATCTTCCCGGTATTTTTTTGATGATTTCTCGCGGGGACCCTTAAAAACACGTTTTAAACACATTGGACGGTTCGAATTTTGCAAAAACAATTTTTAAAAATTTCAAAACACCCAAAAACTTCCAGTCATCCCTGACTGGAAGCTTGCCGTGTGTGTGTGTGTGTGTGTGTGTGTGTGTGTGTGTGTGTGTATTTTACCAATTTTCGACGATCTGAATCGCTCAATATTTTTAAAATGTGTTTGTTAAGGCAACCAAGTGAGATCACAATTAAACACATTACCATAATTGTTAAAAATCTACGATGCACGAATTGTAGGAATTTCATTTTAGGGTTATCTGATTTCAACCGATCCTATCTTTTTATTTCCAACATCTGTCTTCAGGAGTGCTTAGAGCTAAGTGATGGAAGAGTCGTGTGCTTCTAACTCGGATTCCTCCAACGGTCTGCCCTCTTCCACACGTTGCCAATGTTGAATATCGAACGCTTGTATTCTCTTATTCGGGAAACGATGCCCCGTATCTTTTTTGTATGAAAATCCTACGATGCGATCGCGTATATTATGATATATACACGTATCCTAATTCAGTATGTATCCTACGATTACTTATTGAAAAAAAAAGTTGGATCTTATTTTAAGAAGCGAAATCCCAAACACATTAATCTAAGCCATTTGATCTAATTATGGCAACATTCGAAACATTTTATAGAAATTCAACCTCAATGTAGGGCTTGAATAGATGAAAGAAGCCTGCCTCAACTGTGGTTTGGCTGAATCATATAAGGGCTATTCTTTTCTATTCATAACTAAGGCAACAGAAAGCCTTAATGTGATAGACCTCAGTTGAGAGATTAGAAATTTTGCATATTAAAATTTTATTTTTTTTAAATGTAAGTATAGTTTGCTGGTGTTATCTGGTATAACTACTTTTTGTATATTGTATATCAATTATGGTTATTGATGTTGAAACATAAACTATATTTAGTATTTTAGCACAAGAAAGTCAACTTCACATAAACCCAATTGACAAAGCCCAAAGACGAAAGATATTATCAAATGGGATGTAAATATCTAGTTTCTAGGAGTTCCACGAATATACATCTTTTAGAAATTCTAGAATATCCTCGTAAATATCTAGTTTCTAGGAGTTCCACGAATATACATCTTTTAGAAATTCTAGAATGTCCTCGTAAATATCTAGATTTTTTGGTGAAAATTATACTTTAAAGTTTATCTTATATGAAAATATCTTTGGACTAGAGCCTTCCATGGGGTAGTATAAATAGGGATGAATTCTAATCATTCTGTACCTGGCTAAAAAAGAGTTTTGAGTTCAAGTGTAATACAAGTACATTCCTTCCCCATTCTTTGTTTACGTATTTTTTCCTCTTCCAAAATATTGTCGAACTAAACATTAGAAACTCACACTCTTCCAACAAACGTATCTTAAGATACACGACGATTTTACAAAGGAAAAACGATATATGATAGGTATCCCAATTTAAAAACACTGCTCATTACCACCTAGAAATAGCCCCTCGTTCTCTTTGATTTACAACCAGCTACTCCCAATAACTAACAAATATGTTGGAAAACTAAGGCACTAATGAAAGGAAAAGAATTCTCCAATTGAGAGTCCTGAAGATGAGGGTAAAGAAGGGCCTAATACCAGAGATGCGAAATCAAGTGATCAGACGCAAAATGGTGCTACCACAGAATTAGGCTTGGGGTAAATTTCTAAATTGTTCTATCAATTCAATAGCATTTTGATTCAACTCAATATTTGGGGTAAATCAGGCTAGTTCATTTGAAGAGAATCTGTGATCCGATCTAAATCACGTCGTACATGAGCCGGCTCCGTTAGATCTCGTCAAATAAATGAAATAGATAAAGGTTGATGCAGAAGGAATTTCTGAGGGTCGTCATCCGTTTCGTAGTTCTCATTCTTAGCACAGGTTGCATCAAGGAGTTTCTCATATCGCTCAAGACATTGGGATGGCATACGACTCACAATCGGCGCAATTGTCCTTCATTGGGTGGGCATGAGCTTAGCAAGATGAAGTAGTTTCTCATCTTTTTCCCTTGTCCACTCAGTCTACAAATAGTATGGAAATAAAATCAGTCTTTCCACGTATAAACTACTAGCATGCACAGAAATATATACAAAATCGAACTTGGAAGACATGAAATGTAGATCGATCCTTATCAAAGCGTGAGACTGGTTGGGTTTTAGGGGTCGGATCGACCAATGAATTTGTAAACAAATCTAACCCGTTCACAAATTTTTAAATCAAACGATAGAATTGATCGATCATAGTCACCCAATGATTGGCTTTGCTGTAAAATGCAATTTCTTGCCAATTTTCTTCCTAGTTTTTGTACATTTTCATTAGTATTTTTCTCTCTTCTTATCCTACTAACCAAACAGATAGAAAGGAATTTTTTTTTTAATTTTCCTTTCTTTCCCCCTTCTTTTCCCGTGTTCCAACTAAAGCCTAACATCTTTTTTTTTTTTTTCTCTTATTCCTATTGGATACCCTTGAAAACACGTTCCGAACACATTGAACAGATCTGATCATCGAAATTTGATCGGAAAAGTCGAAGTTCGAACCTAAGCAAAATTCGGAATCCCTATAGGGGTGGAACTGCCTAAAAAAAAGTATGAGAGGTGTCTTTGCAACTCGAGCAAAGTACAAGGGGTATAAGTGCAAATTGTCCTTTTTATTTTTCATTTTCATGTACTTAATACTTATGCGGTTGGCAAAGGGCAAATAAGGACTCTTTTATGGACCTTAATTTATTACTGGTTGAAATTGTAGAAGATCAATAAAGAATCTGTTATGGTAGTTTGATGTATACTCAAGATATGAATATCGTAAACAATAGACTTAATTAGATTTGGTTGAGAGTGTTCTGCATGGAGAACGAAGCAACCAATGTGAATATCGTAAACAATAGACTTAATTAGACTTGGTTGAGAGTGTTCCGCGTGAAGAACGAAACAACCAAAACTGGCAAAAGCTTTGGAGAACGTTCAAATTATATCACCATCATCTTCTCAAATTTTGGAGAAGAGTTAGCCAAAGCATCAGCCATAGATGGAGAAGAATCATATGATTTATTTTCTTTGATTATAAATTAGGTGAAGGATAGTAATCGTACTCGTTCCATGAACCAATAAATTGATTTTGTTCAACATATTTTCATCTTATTCTCGGTCTTAAAAATTGAGTTACAATTTTTGTAATGATCCGGATTTTTGTTTAAATAATCTTTTTATTCATAAAATTTTATTTCATATAATTAGGACATTGTATTTTTATATTAACGCTCTCGTAAATTTCCTACGCATCTAGAGGTGCGAGTGCATGAGTGAGTATTGTGTGCGTGGTGCACCTAATTATCTAAACTATATATATGTATGATTATCTATAATCCCATCAGTAAACTATATATATGTATGATTATCTATAGATATTATATACCCACCTAGGCACCTACTCACCCACTCTACCACCCACTCTATATCCTCAAATTTCTTTGTCTGGAAAGGAAATAGTAAACCCATTTAAGGCTTTGATTCCCATGTCGGAAGAGGAAAAGAGAAAGTGTCCTTTTAAATACCAAACTTCCCTCAGCCTATTGTATTTACTAGAACCAATAAGTTCACCTCCCCTCCTCCTTACACCACAGCGAGAGAGAGGACAATATACCACTCCCCAATATCACAAAACAACCAACCGTTTGGATCAAATCAAGTCAAGGAGCCGCCTCCACGCCGACGCTCCGTTTTCTTTCGCAAAAACCCGAAACCCCGCAAAAACTTCGGAGGAGAGGTAGCGTAGACTCTTATTCCACTCTCCCTAAATATATTATACGTATTATAGGCCTGTTTTTAATACTCGATTGATGTGTGAGTTATGTTTACAAACTCAAGTGTATAATCTGTCTTGATGCCAAACAGATCAGTCTACTTTGGAAAATGTTATAAAATATTATGTATCTCCGATTGTGTTGAATCTTATGTCAAATTGTAGATATACTTATTATCTTTAAAATGTTTCTGGAATCACTTCAATCGGATTTTTAAAACTCCAGAAAAATCGATTTTAGTGAACAATGGCGAATCTGGACGGGAAAAATTAGAAGGCGTGTTTATCTAATTTAATCTCATTTTTAGTAAAAGTGTTCTGTACGAATATTGTTCATAACTTCCTAATTTATAAATCTGTTAAGTTTCATGAAATTTGGAGATGTTTTGATATGGTTTTGAGAACCGTTTTGTGAAAACCGAAATATGTCCTACATAATTATCTTGTCGAAGTTTTATCAATTTATTGGAAACCTTAAACATTTTATTTTTCAATTCTGTTCCTACTGGAAGTCAAGTGTGATGTTTAGAATGTTTACCAATTTTTATAGCTTTTAATTTCATCTTTTGAGTTCCTAAATAATTCAATTTTCATCGTGAGTCAAAACTGGACAGTTTATGTTCAAGAGTAATTTGCGTGAGCTAAAAATTAGAATTTGGAGATATGTTCTTGAGACAAATTGATCCTAACTTTCTAAATAACTCTGTGGTAAAATTTTATAACAATCGGAATACATTTGAGTCGTGTAATTGACTAAATACTAAAGTGCACATAATCTGTGTTTTTTTTTTTCGGTTTATAAACGTATTGACTAAATGAACTTACATGCTAAATTTGACATACTGCTTTCTCTTACATTTATCATTATTGCTTTGCTTTGCTATTCAATTATTATTATTGTGAATGTTAGAATGGACAACTAGGTTCCCGGGTTGGGTGATTGTACGCGGATATCACATAGACGATGAGGTAAATGGAAAAGTGAATTGGAATTGATTGATGGGGAGTTACTCCGAGATTGTTGTTGAATGGCAGTTCCGCCAAGTGATTTGTTTCGGAGGATTGTTTGGCAGTCTGCCTTGATTCGAAACCCTAGGATGTGACACTCTGTGATTTGCTTCATTTGAATTCTGAGGCGTTATAAGGGTGGAAGTATTATAGACCGAGTCACGGCTATATACCTACAGGACCTGGCAGTTGCCATACGTAGCCCAGTGGTACAGTTAGTCCCTGGGAAATTCATCCTTGCGAGGCGGCTGACGGCTGGATTAAGTACGTAACTTATACCTTCCGTCGGGGCTCCCGAGTGAAGGGCAAGCAAGGGGGGAGTAAATCACAGTTTGGTCATATTCCTTAGTGGTTAACCGGGAGGAAAGTTCTCTAGGTTGAGAACTTAGATGAACATGTAAGTTAAAGGCTAGATAATGAAATCAGATACTTGTTTCCATTTCTGTACTGTTCTTCAATCATATATATGTTCTATGCGTAACTGTAATGTAAGGGTTAGTGGGCATAAGAGTTAGCTACTGGGTGATTTATCACTCATGGTGCTATTTTTGCCCTGGCATATCACGCCAGGTATCGAGGAAGATGGCGGCGAATTTATCTATCAGCAAGAGGGTCAGAATGATGATCAGATGCAGGAGGAGAACTGGAATCAGGAGCTGAATCTGAATCTGTAGAAGCCTAGAGTCTCCTTATTTTTATGTTGGAATAATGTATTATTTTTAATGTTGGATCTGTAATATTAATTTCTCAAACCGTACTAAGTATTTTGTAATGGGTTGCACGTCACGTTTTTCAACGTGTACTCTGATGGAAACTCTTTTTATTAAATTATTATTTCTACTTATTTTATTTCCGTTGTGTAAGAAGTAAAATTCGTTTTAATTAAATGGATCTTTTATTTTAATAAATATTTTAAAATAATGCTTCCGAAATTCGGGGCGTTACAATTTTCGTGCTTATAAATCGTACGTTAATTGTATATTTTTATGCACAAGAAAATGAGAGATACGCCTTTAACTCAACACTACTGAATAATCCATGTTTAGTAAACCGAACCGAACTGAACTGGTTTCACCCCTAATGTTTACTTCTACTTGTGTGATGCCATTACATTTTTTTTCGTGCGTTTCATGACTATCCATATGTCGCACAACGAAGAATATCCATATCCCCTCCCCAAGTCCCCTAGAATAGAAATAGAGTAGATTATGATTAATGAATGGCAAAAAAAAAAAAAAAAAGAATATCCATATCACGTAATCATGAAAATCAATTAGATAGGGGTTTTGATTGTACTCTTGTGGCAGTCGTAATTACAAGTTAGAATGGTTATAATCTCCAGTATGTAAAAATCTACTAGACTAATCTTTTGCGGAACAAAGGTTGTGCCCCACATCTCAAGCTTGTACAAGTGAACTTGGATGCATAAGTAGGAGCAGGGGCGGAGCTAGGGTTTTAGAAAAGTAGGGTCAAAATTTGAACTACGTGAGAGTCACTTTTCCGATTTGCTAGAAAGAAACAATTAGATTAACAAGTTAAACAAAAAGTAGACATATGTTAATAACTAAATGTAGTTTCGATTTACAATTGACACTTTTCATACTTTGGAAACGATGCATGATAGCTTCATTTGTAATGCTATAAAAAATATATTTCTCAATATAAACAACCAAACTATCATGCATCCATTGATCACACATTCGATTGCGAAGCCTACTCGTCACAATCTTTATAGCAGAAAATGCTCTCTCTATTGTGGCAATGGCAACTGGTAGAATAAGGGCCAAAGTAAGAAGTATATAAACCAAGGTGTAGACACATAAAATTTCTGACCTATCACAAGCTGCCACGTGTTGCTAGGACACATAAATTGGCTAATTAAATTTGCCAAGTGTCCACAAGTAAAAGTAAAAGTTTTACGGACAAGCCAATCAAATGCTGTCAAGTGTCCATAGGTCAAAAGTCTGAGCACAATAAGTGGCCAATTAAATGTTGCCACGTGTTTGCAAGTCAAAAGTCAGAGGCATGCGGAGGGACCACTTAAATGACGCCACATGTCAAAATGACACAATTATTTATTTATCAAGATTGGCCAATAAAATTATGCCACTTAGTGAAATAAATTCTATGTCACATTTTGTATAATTGTCTTTCCAAAAAATAAATAAGAGGAAAGATATTTATATAATTCTAATTATTTTCCTTTAAACCAAATAATTGAAGAGATAAGTATGGAAAGAGTTGCAGTCTTCCATAAACTCTCCATCACACATCCTTATAAATAGATGTGCTCTCTCTCTCTCTCATATTTGAACATCAAGACATTGAGCTTCAATCAGGACAGTCAGACATTCAAGCTCTAGAGCTCTGAAGATCAAGCCTCAAAGCCCTTCAGAATTTCTTGAAGTCAAACACGCATTCAAGCTTCCATTAGCAAGCAGAGCTCTGAAGATTCAAGTATCCAAAGCCCTTCAGATCTCTTCAAGTCTACATCAAGCTAGACGATTCTTCAAATCAAAGCCTCAAAGCTCTAAAGAACATTCAAGCTGCATCATCAATCTTTTCCACAAATCTCGGAGAAGATTCCGCCTTTTGCTTCGAGATCAAGCTTTCAAGCCCTCGTTTCAACATTCAAAGAGAAGAATCAGAGGATTAATTTCTTTTATTAGAAATTCATCAGAGATTGTAAACTCTAATTTCTTACATCAATAAAATTGATTTTGGTCAGCATTTTTCCATCTTTTTCGCAGACTCGAAATTTGTGTGATACAAATTTTGGCACGCTCGGTGGGACCATCTCTGCCTCTCATCTCTTCTATTTCCAAATCAAATTTGAAGCTTACACTTTATCAAATATGTCTGAAGACAACAAGACCGCATCTTCCACGACACCAAGCAAATCATGCGTCATCTCAAGCATATTGGAGGCAAAAGAAGTCGACCCCTCGATGGGTGAACAAGTGCACATGCAGCCATCCATCTTCCAAAGGTCGACAAAAAGCAACAAATCTGTACCTCCTGCTCCTTGTGAAGATCTACACTTCAAGTCTCTCAGCTACTCTGATGACAAAGTGCTTGCAACCTAGTGTTGTTGTAGTTAGCGTCGCCCCAAGCGTAGGGCTAGGTCGGTCGTCGCATAATAACTCGGAAGTCCGAGGTCGAATCCACAGGGAATGGTCGGAGCTAGTGAGAGGTTCACTTTACGGTAGGGGGTTTCGGTGTTAGGACGACCAACCTTTTGGTTGTGATTTGTTTGTGGGATTCTCTCTACTTCTAATGCGATTGAAAATGAAGTTTTAAACTATAAATTAAAGGCGGCAAGGTCTAGAGATTCATACCACCCATGACTAGGGATATTCAATGGCTCTCGATTATAACTCAAGTGAGAGACAAAGTCTCTTACTCTCACTCGGGAGATTTAACAATGAAGATCATTTTGACTCTAGAAAATGGGTTTAACAATGGGATAAGTTCTTTGAGGCATTTCTACAAACACTTTGAATGCCATAGCTCTAAGCATCATGTGTGGCAAGTGGTCAAGCCCTTGCCTACACAAGATCAAAAAGGTTAACAAGACTAAGTTTTGATACATAAAATTGAATTTACCCAATGAAAATCAATCTTTACCACAAGAATGAGGTTTGTAAATGGAAAGAAACTCTCTTAGACATTTTATCGAACACCTAAAGTGACATAGCTCAAAGCATTGTGTGTGCCAAGTGATTTGTCTACACCCAATCAAAGAGGTTAACAACTCCAAGTTTAGACTGAAAATAGAGTGATTAATCCATTCACAAACCTACAATAAGCATAAAAACATGAGAAGCCATTGAAACACCGAAGTCATGGAGTGATATTCACCCCATGACCAAGCCTAAACTACTACTCAAACATGGTTATAGCACACAACAAAGAGAAAAACGTGATTAAGGAAAACATGACAAAAATGGAAATAAACACAAGATTTAGATAGATAAAGATGAGTACTACAACATTAATGAAGAGGATTTACCTTGAATCTAAGTGGAAAACATGAAAATCTAGAGAGAAGTTGGAGCTCAAGTGAGCAAAACAAAAGGGAGGTAGAGAGAGAAGGTGGAAGATGAAGAAGGACCTAAAATCTGAGGTTGGGGACCTTTTATAGGCCCCAAAAGTTGTGCCAAAGTATTACAAAAATATCCCTGAATCGGGCACAAAAAGTGCAGAAAATTGCAGCTGCTACCGGTAGCAATATGGGGTATTGCTACTGGTAGCAAACTAAAATCTGAATTTCTGATCGCTGGCTACTGGTAGCAGTATTGTATATTGCTACTGGTAGCAACTGGGCAACTTCATGCCTTCTTTCGCGTGATCTTCTCTTGGACATTTGGCTTCCCGAGTCTCGTTCAATGCTTCGTTCCTTGACTCCCGGGACTCGATGGTGAGGTCCCACATGGCCTTGGGTGCTCGGGCATTCCTTGGTTCAAATATAGCGTCAAAACACGTCTTTTTATCTCGTTTTTCCTACAAGCAACAAAAACACAACCTCGCGCAAAATCAATCGTATAAAGCCACAAAATGCACGCGTGTGTGCTAAAAATGAGAGAGATAAGCCCCACTACTTACAAAATTGAGGGCTTATCACAAAGTCATGCTAGTCATGATGGTGCAATCGTCTACTCTTGAGGAACAAATTGCGGCATTGACCAAGACTCTTGAAAAGCTTGTGAAGCAAAATCAACGACAAGACACTCAACTTAAAGAGCTTTCACATAAGGTGGGTCAAGTGAGAATGTCAAGGTGTAACGCGGAACATTCGTCTGAATCTATTACTGAAGAAACTCCACATGAAGTTCTTAAAACTTTGCCTGAAACTGCTCAAGAAGAAGTCCTCAAAACCTCGCAAGAAGCTACTCCGAAAGAAATTTTCTTATTTTCACGTGAAGGTATTTCACACAAAGTACTCAAAGTCTCAACAAACTCAGAGACTTCAAGTAGCAAAATTCAAGCCTCTGATAATGGATTGATCTGTGTTGATCAATTGAAGGAATTCATCAAGGGGGCAATTGCTGAAAAAGATGCGAGAAGTTCTCAAATATTTTGGTCATACACTAAACCGTACATGCGGACGATAGAACAATTAAGGATGCCGGAAAATTATCAGCCTCCAAAATTTTTGCAATTTGATGGAATGGGCAATCCCAAACAACATGTTGCACACTTCGTGGAGACATGTAGCAGTGCTGGAACAGAGGGAGATTTACTCGTCAAACAATTTGTGCGGTCATTGAAAGGTTATGCTTTTGATTGGTACATAAACTTGGAGTCAAATTCTATAGACAGTTGGGACCAATTGCAGCGAGATTTTCTTTTTCAGCACACAACGCATTGTCAACATAATTGAACTCAGCAACCCTTTTCAATAAGAAGGTGAGTTAGCCATTGACTACATTAATAGATGGAGAAGCTTATGCCTCAATTGCAAAGATCGCATATCAGAAGCCTTGGCCATTGAGATGTGCACCAAAGGAATGTGTTGGAGCCTTCAATACATTTTGCAAGGCATAAAACCAAAGACATTTGAAGAATTGACCACACGAGCTCATGACATGGAGCTTACTGTCGTAATTTCTGAAAAAGAGGACGATGGTGACCCAGAGTGGCAAGATGAATGGCGCCAAGAAAATTCTTCTTCACCTGAATTAAAAGCAAGAGGTGAGCCTTCCTCTGAAGAGTCCAATTCTTCTGTTGGTTCACCAAAATCGGAGTACAACTACGACGAGGACGAAGATGAAGCAACATCATTCTCGATCATGACAGTCTTTGAGCGTTCAAATCTCATAGCTCCACCAACTTAGCAAGTTAATCCTGAATGAACATCAAATTCAAATCTTCTCTGAGATAAGAGCCTAAACTGTTTGCCATCTTTGAAAACTTGAAGATTCTACAACCTTCCCTGACGCATGAGCTTAAACTGTGAGTCACTCCTTGATACGAGCCTAAACTGTCTTCAAAATAAAAAAGGGTCAAAACAAATTAAAAAAAAAGAAAAACAAGAAAAAGAAACAAATATGAACTACGTTTGACTTGATCCCATCTTGGGTACGTAGGCAGTTTGAATTTCGAGCTCAGTCATCAAAAACAAAAACAATCTTTCATTGAACTACGTTTAACTTGATCCCTTTGGGGTATGTAGGGAATTTGGATTAAAATTCCTAGTTCAGTCAACCAAATCACATAAAGCAACATGTGATGGATCGCGTGGATGGAATGTTCATGTGACTTTTCAAAAGAACTAGTATATCCTTTGTCTCATAGTTAAATTTGAGAGTCTCCAAACAGTGTGATGTCAAAGTGTCTCCTCCAACTTCATGGATGATTGAAGGAAGAAGAGTTGATCCCTTGACGTGGTTTGCTTCTCCTATGATGCCTCCAATTCTGTAGGTGTTTAGCAAGTAGAGTCATTCCCTTGGTTTGGCGCAGTCCCTCAAACTCCATAGATACTGTAAAAAAGGGGGGTTGCTCTCTTGCCATCGCTTGCTTCTGCTATAATCCCTTCAACTTCTCAGGTGATGGCAGAAGGTCGCTCTCTTGCTTTGGCTTGCTTTTGCATGAACCATCCAGCTTCGTGCGTGATAGCAGAAAGAAGAGTTGTTCTATTGCCTTCGCTTGTCTTTGCATGGACCATCCAGATTCGTGCGTGATGAGAGAAAATAGAGGCGCTCCATTGCCTTGGTGTGCTCCTGTTTGATCCCTCCAAATTCATGGTTGATTGCAGAAGGTAGAGTAGCTCGCTTGCCTTGGACTGCTTTTGCATAAACCCTTCAAACTCCATGGATGGTGGCAGAAGGTAGAGGCCCTCAAATGCCTTAATGCTCTCCTAATTGATCTTTCCAATTTCATGGATGATTGCAAAAGGTAGAGTAGCTCACTGGCCTTGACCTGTTTTTGCATAAACCCTTCAAACTCCATGGATGATGGCATAAGGTAGAGCCTCTCTTTCAACCTCCTTTGCTTTTGATGTGGGAGCACTCTAACTACATTATAGAACCTTCAGTGTAAGGCATTGGCTTCAACATCATAGCATGCTTCAAGAACCCTCCTAGCAAGGGAAAAAGGCTTCAACATCATAGCATGCTTCAAGGCACTCCATGGTGTGGCATCAACAAGCTTCAATATCTAGCAAGCTTCAACTCCATGGTGTGGCACCAACATACTTCAAGGAACTCCATGGCGTGGCATCAACAGGCTTCAATATCTAGCAAGCTTCAACCCCATGGTGTGGCATTAGCAGGTCTCAACATCTACCAAGCTTTAATACCATGGCGTGGTATCAACAAGCTTCAAAATATAGCAAGCTTCAAGGATCTTCATGGCGTGGCACCAATAGGCTTCAAAATCTGGCAAGCTTCAAGGAATTTCATAAGACGAAACTGGCAAGCTTCAACTTCATGGTGGGCTTCAAGGACCTTCCTGGTACAACATAGAATTGTTTCACTATCTCGGCAACCTTTGCGGATCTCTTCTTTGGAAAATTCCCACTCGAAGAGGTAGAAGCTGTGGAGCCTTAAACTTGAAGAGGTAGAAGCTATGGAGCCTTAAAACTCGAAAAGGGAGATTGCTGCGAAGCCTTAAACTCGAAGATCCAGCGGAGCCTTAAAGCTCGAAGAAATGGCCAAGCCTTAAAGCTCGAAGAAACGGCGGAGCCTTCAAGCTCGAAGATATGGCAGAGCCTTAAAGCTCGAAGATCCAGTGGAGCCTTAAAGGTCGAAGAAATGGTGGAGCCTCAGGCTCGAAGAAAAAACCAGAAGCCGCGGAAATTCAAGCCAAAGAAGCTACCAATTGCAAAGAGCCAAAATCTGCACATCAAAAAAAAAAAAAAAAGGAAAAAAAAAAAAAAGAAGAAGAAGAAAAGCTATAGTCATAACCAAAAAGAGAGAGCAATCCTAAAATCCAAAAGCACGGCTGTAAGGGAAAGGGGTCAGAGTACTAGCAAGAGATTCGAGATCCAAGTTCCGCCAATTGTTCGGTGGTTAAAATCAAAATTCTTAACACCTGAAAAAAAAAAAATAAATAAATAAATAAGGGAGATCAACATTCAACATATGAAAGTATAGTACAAGACGAAACAGACTACTGTAGCATCAGTGACTCAGTGTGTTGCTCCAAATAGAAGGATAAAGATTAGTTGATGCTTCGGAAAAAGGACAGAAACTTTTGTTTTTCAAAAGCAAAATAAAGGCTTCAATTGGTGCACTTATTATCTTAGTAGCTCCGCAACATATGGTATTTACAGTGGCGGACGCAGGATTGTAGTTGCGGGGGGGCCACTCCATAGAAAGGGGGGCCGCTCCATAGAAAATATACAGAAAAATTGAAAAATACACTGAAAAAATTAAAAATTTGTCGAAAATTGGGGGGAGTGTGGGGGCAGAACACCCCCCTCGCACCCCCCCAGGTCCGCCCCTGGGTATTTAGACGGACAATACGGCACAGGAAAAAGGTTTTCATGGCGTGTTGCCTTGCCATAATCAACAGCAATATACCAACTTACAAGTCAAGGGAAGTAATATTGCATGGGTACAGAAGCAAAAAGAAGACAAAATGGTGAAAGGTTCAAGCTACTGCTGCTATGGAAAAAATACGGGCTGCTCTGTGCCAAAAGAAATTGGGGTTGGGCGATTACAAGTCGGTATGCTACATGAAGTTTGTACCGGTACAACACAAGACAGTCCAGTAGTTTTCTGTCAACAAGAAGCAAACATGCAAATAAATTGAGCATGCAAAAAGACCCAAAACAAAAGCCATGTGGGCTAATCCTTGGAAAAGGATTGATTAAGTCACTGCTTGGTGTGTTGATAAACATCAAAGGGAAAGAAACAAAAGAAAGAGAAGACAAAGGGAAGAAAAAAGTGAAAGCCTTGCCTCATAAGGCTGCCTTGGGTTTTGACGCCGAATAGTGTGTTGGAGATTTGTTTTTCTAATACTCCTAGGGCCTCGTTTGATTCAGGGATTAAAAGACTGAGATAGGATAACACGTGTCTAATCCCGCATAATCCCACGTTTGATTCCCAAAAAGTATTATTTTATCCCGCGGGGGGGGGGGGGGGGGGGGGGGGGGGGGGGGGGGTGGGGGGAACTAAGCAGTCCCGGATAAAAACACACGGAAGGGAAGAGCATGTAATTGCAAAATTGCCACTGTTATAACCCAATTGCTTCATCTGCTTCTTCTTTTAGTTTTTCCTTTCGTCCTCTGCACTCTTTCATCCATGGAAGGGGAAGAGCAGCTCCATTGACGGTGGTTACTCACATCCATGGTAGCTCCATTGACGGAGGTTACTCTCTCTCTTCGTCTTCTACATAAACCCACTTGGATTTTTCTATTTTTGCTCAAAAGAGTTCTAGATCTACACTCCTCCGGTGAGTTTCGAACCAATTTTATCACACCTACTCACATCCATGGCGGATCCGACTCCTACCGTGCCATCCATGGCCTCAACGAGTATAGAAAACAATTGTATAAAAAATAAGTTATTTGGTTTTGCTGGGTTTGTATAAAAATAAAATTGTCCACTAATCATCAGACCATGTCGGGCTTGAATGTGCTATAAATTGTTGTCCCTTGCTTGGATTTGAACTTTTACTAAGGATGTAACAATAGCAATCTGAAGACTTGGTTGGCTGCTTAGGTGGGGTTAGCGGTTGCGGGAATATTGTTTATAGAGAAGGCTTGTTGACAGAAAGGTCACATAATGTCTATAGAGACGGCTCATGTACTCTGTTTTTCTTTTTTTGGGACTAATTTAGTTTTTCAAGAATCATGTTATAATTTGAAAATTTTTGATTTGGTGGAATTGGTTTAAGAGATGGAGGGAGAGAGAGCGATAGTCCTGAAATTAATCTTGAAATGTAGTTTAGGGAACCAAACATGGGATTGGCTGAAATGTGGGATATCCTGATGTTAATCCTGCGTGAATCAAACAGGAAATTATGTGAGATTCAGCACTAAATTAGCCCCAGGGCAAATATTCCAGGACTATCAATCTCAGGACTATCAATCTCACCTGTTTTAGTCCGCGAATCAAACGAGGCCCTAATTAATTTATAGGGCAAAAGCAATCCAAGTTCAAGTGGGATTAGGAAAACAAATTCCTATTCTAATTAAGAAGCAATTGTGTTCAAGCGGTGCAAAAGAAAGGCGGTGAAAGGCTATCACGGTGGCCCCTCTAATTTTCTTGTGCTCCCGAAAAGAAATTCACACGTTAATTAATTGCCAAAATTTCCTATGGTGTTTAATTTCAGTTGAGACTTCTCTAGCGGCAAGGAAAAATAAATTCCTATTCCGACTTGGATTCATCTCAACTCTCAAGCGGTGGAATGCAACTTGGAAAGAATGGAAGAAGCCAATATCAAGCATAATTATTGACCGTGCCAAACAAATTTTGGCAAAAAAAAAAAAATCTAGAAGCGAAGTGCGAGGCAAAACAAATTTCAATGGGCCAAGATTATTCACTGCAAGGGAATTATGCGTATGTTTCAAATATTGAGCGGTACAATATGCTTCAACGTAATATTTTAGCTCGGTCTATTGATTAAAATTCATAATCAAGTTGACATCAAAAAAATGTCAAGGCAAAAATCGCCAAGTACCCAAATTTTTTTTGACGTCCAATCAAGTCCAGAGTCTCCAGTGAAAAATTAAGTCGAGTTTATTCACTGGAGAAGCTTTCAATTGTTTGGGCAATCAAATTCCATTGCATCAGAGAATTGGAAGAAAAATTTCTAACTCAGTCCGTGAGTTAAAATTTTGACAAATCAAATTGACACCAAGTGTGTCAAGTCAAGCAAAAAAAAAAAATTGCCAAATACACAAATTTTCGGTATCAAATCAAGCCAAGTCAACAATTCGAGACTCACTCACCTTCAAGCGTGAGCAACTCTCGAGGGGACATCTGTAGACACGTAAAATTCCTGGCCTATCACAAGCTACCACGTGTTGCTAGGGCACATAAATTGGCTATTTTTAAGTCAAATATGATTCAACGAGACATTAATGTTCAACATGATGGCTCATATAGTCAAAATGGGACCATGTGGTCTCCGTATCTCCTCAACTAAGGAGATCACATGAGAGCATCCAAACACGAATTGAAGTGAGAAGGTGGAATGAGAATATACTCTTCCATCCCATTAAAGTTAGCCTTCTATTTCATGATAGTATGTCCTTAAATACCCCCAAAATTGCTAAACTAAACGTCATAAAGTTTATAAAATAGTCTTTAAGAGTGAGAATCAAGGATGGTATTGGAAATCAAATCTACGATTCAAAGCAAACATGACAATTAAAAATTGGAACTCCCAGATGGCTATGAACAATGGCGATTCTTGGAACTTTAACTGGGTTTTCAACAATTACCTTAACTATATCATCTCTACTGGTGTGATTAGTGCGAGCGAAAAACATAAAAATAAATTATATTTTACAATCGTTACCGATAAATTTTTATTTTTTGGGCAAACAAGATTAAATTGGCACATAAATTTACAAATATCCTTCTGGGAGCAATTGTGGCATTTTTGGATATATGCTCTTATTTTTTGAGATGTAAAATCGACTATCGTTCATAGAGAAACCAAAAAAGACATATCACATATTGTAGATGATATGTAGTACAACCATAATTGTTGAAAACCTACGATACACAATACGTATCCTACGAATGATATGTAGTATAACCACAGTTGTTGAAAATATACGATACACAATTAATACGTATCCTACGAATGATATGTAGTATAACCACAGTTGTTGAAAACCTACGAGACACAATACGTATCCTACGATTCGTATCATCTCCTTCGAAAAACGATATGTATCACACCCTGTATCCTTTTTTGTATAGAAATCCTATGATACGATCGCGTATCCTACAATTTATATGTGTATCCTGATTTGGTACGTATCCTACGATTACTTATTAGAAAAAAGTCAAACCTTCTTTAAGAAACGGAACCCCAAATGTATTAATCTAAGCCATTGGGATCTAACTATGGTAATATTCAAACTTTCTATCAAATTCAACCTCAACGTATGGCTTGATTAGAAAAAAGAACCATAATTTGGTTGTGTTTTGACCAAATCATATAAGGACTCTTCTTTTCTTTCCATAACTAAGACAACAAAAAGCCTGAATGTGATAGACCCCAATTGAGAGACTTGAAATTTTGCACCTTAATTTTTTTTGGTAAATGTAAGTATAGTTTGTGATGTCCTTAGGTATAACTGCTTTTTAATTGTATATTAATTATGATTATTGTTGAAGCATAAACTAGATTTAGTATTTGGCACAAGAAAATAAAATCCAAATAAGCCCAATTGACAAAGTTCAAAGATGAAAGATATTATTGAAGTAGATATAGATATATAGTTTCTAAAAGCTCTATAATATCTATCTACTAGAAATTCTACAATATTCTTGTGAAATATCTAGATTTCTTTTTATGAGAATTAGTCACATCTATAATTCTAGAATCGACCCCAAAGTTTATCTTATATAAAAATATCTATGTACTAGACCCTTCCATGGAGTACTATAAGTAGGGATGAGTTCTAGCCATTTTGTACCAAGCCAAAAAAAGAGTTTTAAGTGTAATATAAACACCCTCCTTCCTCACTCTTGCCTTAATTATTTCTCCCTCTCCCAAAATCTTGTCTAACTAGACATTAGAAACTACTATTCTTCTATCAAACGTATCTTTTTTTTTTTTTTTTTTTGATCAGCAAAGGAGAATTATATAGATCAAAGGGAAGAAAACAAATAATACAATTCAAGGCTGCATAGGAATGGAAAGTGAACCCAAATAAGGGCTACCAATGGCAAAACAATTGCAAACCCAGAAAGGAAAACAGCAAAAGACGTTGAAAAGGATTCAACTTCAAGAAAACCCCAAAGCAAGACAACTACTAGCACCAAACAGTACTCCTATCTCAGTGACTGAATTAAGGCCGGAAATCTCAGAAGGATATCGTTGGTAGAGAAGACCCTCGAACCGTGGTAAGCTCTGAACCAATTCGCCACTCTGAACTTGATAATGTCCCCCATATCCACCCATCTCGAAACTACTCCTTGGAAAATAAGATCATTCCTGAACTTCCATACACTCCAGATGATAGCAAAACTAACAAGCTCCCATAACACTTTTTTCGCCTTCTTGAATCTCCAACTTTGCCACCAAATGAATAAGCTCTTAATAGACGATGGAACCACCCATTTAATACCCCACCACTTAAGGGCCATACACCACACAGACCAGACAATTTCACAATGTAAGAACAAATGGTTAGCAGTCTCTAGAGCATCACCGCAAAACTTACATAAACAGTTATTCAGATCGGTAAGCACACCTAAAGAGAATAACAAATATGACGTTTCAACCCTCTCTACAACTGCCAACCAGCCCAAAAATTGATCTTTAGGAGGATTTTTCCACATCAACATTAATTCCCTTCTAGCACACCCCTGCTCTGCTTCTCTACATTTATAAAGGGAGCTAACCAAATAGACTTTGGAAGAGTCTGCCTCCCAACACAAACAATCAGACTTGTGTGGTTGTAGTACCACCGAATTCACCATGTTCAACAGATTATTCCATTCCTCAAGTTCCTAGGGTAAAATATTCCTTCTAAGATCCAAATGAAGAGCTTGATTAAACGTATCTCTACCCAATACATATCCCGATACAAACGTATCTTTACCCAATACAAATCCCGAAATGATTTATATTATGAAAAAAAAAATGATACATGATACATATTTCGGTTTAAAAACACTGAGTACAACAATATGTGTAGGGGGAGAGGATTATAATTATGAAGCAACAAGTTTAACATAGGTCATTCGAAATTAACCTGTGTGGAGCAATTTCGGACTTTGATTAGAAAAAACTTCAAAAAAGACAATGTAGCACAGAAAAAAAAAGTGTGAAATAGGAGTAATTGAAATCAAAAGGTTAGACATTGCTGGTGTGTACTGAGTTTTCGAGGCGAGGCTTGCTGCAAAGTGGTACATGATTTTTCTAGGGAATTAGAATTACTTTAGAGAGTAGAGGAGAGGGAGAGCAGAGAAGCAAGACTGTAGGAATATCTATCTATATATAGTTTCCGATTTAGAAGAGGATAGATATATAGTTTGCCACGAACGTAAAGGAAAATATGAAATTAATCAAATCAGGAAAAATCATGATCCCAAGCCTATTAGGAAAAGAAAAAGAAGCTTATTGTCTTCTATGTCTACGATCGAACACTAGTTTTTGTCTTCTATATAAAGACTAGGGGTACTATCAACCTGTCAGTACAATTTGTTTTCTTGTTTGCTTCCTTCCTGTTTAGAGTCAACCATAGATAGAGGGAGAGAATTATGAGGATTACTGAGGGAGGTGGTCCTTGCACAAACATGGAAGATGAAGTAGTGAAAGCGAGCGTTATGAAATATAGGAAGAATGAGTGGGACAGGGTTTCAACACTTGTCCCTCGCATGTCGGCCAAATAGTGCAAGGCGCGTTGGTCCGAGTGGATTGATCCTTGGATCAACAAGATTGAGTACTTGACTTGGGGAGAAGAGGAAAAGCTGCTTCATCTTGCCAAGATCATGCCCTGCCAGTGGAGGACTGTTGGCCCAATTGTTGGTCGTACTGCGTCTGTGTGCCTTGACCATTATGAAAAACTTCTTGATGTTGGCTCGTGCGATAAGGAATATAAGAACTACTACTACAAGGAGGATGTTCCACCATGGGAAATCGCCTTTCAGAAGAAGCCTCCGCCGGGCTTTTTATGATGTTTCTGATGATACACCACGGGTTGTTCCACCAGGGGTGCATCATCAGAAACATCATAAAAGCCCGGTGGAGGCTTTTTCTACAAGGTGATTTCCCGTGGTGGGACATCTTGTAGTAGTAGTTCTCATACTCCTTATCACACGGGGCGGCATCATCAAGAAGTTTTTGATAATGGTCAAGGCACTAGGACGCAGTATGACCACAATCGGGCCAACAGTCCTCCATTGGCAGGGCATGATCTTGGCAAGATGAAGTAGCTTTTCCTCTTCTCCCCTAGTCCAGTACTCAGTCTTCTTGATCCAAGGATCAATCCACTCGAACCAACGCGCCTTGCATTGTTTGGCCGACATGCGAGGGACAAGTGTTGAAACCTTATCCCACTCGTTCTTCCCATATTTCATAACGCCCACTTTCATTACTTCATCTTCCATGTTTCTCCAAGAACAACCTCCCTTAGTACTCCTCATAATTCTCTCTCTCTCTCTCTCTCTCTCTCTCTCTCTCTCTCTCTATATATATATATATATCTATGGTTGACACTAAACAGGAAGGAAGCAAACAAGAAAGCAAATTGTACTGAGAGGTTAATAATGCCCTAGTCTTTATATAGACATCAGAAATTAGTGTTTGATCCTAGACCTAGAAGAAAATAATGTTCTTTTTCTTTTCCTAATAGGCCTAGGATCATGATTTTTCATGATTTTATTAATTCCATATTTTCCTTTATTTCATGGCAAGCTATATCTTTGTCCTCTCCTAAATTGGAAGCTGTATATAGATGGATATTCCTATAGTCTTGTTTCTCTGCTCTCACTCTCCTCTGCTCTCTAAAGTACTTCTAATTCCCTAAAAAAAAATATATACCGCTTTGCAGCAAGCCTCACCTCAAAAACTCGGTACGCACCACCAATCTCTAAACTTTTGATTTCAATTACTCCTATTTCACATTTTTTTTGTGCTACATTGTCTTTTTTCAAATTTTGTCGAATCAAAATTCCTGTACTTTTATTTGATTCAAATAAGGTTAGCCCGAAATTGCTCCCCACAGGTTAATTCCGACTGACCTCTGTTATTATTTGTTGCTTAATAATTATAATCCTCTCCCTCTATGCATATTGTTGTAGACTTGTACTACATATCGTGTACCATATGTGATATGTCTTTTCTGGTTTCTCTCTGAACAATAGTCGACTTTACATCTCCAAAATAAGAGCATATGTCCAAAAATGCAACACTTGCTCCCAGAAGGATATTTGTGAATTTATGCGGCTGATTTAATCTCGCTTGGCCCCAAAAAAAAAAAAAAAATTTGTCCGGAAATAATGTAAAATATAATTTATTTTTATATTTTTTGCTTGCACTAATCACACTAGTAGAGATGGTAGAGTTAAGGTAATTGCTGAACACCCAATTAAATTTCCTAGAATTGCCATTGTTCATAGCCATCTGGGAGTTCCAATTTTTAATTGTCAAGTTTGCTTTGAATCGTAGATTTGATTTCCAATACTATCCCTGATCCTCACTCTTAAGTACTATTTTAAAAACTTTATGGCCCCATTCAGTTGTCAAGAAAAGATGGGAAAGGATGGGAAGTTAGCTTTCCCACATATTTTTTGTTGGAAAAAAATTTTAAAATCTAATTGAAAACAATTCATTATGTTAATTACCTTCGCCTATTAAATGGACGGTTACGGAGAATAAATATTGTAACTCCCACACATATAATCATGGGATTTTATGCCCTATATTAGATGGTTTTTATATTATATAATTATTGGAGTATTAACTTTTGGCCTATATATATGGGTGTTGAAAACCACAAGTGGGAGAAAGTTTTTCACTTGGTAAAATTAGGAAGTATTGCTTGTGTGGTTATTTTACAAGCTAAGTGAGATATAATTTTGAGCATACGGGCGATTCTTGATTCGTGTGGAAAGCTTTAGCTGCACACAAAGCTTCCGTGAATGATCGTTGTATCTTGGGAGTGGAATGTCACACAACTCGGTGTAAGCAAGGACATATATTCTCTTAGGAGAGCGCTTTACGCATGCCTCGATTAATATAAGTTTTCTCACACTCTTATATATTATGTTTGTAGTATGGTCGATCATATTATTTATTTCTTATGTCGTTATCTCCAATTATTTACTTTTACAGAAATTCTAACGATTATTTCGAACAATCTAAGAGAAGATATGTTAAGATTTTTTTGTAAAAATTGGAGAACTTTTGGGTGCCGTGTTGACTTGGGCAAAGAGTCTAAGACGTACTATTTAAGAGGGGGAGGGGGGAACAGATGGAGATTATTGCTTCATGCTGTTAAGGAAGATTAAATTCCCACGTATTTGATTTCTTTGCTATAGTTTTTGGTTGGAAAGAGTGTTTAAAAAAATCAGTTTCTTTTCCGAGCGAGAGGGTAGGAACAAGCAAGAAAATAATCAGAGAAAATTTTGCAAGAATATCTTTAAATTATGTTTCATGTGCTTTCTTGAGAGCTACTATGAAGGTGTGAAGTTCAGTATAGGTGAATTGTGGTTTTCATTGCATGGAATTCATTTCAACCATTCCTGGTATGGTATTAGAGTGGTTTTATTAAACAGGTTCTAGTTGTTGCTGGGATATATTAATAACAGACTGAGTTTCTACATCTTAATTAAACAGTTCATGTTCTATTTGATAAAATAAAAAATGCTTGATATGTGTTATACTGATGTGTTAACTAAGATGAACTGGTTTCCGTAGAATATTACCCCGTTATTACAATTCATTGTCTATTCAACCGTGAAATTTTTTTTTTTTTTTTTAGAACCTCTTAGTATAAGTTTTTGCCTGATATGGAGTAAAAGAGAAAGACGCTTACAATTATTTCTTTTTGTAAAACATTTTTATTTATTTACTTCATGCATGGCCGAAGCTAGAACACGGTTCAAATTTTTGTGTAACCGATTTTGAAGTATGGTGGTAAAAAGTTGTATCTGATGAAGTTATTAGTCTTATACCTTGAAAATGATGGAGAGTAATTTTATAATCACAATCGTGCTTGAAAACTTCATTCTATCAATGGGTGATTATGGCAATTAATTATTAAATTGGGACTCATAGTTTATGTATAATTATTAAAGTGGGTGATTATGGCAATTTTTTTTTCCCTCAAAGTCTTTTGAGAATAAAGGAAAATACCAGTTTCTAATCAAAAGATGAAGAACATTGTTTTGCATGTGTCCACATTGTAACCTTGATCTCGAATTTTCCAAATAGTAACTGAATGGTTGGCCTTTTTTCGTTTTATTTTTATTTTTATTTTTATGACCAGCCTATAAATGAGATTAATTGATTGCTTAGTCAATTGATATATTTATAATATTTGACCAAAGTTTGTCAGTGGGAAAAATATGTATATTTTGATTGTGGAAAATTATTTCTTGAGTTCAATTTTTTTATTAGTGTTTACATGAGGGTTACAAAGTTATTGATCATATTTTTCTCCATATACTAATTACATTGAATTGAGAAGTTACAAACTTCATTCGCGTGATCAAAAGAATATTTTCCTTTGTTTTGAAAGTTAAGAAAATTTTTGAAATGTGGGGGTTCGAAATGAACTAAGGCTCTGATAATTTTTAACGATATATACAAGTTATTTGAAAAGGCTCCTAGTAGTAAAAAGACTACTGGCAGGCCCGACCCTGAGATTTTCGTGGCCTTAGACGATAATGTAAACCAAGGTCCTATGTTTTTTCTAGAAGAAAAAAAATTAAAGAACCAATATTTATTTCAAATGATAAATACCGTGTTCCATATTTGTCTTTTTCGTAATTTATGGCTTCATGTTAATAAAAAATAGTTTTTGGTCGTAATTGTTTATTCTTATCGCAAGAATTAGAAAATTAATTGAAATGGGAAAACTGATGCAAATATTTTATGAATACGCACGGAATATTTTATGAAATGGGAAGTGTTGCTTGTGTGTTGTTTTACAAACTAAGTGAGATATAGTTTTGAGCATATGGGCAATTCTTGATTCGTGTGGAAAGCTTTAGCTGCATACAAAGCTTCCGTGGACGATCGTTCGTATCTTGGGAGTGGAATGTCACACAACTCGGTGCAAGCGAGGACATATCTTCTCTTAGGAGAGCACTTTACGCGTGCCTTGATCAATATAAGTTTTCTCATACTCTATTTTTTATATTTGTAGTATGGTCATATTATTTATTCCTTATGTTGTTATCTCCTATTATTTACGTTTACAGAAATTCTAACAATTATTTCCAACATTTTTGAGTGTTCAGTTACCAGAAAAATGATAGGATCTTGGAAATGATTTTCCCACCATGACTTACTTTCCCTTAAAACAGGTCTTGCAAAATATATGAAATTTAGCATCGCGGGAAAGTTTTATCCTTCCTTCATTCCAACGTTCTCATTCACTCCTTTATTTTTCGTATTTCGTACAATTCCCCATTTTTTTCTTTGTTTTTTGCCATAAATATAGGCAACATAATCAATATGTTGGTTTTACGGATGTGTTTTTTTTAATATTGTCATTAGTCTTTTGTTTTATTTGTACCAACCACTTAATTACCGTTGATTAAAATTGGTTTTATTTTATCTTATCTATTTATCTTTTAAGGATCCAAATAAGCCGACCATTTGACTTTTTTTTATTAAATTTTTAATTGCATTTGTTAGTTTGCGTCAATTTTTTGTCGATTATTTGTTCATCTAGACGAGAGAATTCGAAAAAGAAAAAATTATGATTAAAACTCAAAATTCTTTGAGTAAAGACAAAAATAAGTACTAAAAAAATTTGGCTTATTTTTATCTCTATTAAGATAATTTTGAGTTTCGATCATTATTCTTTATTTTTTTCGATTTCTTTCATCCAGATGAACTAATAATCCACAAAAATTTGATGTGAAACAAATAGATATCAAAAAATTGAATAGAGGCAAAAAAAAAAAAAAACAAAGTCAACTAGCTTAATAACCAAACTAAACATTTTTTTTTTTTGATGACTGATTTTAGAGTTACCTGATGATTCAAAGGTGGCAATTAATATGTAATTATTTTTTGCCCAGATAAATAGCTCCCAAAATATCCCTAACTTGGGCCATTTAGCCAAAAATCCAAAACATTTGGCAATTTTAAAGGGAAGGACAAGAAACTTTTCCAATCGAACATAAAAACAAAAAACATTTGCCATTTTTAAAAGGAAGGACAATGAACTTTTGCAATCGAACATAAAAACAAAAAACATTTGCCATTTTTAAAAGGAAGGACAAGGAACTTTTGCAATCGAACATAAAGACAAAAAAAAAATAGTGAAACGTTACTAATTTTTAAAAATTTAAATTTTGAACATAAAATTAAAAAAAAATCACCACCCCACCTCTGGCTGACCACTTCTGGCGACCAAAAAAATTAGTAACCGTGTCACTAATTTTTAAAAATTCAAATTTCGAACATAAAATTCAAAAAAATCATCATGTCACCTCCGGCCGACCACCACCCCACCTCTAGTCAACCACTTCTGGCGAACCATAAAAATTAGTGAGATATCAATAATTTTAAAAAAATTAGTGAGATATCAATAATTTTAAAAAAATCTAATTTCGAAGATAAAATTCAAAAATATCACCACCCCACCTCCGGCCGATCACCACCTCACCTTAGGCCCCTTCCGCCGACCAAAAAAATTAGTGAGATGTTACTAATTTTTTAAAATTCTTATTTCGAACATAAAATTCAAAAAAATCTCCACCCCACCTCCGGCCAACAACCGCCCCACCTCTAGCCACCACTTCCGGCGACAAAAAAAAAATAGTGAAATGTCACTAATTTTTAAAAATACCAAGTACAATGACGAAGTCCATAGTAACAGTAGGATTTAGGATCACGATAATTGAACTTAATATCTTATTTTCCCTACTTCTGCATCAAAACATATGAATCCTTGAATTCATCAACATGATTCTCGTTAACTTAACTCTCTCTCAAATCTCAATCCTCTGGTTCTTGGAAATTGGACGACGATGGGTGAATTTTCCGGTCACACATATCCCTGCTCACCATTCTCTTAAACGATCCACACATTGCCGCCACTTGGGACGACAACGAAGACGACGACGACAAAACCGCCGAAGACGAATCACTCCTCCCTTTTACTCCATTCCCATTCTCGAAAGAATCCACAGCCTCAACCACAATACCCAATTCAGATTCCTCACTCACCACACCATTCGACGATTTCGAATCGATCTCAGCAACCTTATCCACTCCTTCAAACCCAACGCCGTCTCGACGACAAATCGGACAATTCGAGTGAGAACTCAACCACATATCAATGCACTCAACGTGAAACTCATGCCCACAGTTCGGTAATTTCCTTCCCACTTCTTGATCTTCAAACAAACTGAGACAAATCACGCATTCCAGTCCGTTTTTCTGATCGACGACAGAGTCGTAGACGAACAGAGGAATCAAAGCAATGACAGAAGCATCAACGCCTTCGGCTGGAGAAGTAAACAGAGTGGCGTTGAACGTTAATGAATTGATGTGGCGGAGAGGGGTCGGGGCAAGGACGTGGGATACGGTGGCGGATCCTGTAATTCTCCGGTGACGGGAGTGGGCAAGAAACCATTGGGCGTAAATGTGGAGTAGGAGGACGAAGAGGATTACGAGGAGGAGGAATACGATGCCGGCGAGAAAAGCGTCTCCGTCGTAGGAGAAAATGGTCTCAATGAGTTTGGTCATTTGGGTCTGGTCGGAGCGAATTGTTTTGTTGTGTGGAGTGGCTGAAGGAAGGAAGGAACAGAGAGAGAGCGGGTCGTGGGGGAATTTGCGTAGAAGGGTGGAAGCCCATAAAGTATAGAGTCGTTGCTAACGGAGTAAAAAGAACTGAAATTATGCCGTGTCCTTTGGCTAAAAAGAAATTGTACCGTGTCCTTGGGTTAAAAAGAACAAAAAATGTTGTGTTTTTAACTAATTTTTCATTATTTAAATAAGATTCCCGTAAGTTTCTTTTCTTTGCAAATGAACAACTAAATTTTAGTTTTCCTGTATAATTTTTTTGTCAAATGAACACTCACAGGAAAATAGATTTTCTTCTCCTTTACTTCACTTAAATTCAATTTTCCTAGGATTTACTTTCATGCACAACATTTTTGACAACTGAACGTAGCCTATGAGGTATAGTTTAATTAGCAATTTTGGAGTATTTAAGGACATAGTATCGTGAAATAGAAGATTAACTTTAACGGGATGGAAGGAGTATATTCTCAATTTCTCATTGCACATTCTCACTTCAAGTCGTGTTTTGATCCTCTCATGTGATCTCCTTATGTGAGGAGATACGGAGACCACATGGTCCCATTTTGACTAGGGCTGTAAAAAAAAACCCGCGAACCTTGAATCCGAACCGGATCGAACCAAACCGTAGGTTTTGGATTGGGTCCGTGGATTAATGGTCCGGACATGGATTGAAAAATTAGAAAACCGTGCTTCGCGGTTCGGTCCATGGATTTTCATAAAAGAACCATGGATAAACCGAACCGGACCGTGAGAATTTAATCAATTAAAAAATATATATTTATATATATAATATTGGGATAAGAATTATAATTAAACATATTATTCTTAATTTTATACCCTAAATAGGTGAATGTGGTATAACTGAAAAGTAAAGGCGCAAACTGCAATTAACAATTGTAATTTTGCTTGCACGTATATTAGCTACTCTCGGACTCGGGACTGGTTGTGGTGAAGACTTTTGTTTACTCGCTTTGTATTATGCTGTTTCTGCATCTTTTTACTACTGCTAGTGTTTACTCTCTTGAATGTAAATCTCTTTGAATCATATTGAAGCGTTGTTGGTGACTTGGTGTTGTTTATTAAAACTTAAAAGCTACTGATGAATTTGTTCCAAAAGTTACATTGAGAATGTGCAAGTGGAATATATATTTTTATTTTGTGCAATGTTATAATCCGTGGATAAACCGTGATCCGAACCGTGATTTTTTTGATTGTTTCGGAACCGGGCCGTAGACTTTTGGTTTGGACACGGATTGCCTTACATTGGACCGTAGACTTTTGGTTCGGTCCTCGGATTCATACCAATCCGCACCAAACCGGACCGTTGACACCCCTAATTTTGACTACATGAGCCACCATATTGAACATTAAATGTCTCGTTGAATCATATTTGACTTAAAAATATATTAATATAAGCCTTCAGACTTTTGACTATTCTTTTATCGTAACACAAATATGATTTGTTCAGATGACTATTGACGTGTGATTAATTTGGCTTTTTGTATGAATGATTTCCCCATCAAAACTTCCAAAATGAATAGTTTGGGTTATTGACTATGACGGCCCCATTCTCCTCATATAAAAGTCCCATGAGGAGATCCCAGAAAAGGATTATCTCTGAATGGCCTCACCCTCTCCTCTGTTAGCAACCTGAAGACAATGACGTAAGCAGCTAGTTTCTAACTCCATATTAAATTGTTTACCATAAATCATGACAGGGGTATCTATATTATTTATGTTGGCGAAGGTTTTTGGCGGACGCAGATTGGTTGTATATTGGCTAACAAAGATTATGCTGATGTGTTGCTTTGAAATATTATTGCTTGTCCTGCTATAAAAATCAGTTTTTTAAGTCATTTGTCATGTTCTTTATTTCCTTTATAAAAATAGTCATGTTTTACTTAATAATGATCGAGTAGTCGTTATAGGCTCGGTCATGGGGTGATTAGCACCCCGTGATTTAGGTTCATTCGCTCTCCTCGCCATAATGCAAACATTGCTTGTTAATCAAAGAGTACGGATTGATTTTAATGTATCAAAATTGAGATTTGTTAATCTCTTCGATCACACGTAGCCAAGGGCTTGACCACTTGGCACGTGTGATGCTTAAGGCGATGTCAATCAAAATGTTTGTATAAATGACACAAGAATCCTACTCTTTGAGAAACACCATTTCTTATCAAACGAGTTTAAATACCAAATCTTCCGTTCGGGGTTGTTTAACGACATCCCCGAGCTGGTTATCTTAGAGGAGAACGAATCGGCCTAAGGCATGGGTGTTGTGAACCCCTTGACTTAACCTTGTTTTAATTAGTCTTTTCAAATCTTCTGAGTCGTTCTCGAAGTCGAGAGAATTCCACCAAACTCCAAAAGCCAAGTTTGTCGCTTTAAGGGTAAACCATCATTCGCGACTCAATCATCACGCGCCGTGCATTCGGTCTCTGTGGATTCGACCTAGACTTACCGGTTATCATGCTACCGCCGGCCTAAACCCTTCGCTTGGGGAAATAATATTAGAAATACAATCCAAGGGCGCAAGCACACCCACTTTCTCTCTATAGGATGATACACTCTGTCAAGAATCACCTCTGAAAATTGTGAAGGGAATGTCCCATATTTATAGGTACCCTAGGTCAATGATCAGGCGCCAGGCCGGCAGCCTATAATATGAGGACATGTATCATTTTCGTATAACCTGGCCATGCAGGTGACGTCACCTACAATGCAATTAACCCGCGCGGTGGCGCACTACTCCAACCCTTACACATCAAATCTCTTATCCTTTTATAGCTACCAAACTACTAGATCTCCCCTTATTCCCGTTAGGGCAAGGTTATAACCTGTTCGGTCGCGCCTATACCGCAACCAAGCCACATGGGGCCCCTCGGATCCTGCCTTCAGACCGGAGCAAGTATAATTACTTGGGCTAGGATAGATCAGCTCTTCGCGTTCTCGCTCATTTATATGGGCCGCGCTAGTCATATGGCTCACAGGCTTTTCTCCATGTATGGATAGCCCATGGCCAGATAAGTGTTTCCTCTATTGAGCTTGACGGTGTGCAAGTGGAGGTTACCTTGGAGGGTAACGCCGAGTCAATAGCCTATGTGAACTGTGCCGCATGACCGAGACACGTGTCGCGCGATCAAGCATGACACCTGTCGTCATTCGATTGGATGGTCAACCTTGACTTTGGTCAACTCAGGTCAAAACGCTGACCTTTCCTATAGATTTCAAATCCCATCCACAATAAGGGTAACAAACGTTTTCAACCCATGTAAACCCATATAATACGGGTTGAACCCTTATAAACTCATGATATAATATGGGCGGGTTGGGTTGAGTTTTTGGTGGGTGGGTGGGTGGGTATGGGCAGATTCATGGGTTGGGTAGCAAATTGCCACCTCTATTCAGCTGGTAAGGAAGCTGAAATATCCTTGCGTTACTGAAATAAAAGCCTCAGTACTTACTTTGACAAGTTATTCACTGCAGATAAGTTACTAACTCCAACTTCAATGAGCATTGAAATAAGATCCCCACAAGGAAAAACACTTGCTATTCGTTGGTTATTAGGGGCATTCCGAAAATGCCTAGGTCGCAATATGGCTTTCAAATTAAGTACCAAATTAGTGGATGCTTGCAAAGGGAAAGGCGGGGCCATAAAGTATCATCCACGAGGAAGCCTTTGTTAGCATCTTTGAGATCAGTCAACGACAAGAATGCAGACAAAACTTTGGAGCACAGAAACACATTGTAGCTGCAAGATAATGATCGGGCAATTGTTGTTTTGAGTACATAAAGGCAAAAAGACCCATGAAGATGCCAACCTCTAAATTAATTTTTTTTTTTTTAAACGAAGCCCTATTAAGACGGTCTTTTTTCGCAGAATATTTAACTTTAGGTTGGAGCCATTTCGTATATAAACACAGAAAATATCGTGATCATAATGTCAACTGCAACATAGATATCCAGATGAAAAAAAACAATTACCTGCATTTTCCACATGATTGATATTGTACTGGTCCAATACGCGTAACTAGAATTTTGCATATGCATGTTTTCCGTTCAGAAGGAAAGGTCTCCGAATCACTTGACTCTAGAAAGACGGACACGAATTCGCCCTTTTCCCTTGAATCTCCTTTGGGATATAGGCTTAAAATCATTGATTCGTCAGAGGAAGCCATAAGCCATAATCACCTGCATATTGTAGTTGAGAAAAGGTAAGTTAAACCATTCCATACCACTTCCGATTTCCAAGTATGAAGACATCAGATTCATGATATTCGTCATGTAGACACGAGAACTTTTCAATCTTCCAAGTATAAGGACTGTCGTAAACTTCCTCCATTATGCTAAGACACTCTCCTCTGCCAGTGGAGTTTACTACAATAACTTCTGCTCCAAACACACAAGTGTCGCGGATGAGGTATCCATTAGCAGCATCAGTGACAGTACTGAGTGGGAGTAACTGCAGAAACCCCCACTCAGTTTTCATTGCATGAAAGCGCCTCACCTTCCCAATGTTCCCAGTGGCATCTAATTAAGCATCGAAACAAACAAACATCAGGTGGGTAGAGCAACCCAAAGTGCATGAGGATGAATCATTAAAATTCAGATTCCCAATTCAAAAATGGAGATATATTGTCACCAATGAGACTACCTTGAACAGTCATGTATTTCTCTTGGTTCTGGTCTAACAGAAACAATTTGACGTTCACATTGACCTCCCAACCAAGTGGTAAATTAATCGTGTCAAGGATTTTCAAGTATAGGGAGATATATCCTTTCCCATTTCTTTCTTGATCACCTCACCACAAGGTACAGAGACAACTTCCTTCTATGAAGCACGGGTACTCCGAAAATGTTGCCATACGGGTACCGGGTGCGGGTACGGCTGGGTACGGCAAAATACGTACCGGGTACGGCAAATACGTACCGGGTACGGCAAATACGTACCGGGTACTTTTGCACTATTCCTGGTACGGCTGGATACTTCGATTGGGTACAGATCTGGGTACGTTTGGGTGAAAATGTAATTTTTTAAAAACTTTTGGGAGCCCGAATGAAAACACTCAAAAGTTAAGGGGTTAATGTGCAATTGTCATGCCTTTTTTTTTGGGGTACATAAGAGGGCCTAGGCCCTAAGAAACATAAACACTTGACGCAGTAGTTCTAAGAACTCCAAGACCATCGCGGTCCTTGCGCAAATCATCCAACACCATCAGACATATTGTTTAGATTTAGGGTTTCAAATCTTTTCCAGCAGCAGCAGCAGCCATACTCAAAGCTCTGAGCTCCTCACGACGAGCTCACGACTCCTCTGCGAATCTGGTAAGTCTCTCTCTCTCTCTCTCTCTCTCTCGCGTATTCTCTCTCTCTCTCTCTCTCTCTCTTGTATTCTCTCTCTCTCTCGCATTCTCTCTGTGAATTTCGTTTTTTTTTTTCACATTTTGACTATATTTTATACTGTAAATGATGGTACTGGTGATGTTGAAGATGATTAATTTTTTAATTTTTTTATACTATAAATTAAAAAAATTAGTTGACTGTATTGTATGAAAAATTAGTTTACTGTAAATTGAAGATGATTAATGTTGAAGATGATTAATTTTTTTTTCAGTATTAAGTATTAAGTATTAACTCTAAAACGACGTTGCACTTGTTTGACATTGCACTTGTTTCATCTATGCACTTATGAACTCTTTAACTCTTATTTATGCTTCTTTTTGTTGGTAAAATGAGTGTTTTATTTAGTTTGTGCCTTTGTGCAATGGAACATAGTAAAATAGGGAAAAAAATTAAAATAAAATTTACACTTACGTACCCAACCATACCCGTACCCTACTTTTTTAGGTTTTTGCCGTATCGCGTACCCGTACCGGTACCCGTGCTTCCTAGACTTCCTTCAATGCAAAAGCAATAAAGTTAGCTTTTATAGAGCTTAAAAGGAATGCAAAAGGAAACTCCACAAATAGATCCTTGACACAACCATTTGTAGCCACCGGCTTCAAGAGTGTCTGATTCATATTTCTCCTCCATAGAATCTTGCATTATCTGTGACAGTAGCGAGAATTTCTTGACCTTCATATTGTAGTGAGCTGGCGGTTCTCTCTCAGCATTCTTGCTACTTCTGCTGAATTTGAAGAGATAAACCATGAGAAAATATTAAATAATAGTAAACGAACTAATCCTTTCTGTTTCACAGTACTCAGCTCCTAGTATTCAGCCTATGGCAGGGGCGGATGTACATTAGGGCTGAGATGGGCCTTGGCCCCCCCGCACTTTTATAAAAAAATAAAAATAAAAATAAAAAATTGCAACGAACAGTTATAGTATAAATATAAAAATAGGAAGAACTGATTCAGTGCTGGCCTTTGGTCCAATGGTTGGAGCGCCCAGCTTCATCCCTGCCAACCCGAGTTCGACTCTCTCAAGGTGTAGATTTTTGTCCTTTTTATTGCCAGCTAGTACACCTCTCTCTCTCCCTCTCTCTAAAAGTTTGTAAATTTTTTTTATAAAATAAAAAGAAATGTGACACCTTTGAATATCAAATTTTTTTCTCTCAAGGTTTAACATTTTGTTTCTTTAAGGAGACTATGGTGAGAAATGAGAATTAATGTACAATGAAAATGAAATCACAAACATGTCGATTTACATATTTGGACGAATGATAAATGGATTACTCATCTTTTTTTTTATGTTGTGAAAGAGAGATTTCACTTTGGCTTCGGCATCCATGAAACTTACTTGCCAATTTATTTATTTTTTGTGGTGTTTGCCATGGGAAAAAGCAAAAAAACGGCGATTGATGGAGCTACTAGTCAATTTTATTTTGTGACGGTGATAACATAGAAAGAGGCAAATAGGTGTCACTCGGACTTTTGAATGTACGGGTATACAAAAAAAATTGCTTCCTATAAAAAATTTTTTTCATATTTTTCTGTACAACATGTAACTAGTTTTCCTTGAATGATGCCACCCCTATAGCCGAATCCGGACTCCTCCCTTGATTACTAATGTTTATATAGCCGTCAAGCTTGTAGTTGCCAAGCTAATTTGGTAATTGTTATAATTGATCTTTTTAAGGATCGAGGACGAAGGTTAGTCCTCTCTCCGTAATGCCACCCATGAGTGGGCAATTCTAGCCCTCCTCGTAGGCATCGATGGAGCTATCAAATGCCTATGGCTAATGGCCCCCCTGGATTGAAAATCCTGGCTCCGCCACTGGCCTATGGTGTATAGATCCTTCTAAACTCAGGGGCGGCTGTACCATTAAATGAGGGGGTTCAAACCCCCTAGATTCGAAAAATGCACTAAAATTTTGTAATTTTACACGTGATGTTATTTTTCTTCAACATTGTCTCCACTGAATCATGAGTACAAAGTCAAATGACGTGAAACTTGACTTAATTTTGTGAGTAAGCAGACAGCTCAAGAAAAAAAAAATCAGACCCAAACAAATTGTCTACTATAACCAAAAAAAAAAAAACTTTTATTTTATTCAAGAACTATGTATCACAAAAAATTTCTACACGTTTTTGTCACCTCTGAACTAAAATGCTGGAGCTGCCCGTCTAAACCCCTATATAATTGGTGTCAAACACATGCCTCATGGTTGAGGCTATGGACATGTATTATACATGCCTAATTAGACAAGTACATGGACATGTTCAAGTTCTGAACTAAATGGGATGCACATATGCTTCGTGCATCCCATTCAAACAAGTACATGTTCAAGTTCACATTCTCGCACTTATACTCAATATAACTACAGTAGGCATCTAAAGTTGCGGAACTCTGAAAAGAGAAACTAAGAAAACCCGAGTGTTAGGATTGCAAATCAATTGCAAAATGATAACACAACACATTATGAAGCGAAGTCCCACATCACTTGGGTACCAAAGTAATATGAAAAATATAAGCATGAGGGCACCCTCACTTCATGAGCTAGCTTTTGGGTTGAGTTCTACCTAAGATCGTGTAACACACATTCATTGGACCGTCGCTCAGCCATCCAGTGTCGGCCCTGAGTTTCTTGGGGCCTAATGAGAGGCGTCAGGACTTGAACCATTTACCTATTGGATAGCAAAACTAAGCATTTCCACTGGGCTAGCTAACTCATTTTTTGTACAATTGCTATATTAAATATATATTACATATCTGACTATACCTCTTTGGGCCCTAATTTTGGGCCAAAATTCGGGGGCTTAAGTTGCCCGCCTCGTGCGCTTTAGCTCACGGCTGGTCCTGCAACCATCCAAAACACTTTTGAAACTCTTACCAGTAATAGTCTATTTGAAATCTGAACCGTCCGTAACACTTTTGGACGGTCGAGTTCACGCTCAGGCACCACGTCATCCGTACCCTACACGCACCCAAATTCTTCTCCATTCATAGACAATCGCCCAGAGTCTGCTTTTTGACTTGCACTATGCAAGGGTTATGTAATTAAAATATAGTGGAATAATGCATGAAATTGAATAATAGGGGATCAAAAGAGTACCGCCCCAACTTCCATCTCTGTGGCGGCATAGCTTCTGCTCCAACTCAATCTACTACCAATCTGCATCAAATTAAAAACCAAATTCGTGTTACTCGCGTATAGAAACAGATGTACAAAAATCGATAGCAGGACAAGCAATAATATTTCAAAGCAACACATCAGCATAATCTTTGTTAGCCAATATACTACCAATCTGTGTCCGCCAAAAACCTTCGCCAACATAAATAATATAGATACCCCTGTCATGATTTTATGGTAAACAATTTAATATGGAGTTAGAAACTAGCTGCTTACGTCATTGTCTTCAGGTTGCTAACAGAGGAGAGGGTGAGGCCATTCAGAGATAATCCTTTTCTGGGATTTCCTCATGGGACTTTTATATGAGGAGAATGGGGCCGTCATAGTCAATAACCCAAACTATTCATTTTGGAAGTTTTGATAGGGAAATCATTCATACAAAAAACCAAATTAATCACACGTCAATAGTCATCTGAACAAATCATATTTGTGTTACGATAAAAGAATAGTCAAAAGTCTGAAGGCTTATATTAATATATTTTTAAGTCAAATATGATTCAACGAGACATTTAATGTTCAATATGATGGCTCATGTAGTCAAAATGGGACCATGTGGTCTCCGTATCTCCTCACATATATAAGGAGATCACATGAGAGGATCAAAACACGACTTGAAGTGAGAATGTGCAATGAGAAATTGAGAATATACTCCTTCCATCCCGTTAAAGTTAATCTTCTATTTCACGATAGTATGTCCTTAAATACTCCAAAATTGCTAATTAAACTATACCTCATAGGCTACGTTCAGTTGTCAAGAATGTTATGCATGAAAGTAAATCCTAGGAAAATTGAATTGAAGTGAAGTAAAGGAGAAGAAAATCTATTTTCTTGTGAGTGTTCATTTGACAAAAGAATTATGTAGGAAAACTAAAATTTAGTTGTTCATTTGCAAAGAAAAGAAACTTACGGGAATCTTATTTAAATAATGGAAAATTAGTCAAAAATACAACATTTTTTTATTCTTTTTAACCCAAGGACACGGTACAATTTCTTTTTAGCTCAAGGACACGGCACAATTTCCGTACTTTTTACTCCGTTAGCAACGACTCTATATTTTATGGGCTTCCACCCTTCTACGCAAATTCCCCCACGACCCGCTCTCTCTCTATTCCTTCCTTCCTTCCTTCAGCCACTCCACACAACAAAACAATTCGCTCCGACCAAACCCAAATGACCAAACTCATTGAGACCATTTTCTCCTACGACGGAGACGCTTTTCTCGCCGGCATCGTATTCCTCCTCCTCGTAATCCTCTTCGTCCTCCTACTCCATATTTACGCCAAATGGTTTCTTGCCCACGCCCGTCACCGGAGAATTACAGGATCCGCCACCGTATCCCACGTCCTTGCCCCGACCCCTCTCCGCGACATCAATTCATTAACGTTCGACGCCACTCTGTTTACTTCTCCCGCCAAAGGCCTTGATGCTTCTGCCATTGCTTTGATTCCTCTGTTCGTCTACGACTCTGTCGTCGATCAGAAAAATGGACTGGAATGCGTGATTTGTCTCAGTTTGTTTGAAGATCAAGAAGTGGGAAGGAAATTACCGAACTGTGGGCATGAGTTTCACGTTGAGTGCATTGATATGTGGTTGAGTTCTCACTCGAATTGTCCGATTTGTCGTCGAGACAGCGTTGGGTTTGGGGGAGTGGATAAGGTAGCTGAGATCGATTCGAAATCGTCGAATGGTGTGGTGAGTGAGGAATCTGAATTGGGTATTGTGGTTGAGGCTATGGATTCTTTCGAGAATGGGAATGGAGTAGAAGGGAGGAGTGATTCGTCTTCGGCGGTTTTGTCGTCGTCGTCTTCGTTGTCGTCCCAAGTGGCGGCAATGGGTGGATCGTTTAAGAGAATGGTGAGCAGGGATGTGTGACCGGAAAATTCACCCTTCGTCGTCCAATTTCCAAGAACCAGAGGATTGAGATTTGAGAGAGAGTTAAGTTAACGAGAATCATGTTGATGAATTCAAGGATTCATATGTTTTGATGCAGAAGTAGGGAATTGGAATGGGTAATGCTACAATGCGCACCCTCTAAAAATTACTCGATATGAGATTTTGTGGCTCTAAATATGAGATTTTGTGGCTGGAGATACGAAATGCATATGGTATGCACACTCATATGAATAGCCACAAAATTTCATATATTTCCAGAAAATCTCATATTTGGAGCCACACAATCTCATATTGGATCCATGCGGACTTTGCTACAATGCGTGCGGACTTGCTACAGTGCGTGTGGACTTGTCCGGACCTCATAGTTGGAGCCACAAAATCTCATATATTTCCAAAAAAACTCATATTTGGTGCCACAAAATCTCATATTTGGTGCCGTAAAATCTCATATAGTCAATGGTCAAAGGTGGTACAAATCCCCACACGTCATATGTGGCGCAATCTCGGCCGTCCATCCGTATGGGGTGCATACCGTATGCCATATCATATTTGGAGCCAAAAAATCTCATATTATCTCATATTTGGTGCCACAAAACTCATATTTAAAGCCACAAAATCTCATATGGGGGGGGGGGGGGGGGGGGGGGGGGGGGGGGTGTACATTGTAGCATGCCCCAATTGGAATTTAAGATATTAAGTTCAATTATCGTGATCCTAAATCCTACCGTTACTATGGACTTCGTCATTGTACTTAGTATTTTTAAAATTAGTGACATCTCACTAATTTTTTTTGTTGCCGGAAGTGGTCGGTCAGAGGTGGGGTGGTGGTTGGCCGGAGGTGGGGTGGAGATTTTTTTGAATTTTATGTTTGAAATAAGAATTTTAAAAAATTAGTAACATCTCACTAATTTTTTTGGTCGGCAGAAGGGGCCAAAGGTGGGGTGGTGATATTTTTGAATTTTATGTTCGAAATTAGATTTTTTTTAAAATTAGTGACATCTCACTAATTTTTATGGTCGCCGGAAGTGATTGACTAGAGGTGGGGTGGTGGTTGGCCGGAGGTGACGTGATGATTTTTTTGAATTTTATGTTCGAAATTAGAATTTTTAAAAATTACTAACATCTCACTAATTTTTTTGGTCCCCTGAAGTGGTCGGTCAAAGGTGGGGTGGTGGTCAGCCGGAGATGGGGTTTTGATTTTTTCGAATTTTATGTTCGAAGTTAAAATTTTAAAAAATTAGTAACATCTCACTAATTTTTTTGGTCGTCGGAAGTGGTCGCCAGAGGTGGGGTGGTTGTTGGCCGGAGGTGGGGTGGAGATTTTTTTTTGAATTTTATGTTCGAAATAAGAATTTTAAAAAATTAGTAACATCTCACTAATTTTTTTGGTCGGCGGAAGGGGCCAAGGGTGGGGTGGTGATATTTTTGAATTTTATCTTCAAAATTAGATTTTTTAAAAATTAGTGACATCTCACTAATTTTTATGGTTCGCCGGAAGTGGTTGATTAGAGGTGGGGTGGTGGTCAGCCGAAGGTGACATGATGATTTTTTTGAATTTTATATTCGAAATTTGAATTTTTAAAAATTAGTGACACGTTACTAATTTTTTTGATCGCCGGAAGTGGTCGGCCAGATGTGGGGTGGTGATTTTTTTTTTTAATTTTATGTTCAAAATTTAAAATTTTAAAAATTAGTAACGTTTCACTAATTTTTTTTTGTCTTTATGTTCGATTGCAAAAAATTCCTTGTCCTTCCTTTTAAAAATGGCAAATGTTTTTTTGTTTTTATATTTGATTGCAAAAGTTCCTTGTCCTTCCCTTTAAAATTGCCAAATGTTTTGGATTTTTGGCTAAGTGGCCCAAGTTAGGGATATTTTGGGAGCTATTTATCTGGGCAAAAAATAATTACAAATTAATTTCCACCTTTGAATCATCAGGTAACTCTAAAATCAGTCATCAAAAAAAAAAAATGTTTAGTTTGGTTATTAAGCTAGTTGACTTTGTTTTTTTTTTTTTTTTGTTCTCTATTCAATTTTTTGATATCTATTTGTTTCACATCAAATTTTTGTGGATTATTAGTTCATCTGGATGAAAGAAATCGAAAAAAATAAAGAATAATGATCGGAACTCAAAATTATCTTAATAGAGATAAAAAATAAGCCAAATTTTTTTAGTACTTATTTTTGTCTTTACTCAAAGAATTTTGAGTTTTAATCATAATTTTTTCTTTTTCGAATTCTCTCATCTAGATAAACAAATAATCAACAAAAAATTGACGCAAACTAACAAATGCAATTAAAAATTTAATAAAAAAAGTCAAATGGTCGGCTTATTTGGATCCTTAAAAGATAAATAGATAAGATAAAATAAAACCAATTTTAATCAACGGTAATTAAGTGGTTGGTACAAATAAAACAAAAGACTGATGACAATATTAAAAAAACACATCCGTAAAACCAACATATTGATTATGTTGCCTATATTTATGGCAAAAAACAAAGAAAAAAATGAGGAATTGTATGAAATAAGAAAAATAAAGGAGTGAATGAGAACGTTGGAATGAAGGAAGGATAAAACTTTCCCGCGATGCTAAATTTCATATATTTTGCAAGACCTGTTTTAAGGGAAAGTAAGTCATGGTGGGAAAAACTTTTCCAAGATCCTATCATTTTTTTGGTAACTGAACACTCAAAAATGTTGGAAATAATTGTTAGAATTTCTGTAAACGTAAATAATAGGAGATAATGACATATGGAATAAATAATATGACCATACTACAAATATAAAAAATAGAGTATGAGAAAACTTATATTGATCGAGGCACGCGTAAAGTTCTCTCCTAAGAGAAGATATGTCTCCGCTTGCACCGAGTTGTGTGACATTCCACTCCCAAGATACAAACGATCATCCACGGAAGCTTTGTATGCAGCTAAAGCTTTCCACACGAGCAACACTTCCCATTTCATAAAATATTCCGTGCGTATTCATAAAATATTTGCATCAGTTTTCCCATTTCAATTAATTTTCTAATTCTTGCGATAAGAATAAACAATTACGACCAAAAACTATTTTTTATTAACATGAAGCCATAAATTACGAAAAAGACAAATATGGAACATGGTATTTATCATTTGAAATAAATATTGGTTCTTTAATTTTTTTTCTTCTAGAAAAAACATAGGACCTTGGTTTACATTATCGTCTAAGGGCATTCACAGTGGACTCTTAAAATGACTCCTAGGTGAGGCTCCTAAAATTTAGCAAGCTATTTGATCAATTATGGTCTTTAATGGGCTCCCAATACAAGCTCTCAATGGTGACTCCTAAGCATAGCTCCTAACCCATTAGCTAGATCTAACTAGCCTTGTAGCTAACTTCAAGTGAGACACAAACCCTTTTAATCCTTTTTTTTATGGGACCCACACTTTTTTGATTACTTTCTTCACAAAATAGAAAATTTTCTTGCTAGTCCATTGGGTGCACATATGCTCCCTATATTTAGCAAACTCTAGGAGTGTCAAATGGACCCCAATTAGGCTTATGTGTACACCTTAGGAGTCAACTTATGAGCCATTTTTAGGAAGCCCACTGTGGATGCCCTAAGGCCACCAAAATCTCAGGGTCGGGCCTGCCAGTAGTCTTTTTACTACTAGGAGCCTTTTCAAATAACTCGTATATACGGTTAAAAATTATCAAAGCCTTACTTAGTTCATTTCGAACCCCCACATTTCAAAAAATTTCTTAACTTTCAAAATAAAGGAAAATATTCTTTTGATCACGCGAATGAAGTTTGTAACTTCTCAATTCAATGTAATTAGTATATGGAGAAAAATATGATCAATAACTTTGTAACCCTCATATAAACACTAATAAAAAATTGAACTCAAGAAATAATTTTCCACAATCGAAATATACATATTTTTCCCGCTGACAAACTTTGGTCAAATATTATAAATATATCAATTGACTAAGCAATCAATTAATCTCATTTGTAGGCTGGTCATAAAAATAAAAATAAAACGAAAAAAGGACAACCAACCAGTTACTATTTGGAAAATTCGAGATCAAGGTTACAATGTGGACACATGCAAAACAATGTTCTTCATCTTTTGATAAGAAACTGGTCTTTTCCTTTATTCTCAGAAGACTTTGAGGGAAAAAAAAAATTGCCATAATCACCCACTTTAATAATTATACATAAACTATGAGTCCCAATTTAATAATTAATTGCCATAATCACCCATTGATAGAATGAAGTTTTCAAGCACGATTGTGATTATAAAATTACTCTCCATCATTTTCAAGGTATAAGACTAATAACTTCATCAGATACAACTTTTTACCACCATACTTCAACATCGGTTACACAAAAATTTGAACCGTGTTCTAGCTTCGGCCATGCATGAAATTAATAACTAAAAATGTTTTACAAAAAGAAATAATTGTAAGCGTCTTTCTCTTTTACTCCACATCAGGCAAAAACTTATACTAAGAGGTTCTAAGAAAAAAAAAAAAAAAACTTTCACGGTTGGATAGACAATGAATTGTAATAACGGGGTAATATTCTACGGAAACCAATTCATCTTAGTTAACACATCAGTATAACACATATCAAGCGTTTTTTATTTTATCAAATAGAACATGAATTGTTTAATTAAGATGTAGAAACTCTGTCTGTTATTAACATATCCCAGCAACAACTAGAACCTGTTTAATAAAGCCACTCTAATACCATACCAGTAATGGTTGAAATGAATTCCATGCAATGAAAACCACAATTCACCTATACCGAACTTCACACCTTCATAGTAGCTCTCAAGAAAGCACATGAAACATAAAATCACGAGTTAATACAAAATCCAAACAGCAAGGCGAACAAAATAATTTAAAGATATTCTTCCAAAATTTTCTCTGATTATTTTCTTGCTTGTTCCTACCCTCTCGCTCGGAAAAGAAACTAATTTTTTTTAAACACTCTTTCCAACCAAAAACTATAGCAAAGAAATCAAATACGTGGGAATTTAATCTTCCTTAACTGCATGAAGCAATAATCTCCATCGGTTCCCCGCTCCCCCTCTTAAATAGTACGTCTTAGACTCTTAGCCCAAGTCAACACGGCACCCAAAAGTTCTCCAATTTTTACAGAAAAATCTTTACATATCTTCTCTTAGATTGTTCGAAATAATCGTTAGAATTTCTATAAAAGTAAATAATTGGAGATAACGACATAAGAAATAAATAATATGATCGACCATACTACAAACATAATATATAAGAGTATGAGAAAACTTATATTAATCGAGGCACGTGTAAAGCGCTCTCCTAAGAGAATATATGTCCTTGCTTACACCGAGTTGTGTGACATTCCACTCCCAAGATACAACGATCATTCACGGAAACTTTGTGTGCAGCTAAAGCTTTCCACACGAATCAAGAATCGCCCGTATGCTCAAAATTATATCTCACTTAGCTTGTAAAATGACCACACAAGCAATGCTTCCTAATTTTACCAAGTGAAAAACTTTCTCCCACTTGTGGTTTTCAACACCCATATATATAGGCCAAAAGTTAATACTCCAATAATTATATAATATAAAAACCCATAAAAACCATCTAATATAGGGCATAAAATCCCATGATTATATGTGTGGGAGTTACAATATTTGTTCTCCGTAACCGTCCATTTAATAGGCAAAGGTAATTAACATAATGAATTATTTTCAATTAGATTTTAAATTTTTTTCCAACAAAAAATATGTGGGAAAGCTAACTTCCCATCCTTTCCCATCTTTTCTTGACAACTGAATGGGGCCATAAAGTTTTTAAAATAGTATTTAAAAGTGAGGATCAGGGATAGTATTGGAAATCAAATCTACGATTCAAAGCAAACATGACAATTAAAAATTGGAACTCCCAGATGGCTATGAACAATGGCAATTCTAGGAAATTTAATTGGGTGTTCAGCAATTACCTTAACTCTACCATCTCTACTAGTGTGATTAGTGCGAGCAAAAAATATAAAAATAAATTATATTTTACATTATTTCCGGACAAATTTTTTTTTTTGGGCCAAGCAAGATTAAATCAGCCGCATAAATTCACAAATATCCTTCTGGGAGCAAGTGTTGCATTTTTGGACATATGCTCTTATTTTTGGAGATGTAAAGTCGACTATTGTTCAGAGAGAAACCAGAAAAGACATATCACATATGGTACCCGATATGTAGTACAAGTGTACGACAATATGCATAGAGGGAGAGGATTATAATTATTAAGCAACAAATAATAACAGAGGTCAGTCGGAATTAACCTGTGGGGAGCAATTTCGGGCTAACCTTATTTGAATCAAATAAAAGTAGAGGAATTTTGATTCGACAAAATTTGAAAAAAGACAATGTAGCACAAAAAAAATGTGAAATAGGAGTAATTGAAATCAAAAGTTTAGAGATTGGTGGTGCGTACCGAGTTTTTGAGGTGAGGCTTGCTGCAAAGCGGTATATATTTTTTTTTAGGGAATTAGAAGTACTTTAGAGAGCAGAGGAGAGTGAGAGCAGAGAAACAAGACTATAGGAATATCCATCTATATACAGCTTCCAATTTAGGAGAGGACAGAGATATAGCTTGCCATGAAATAAAGGAAAATATGGAATTAATAAAATCATGAAAAATCATGATCCTAGGCCTATTAGGAAAAGAAAAAGAACATTATTTTCTTCTAGGTTTAGGATCAAACACTAATTTCTGTTGTCTATATAAAGACTAGGGCACTATTAACCTCTCAATACAATTTGCTTTCTTGTTTGCTTCCTTCAGATAGAGAGAGAGAATTATGAGGACTACTAAGAGGGGTGGTTCTTGGAGAAACATGGAAGATGAAGTAATGAAAGCGGGCGTTATGAAATATGGGAAGAACGAGTGGGATAAGGTTTCAACACTTGTCCCTCGCATTTCGGCCAAACAATGCAAGGCGCGTTGGTTCGAGTGGATTGATCCTTGGATCAAGAAGACTGAGTACTGGACTAGGGGAGAAGAGGAAAAGCTGCTTCATCTTGCCAAGATCATGCCCTGCCAGTGGAGGACTGTTGGCCCGATTGTGATCATACTGCGTCCTAGTGCCTTGACCATTATGAAAAACTTCTTGATGATGCCGCCCCGTGTGATAAGGAGTATGAGAACTACTAATACAAGATGTCCCACCACGGGAAGTCACGTTTTAGAAAAAGCCTCCACCGGGCTTTTATGATGTTTCTGATGATGCACCCCTGGTGGAACAACTCGTGGTGTATCATCAAAAACATCATAAAAAGCCCGGCGGAGGCTTCTTCTGAAAGGCGATTTCCCATGGTGGAACATCCTCCTTGTAGTAGTAGTTCTTATATTCCTTATCGCACGAGCCAACATCAAGAAGTTTTTCATAATGATCAAGGCACACAGACGCAACACGACCAACAATTGGGCCAACAGTCCTCCACTGGCAGGGCATGATCTTGGCAAGATGATGCAGCTTTTCCTCTTCTCCCCAAGTCAAGTACTCAGTCTTGTTGATCCAAGGATCAATCCACTGATCGGACCAACGCGCCTTGCACTATTTGGCCGACATGCGAGGGACAAGTGTTGAAACCCTGTCCCACTCATTCTTCCTATATTTCATAACGCTCGCTTTCACTACTTCATCTTCCATGTTTGTCCAAGAACCACCTCCCTCAGTAATCCTCATAATTCTCTCCCTCTATCTATGGTTGACTCTAAACAGGAAGGAAGCAAACAAGAAAACAAATTGTACTGACAGGTTGATAGTACCCCTAGTCTTTATATAGAAGACAAAAACTAGTGTTCGATCCTAGACATAGAAGACAATAAGCTTCTTTTTCTTTTCCTAATAGGCTTGGGATCATGATTTTTCCTGATTTGATTAATTTCATATTTTCCTTTACGTTCATGGCAAACTATGTATCTATCCTCTTCTAAATCGGAAACTATATATAGATAGATATTCCTATAGTCTTGCTTCTCTGCTCTCCCTCTCCTCTACTCTCTAAAGTAATTCTAATTCCCTAGAAAAATCATGTACCACTTTGTAGCAAGCCTCGCCTCGAAAACTCGGTACACACCAGCAATGTCTAACCTTTTGATTTCAATTACTCCTATTTCACGCTTTTTTTTTTTTTTTCTGTGCTACATTGTCTTTTTTGAAGTTTTTTCTAATCAAAGTCTGAAATTGCTCCACACAGGTTAATTTCGACTGACCTCTGTTAAACTTGTTGCTTCATAATTATAATCCTCTCCCCCTACACATATTGTTGTACTCAGTGTTTTTAAACCGAAATATGTATCATGTATCGTTTTTTTTTTCATAATATAAATCGTTTCGGGATTTGTATCGGGTAAAGATACGTTTGTATCGGGATATGTATCGGGTAGAGATACGTTTAATCAAGCTCTTCATTTGGATCTTAGAAGGAATATGTTACCCTAGGAACTTGAGGAAACATGGTGAATTCGGTGGCACTACAACCACACAAGTCTGATTGTTTGTGTTGGGAGGCAGACTCTTCCAAAGTCTATTTGGTTAGCTCCCTTTATAAATGTAGAGAAGCAGAGCAGGGGTGTGCTAGAAGGGAATTAATGTTGATGTGGAAAAATCCTCCTAAAGTTCAATTTTTGGGCTGGTTGGCAGTTCTAGAGAGGGTTGAAACATCAGATTTGTTATTCTCTTTAGGTGTGCTTACCGATCTGAATGATTGTTTATGTAAGTTTTGCGGTGATGCTCTGGAGACTGCTAACCATTTGTTCTTACATTGTGAAATTGTCTGGTCTGTGTGGTGTATGGCCCTTAAGTGGTGGGGTATTAAATGGGTGGTTCCCTCGTCTATTAAGAGCTTATTCATTTGGTGGCATGGTTGGAGATTCAAGAAGGCGAAAAAAGTGTTATGGTAGCTTGTTAGTTTTGCAATCATCTAGAGTGTATGGAAGTTCAGGAATGATCTTATTTTCCGATGAGTAGTCTCGAGATGGGTGGATATGGGGGACATTATCAAGTTCAGAGTGGCGAATTGGTTTAGAGCTTACCACGGTTCGAGGGTCTTCTCTACCAATGATGTCCTTCTGAGATTTCCGGCCTTAATTCAGTCACTGAGATAGGAGTACTGTTTGGTGCTAGTAGTTGTCTTGCTTTGGGGTTTTCTTGAAGTTGAATCCTTTTCAACGTCTTTTGCTATTTTCCTTTCTGGGTTTGCAATTGTTTTGCCATTGGTGGCCCTTGTTTGGGTTCACTTTCCATTCCTACGCAGCCTTGAATTGTATTTTTTGTTTTCTTCCCTTTGATCTATATAATTCTCCTTTGCTGATCAAAAAAAAAAAAAAACATACGTTTGATAGAAGAGTAGTAGTTTTTAATGTCTAGTTAGACAAGATTTTGGGAGAGGGAGAAATAATTAAGGCAAGAGTAAGGAAGGAGGGTGTTTATATTACACTTAAAACTCTTTTTCTGGCTTGGTACAAAATGGCTAGAACTCATCCCTACTTATAGTACTCCATGGAAGGGTCTAGTACATAGATATTTTTATATAAGATAAACTTTGAGGTCAATTCTAGAATTATAGATGTGACTAATTCTCATAAAAAGAAATCTAGATATTTCACAAGAATATTGTAGAATTTCTAGTAGATAGATATTATAGAGCTTTTAGAAACTATATATCTATATCTACTTCAATAATATCTTTCATCTTTGAACTTTGTCAATTGGGCTTAGTTGGATTTTATTTTCTTGTGCCAAAATACTAAATCTAGTTTATGCTTCAACAATAGTCATAATTAATATACAATTAAAAAGCAGTTATACCTAAGGACATCACAAACTATACTTACATTTAACAAAAAAAATTAAGGTGCAAAATTTCAAGTCTCTCAATTGGGGTCCATCACATTCAGGCTTTTTGTTGCCTTAGTTATGGAAAGAAAAGAAGAGTCCTTATATGATTCGGTCAAAACACAACCAAATTATGGTTCTTTTTTCTAATCAAGCCATACGTTGAGGTTGAATTTGATAGAAAGTTTGAATATTACCATAATTAGATCCCAATGGCTTAGATTAATACATTTGGGGTTCCGCTTCTTAAAGAAGGTTTGACTTTTTCCTAATAAGTAATCGTAGGATACGTACCAAATCAGGATACGCATATAAATTGTAGGATACGCGATCGTATCATAGGATTTCTATACAAAAAGGATACAGGATGTGATACGTATCGTTTTTCGAAGGAGATGATACGAATCGTAGGATACGTATTGTGTCTCGTAGGTTTTCAATAACTGTGGTTATACTACATATCATTTGTAGGATACGTATCAATTGTGTATCGTATATTTTCAACAACTGTGGTTATACTACATATCATTCGTAGGATATGTATTGTGTATCGTAGGTTTTCAACAACTATGGTTGTACTACATATCATCTACAATATGTGATATGTCTTTTTTGGTTTCTCTATGAACGATAGTCGATTTTACATCTCAAAAAATAAGAGCATATATCCAAAAATGCCACAATTGCTCCCAGAAGGATATTTGTAAATTTATGTGCCAATTTAATCTTGTTTGCCCAAAAAATAAAAATTTATCGGTAACGATTGTAAAATATAATTTATTTTTATGTTTTTTGCTCGCACTAATCACACTAGTAGAGATGATATAGTTAAGGTAATTGTTGAAAACCCAATTAAAGTTCCAAGAATCGCCATTGTTCATAGCCATCTGGGAGTTCCAATTTTTAATTGTCATGTTTGCTTTGAATCGTAGATTTGATTTCCAATACCATCCTTGATTCTCACTCTTAAAGACTATTTTATAAACTTTATGACGTTTAGTTTAGCAATTTTGGGAGTATTTAAGGACATACTATCATGAAATAGAAGGCTAACTTTAATGGGATGGAAGAGTATATTCTCATTCCACCTTCTCACTTCAATTCGTGTTTGGATGCTCTCATGTGATCTCCTTAGTTGAGGAGATACGGAGACCACATAGTCCCATTTTGACTATATGAGCCATCATATTGAACATTAATGTCTCGTTGAATCATATTTGACTTAAAAATATAGAGATGAGCGTTCAGAATTTTTACTATTCTTTTATCGCAACACAAATATGATTTGTTGAGATGACTGTTGATGTGTGATTCATTTGATTTTTTGTATGAATGATTTACATGTCAAAACTTCTAAAATGAATAGTTTGGATTACCAGAATGAGACTATGACGCCCCAATTCTCCTCATATAAAAGTCCCACGAGGAAATCCCAGAAAAGGATCATCTCTGAATGGCCTCACCCTCTCCTCCGTTAGCAAGCCGAAGACAATGACGTAGGGTGCAAGTTATGAAACAAGATTCATACTGCGTATTTTTTAAAATCTATTGCCACTACCACCACGACCACTCCACCACCACCGCTAGCGCTCCAACTACCACTATCTCTCCATAGCACCATCATGTTCCGTTGCTACATTCATGTCGCTTCTTCACCACCACGACTACACTATTACTTGTTATTGTCATAACATGCACGGCCATTCACCAAGTCCACCACCACCATCATTGTCTGCCATCCATTGATCACGCTACCTTCATTACAACTACCATCGTTCCACCCCTGCTACAACCACCACCGTCACCTTACCAACTACAACCACAACCACCATTACACCATGTCTCCACCACCATGCCACATGCGGTCACCACCTCTCCACTACCACCACAAACACGTGACATCCAATAATAAACTACACAAAAAAAAAAAAAACTAATATTCATTTATCTTTGTATCAGTTTTAATTCAGCTATTGATATTTTTGTGAAATAGCAATTCAATTTTCAGTACTAATTATTCAACTTTCAATTTTAGTTTCATCAAATAGCACCGTACATGCCCTATGATTGCGATATTTTGCAAATAGTAGTGCTTGAAATGAAGAACATGTGTAACACCTTCCACAAAACCCAGGAGATCCAGATGAATACTAATCGTGCCTGTCACCTAAAAATAACAAACAACGCATCAGCTACAAGTCCAACAGGAAAAGCTCATACTTTAATTTGGGTTCTAATTAAATATCCATAGGACAATGGAGGTAAACTTTTGAGAAGGTAAAGGAAATTCATTTGCAACATCTAACTTTTTATAAGGATTGAAAATAACTTTCATAGACATTTTCATTGATCTCTCTTTATAGGGATCCCAACCTACTTTTTAAACCCATCAGCATGGGATAATATGCTACCCTCTACGACATAGATGCAGGTTGCAGCGCCTGTTAGGACCATAGGCCATGGTCTGCAAGTGTTGGCAAATTCCACGACAAAACACACATTTATTTGTATCTCCATTTATCGAGTTGTATTTTATTTTTTTAATTTTATTTCTAGAGTGTCTATTTAGGAAGTGGAAGGAAATCAATATTGTGAAAGGAAATCAAGGGAGATTAAGGGTTTCAATATTTAGCAACTTCAATAAGGGAAGAAGATCAAGGAAATTAAGGAGTTGCGATATATGGCAACGTTAATTCAAGAAATCAAGGAAATCAAGGTTTCGATATATGGCAACTTTATTTTTAGGAAAATGTTCTATAGGCTATGGGCCGGAGTTGCTTGAACACCTTACAAATAAGAGGTTCGTTAGTGTTTACATATGACCACACATGATAGAGCTGCTCCAGAACTCCTCTTAATCTCAGAAAATATTGAAGGGGGTCTTTGGCTGAAATCTTAGAGTAAAAAGAAGATTGATGGATCATTGAGCAACAAGCATAACTCCAAGAAGTTTTCATAAACTTTGATTGAACTATTCAAATGGCCCTTCGGTGGATTTCCGAGTGTTAGTGGAAGGCTTGTGGATTCAAGGTACCGATGGTCAAGCACCGGGTGCGGTGAACGTGGATTCGGCAAGTAGTTCATTGGACGATTTGTAAGGCTTCATAATCGTAGGGTAAGATTACTTGTAACTGCACAATGTTTTATAGTGTTTGATTCATTCCCTTGGTTTTTTCCCCATTTAGGGGTTTTCCACGTGTATCTTGGCGTTGTGTGTTTGATTGCTTTCGTTTGCTTGATTGATTGATTTTAATGATTGTGAGTTTTTTTAATCGAGGGTTAAAACCTATCAAATATATAAACCAGATGAATTTACAGTTTTTAAATTGCTATCAGAGCGGGTCGGTCATATTGCCTTTGTGATTTTTTTTCACGAGCAAGTCCTTTTATTATTATTATTATTATTTGCTAGTATGATTTACCAAAAGAAAGCAATTTTTTTATTCAAACCTCCGAGTTTTAATAGCTCCAAATCTGTTGCATGAGCAACACTAATGTTTACCGGTACTAATAGTACTAAATATGACCGTGAGATCAAAAGTGATATTTTTGTAAGGTTGAGACTAACCAACCTGATGATTCTGACAGTGATGATACCTATGATATGAAAGCTATGAGTTTGGCTACGAAAAGTTTTAAATGTAGTTTTAAGATCAAGAGAGACTAATAAAAATAACACCAGTGCCAGAGATAATTTTTTTGTAGATTTAACAGCCAAGCTTCTTGATTGTGAGAAAGAGAAAATTGATGCTTTGCATAAACTTGATTTGCTTAAATGCCAAAAATATAAATCTTGATAATGACATGTATCGTCTTTCTTAGACTAACAAGCTTATTGAATCAAAAGTGGCAAAATTACAAGTTGAACTTGACAAGGCCAATGCTATTTTTAAGAAATTGAATGCAGGTTCGCAAGCTTTAAATGAAGTTTTGTCATCGAAGTGTCATCGGATAGAGGTGAACTTGGGTATAAAATAAATGGATCTTCAAAGTAAAGGCATGAGTAAAAATGATAAATGGATCTCCAAATGTTACCTTTTGGCGACGAAATTCAACTCTGTCGCCTTTTCTAGTGAGGAAAACTGATTTCCTCACCAAAAGGTAGCATTTGGCGAGGAAATAATGAATTTGTCTCCAATGTAACTTTTTGGCGAGGAAATACTCATTTTCATCACCTTTTCTACCGACGAAAAGTAATTTCCTCTAATAATTCGTCGCCCTATGCAACTTTTTGGCAAGGAAATCTTCATTTTGTCGCGGTTGCTAGCAAGGAAAACATTTTTGACGCCAAATCGACACTTTGAGCTGCAAAATCTTATTTCGTCGACGAAATATTTTTTAGGACTAAATAGCTTTTGATATATAAGTTACTATTATTAATCTTCTAAATATATATATTGATTTATTCACAATGGTGACATAATTAAGTATATTAATTAGCTACTCAGTGCGATATTATAAGTTTCATTTAAAGAGGAAATGATAAACGAGGAAAATTATTTTCTTATTAAATATATTTCACCAATTTTGTTGTAGTAATTGTAAATGAAAACTTTGCGAAGTAGTTCTAGGTTCCACTAATTTTTTGTTATCTTCCTTTCGCAGAGGGTAACAAGTAAAATAACGAGAGAATTGACACAAAGAAAATAAAATTCTTTACAAAGTTATGATCACAATAAGAATATTTATAAAAGAATAGAAATGCAACAAAAAGTATCCGTGATTTTTATCCTTGTCTAATTTTATTATCAGCAAATTATGATTAAGTGTATCATTGCAATGAAAAGTATCCGTGATTTTTATCGTTTTCTTGGATTCACATTCATCTTTTTTGATCAACCATTCATCATGTTGAGTTCAATCTAAACAAAATGAAATTATCATGAGGAAAAAACAAAAGGTTGGAATTTGAGGAACAGATTTTGTTGAAATTGTACAAAGGGATTAAAATTAGAAAGAATCATTACTAAGATGAAAGAAAAAAATTAGAGAGGTAAAAAGAAGTCTATAATGTTTATTTATTTGATAGTTAAGGTTGGTACTCGAAAATAATGTTGGTGCGGTGGTTAGGTGCTGCGTTTGTAACATTGAGCTCCCGAGTTCACAAACATTGAGCTCCCGAGTTCTAGTTGAGGCGGCAGCACAGGAGCTGGAAAAACATTAATTTAAATTTCAAAACTTTTGGCGAGGAAATTTTTCCTCGCCAAAACTAAAAATGGCGATGAAAAGTTTCCTCGCCTGTATTCTTAACATAGAGTTAATTTTACGAGGAAAAGAAATAGCGAGGAATAAAATTTGTTGCCAATTGTCTAAGAATAGGCGAAGAAGTATATTTTTTCCTCGCCAATGCCTTTTGCGACGACGTATAGGCGAGGAAATTTTTCCTCGCTAGTACCATTGTTGAGGAAATCAACTCGTTGCGATAGGACAATTTTGTTGTAGTGTCTTAATCTCTAATCATGTGATCACCTTATTAACATGAAAAGTAGACCTCAATGTAGGAAATTTCATGTATGGTGTACCTCTCATACACATTTCTTGCATTCTCATGATTCTATGAAGTTTGTTCCTACATGCCATATTTGTGGAGTAAAAGGTCACATTCGACCTAATTACTTTAAACTTCATGGGTATCCTATTGCTTCACACCATTATCACCATGCTAATAATTATGGGCGTAGAACCCAAAAGCCTAGGCATAGGGTGAGTCCACGCGGAAAAAATTTGAATGTGAATCCTAATTATTTGTGCAAAAATGTCAAAAAAATTGAAAAGGTAAAGACTAGACTTATATGGGTGAGGTCAGACTTGAGATGAGCGGATTTATCCACTAACACTCTAGACGATCACACTCTAGATGAAAGCAGATCATCTAGAGGAGTTGACCTTGCCTTTTAAAGGCTGTCTTGCAATACAGAGTCTAGGTTGGTTTTCTTGTCTATCTTGTACCTAGAACTGTAGTTTGGATTTACTTTTATTTGTTGCTTAGTTTCTTACCACACTTGGTTGATATTTTTTTTTGTTTATTAGTCTGTCATTATTTATTTAAATATAGAAAAAGATTACATTTTTTATATGTGATTTAAAGACGCACAAAAAAAAAATCACATGTATTAAAAAGATTCAAAAAGATTTTCATTTTTTTTTTCCGTGAGGCATTAGTTGTTGATCATGAGATTCATTTTCATATGAGAGTTTTGCATAGTATTTATTTTTTTTATTTTTTTATTTTTATGATTCCATTCATGCAAAGCATTTGGAAGTTAAGTGTGGCATGGTTTGTGATTCCGTGATCCCCACCTCTACATGTACCTGGGTATGTCACATGCTTTTCCTCGACGATTGACTGTTTAAGCATAAGCATAATTATTATTATTATTATTTTATGTTGATACGAGGTTCTATGTTCTACTGTTTGGAAAAAAAGAGAGATCGTGGGTGGTATACTTGAGATAATGATGTCTATCCGGGGGTTTACTGAGTAACCGGATTCATTCGGTTCCATCCAGTCCGAACGCTCGCGTTAAAAAGTGGATAGACCTCGTGAAGGCATTCGTATTGGACTACTTGCCAAGTAACTAGATCCATTAGGCTTTATCCAGTTTGAACGTTGGCGTCAAACGGCAATGGGGTAAAAGAGAACAGCTTGTAAAAAAATGAAATCAAAAATGAAAAATTATTAATTGAGGGGGAGTATTCATTTGTTAAGGAGGAGTTGTATCTAACTCTTGGGACATAATTCGTATGGTTATGCATGGTTTTTTTTTTTTTGGTACTTCGGAAATGCATTAAACAAAGCTAGGCGAAAACTAGAGTTATGCCATCAAGATTGGCAGAGAAACTGCAACAGAAAAACAGAAACATAAAGAGACTCAAAACAAAACAAAGGATGGTGCTAATCAAGGATCTGCCTAAGGTTTAGGCCATCTCTAATGAGGAACTCTCTCAAAGAGGGCGGGTAATCTGCAAGAACTAGAAGGTCTTCATTTTTTTCCGCGCCAATCCGAGCTAAATGATCTGCACATTCGTTGGCACTTCGAGATACATGAGCAAGGGTTGAGTTTGTGCCAGCAAGAATTGTCTTCGCATCGTGAATAATCGTGCTCAAAGGGTGATTTCCATTGGGTCCTCCATTGATGAGATCCACAGCCACTAAAGCATCAGATTCAATCTTCACGCAAGTCATTCCTTTTTCCAAAATAATGGCAAGACCTTTGTAGATGCCCCACAGCTCTGCTTCTAGGCTTGAAGTGCATGAAAGCTTGCCATAATATCCCAAACACCATTTTTTTTTATCATCCCGGAACAGCCCTCCGAATCCAGCTGGTTTTTCCCCACTGTACCAACAGCCATCCGTATTGAGCTTCAAACTACCTGTAATGGGAGGTACCCATCGAGTCAGTCTAGGTTTCAATTGATCATTTGATAATATGGATTTAAAAGCCTTGTCAATCTCAAGAGCGTAGGTAAAAATTGCCTTGGAACTCACAATGAGAGGAACATCAATATTGTCAAAACTTTTAGCATTTCGATCCTTCCAAATTTGCCAAAGTGAAACGACAAAGAGAGTGTTCCAATGCAGATCTTTATCACTACTGGAAAAGTGATTTTTCTTTTTTAAAATGGTGGTGATCCATGTTTTGACAGGGCTATTAAAATCCATAAATATCAAATGTCTACATTTTAGAAAATTCCAGAGCTCAAGGGCTTTAAAACATCCTTTAAAGAGATGATTTAAATCCTCAGGAGAGTTGTTACACCGTGGGCAAATGTCAACTGGGATAATTCCTCTAGTAGCTCTCAGATGATTTGTAGGGAGTTTGTTGTGAAACACAAGCCAAAGGAAAGTGATCAGTTTCGTTGGAAGTTTGAGCTTCCAAATCCATTGCCATCCGGAGGAGTCAGAATCCTCTTTGTTAACAATGTCATAGGCAGCAGTGGAAGAGAAACTTCCATTGCTCGAATTCACCCAAGAGGGGTGATTAGAGACTTGAGAGAACTGGGGAATACGAACTCCACGAATCAAATCCTTAGTGTTATCATCCACTAAAGAATTTAAACCTTGGAGATCCCAATCACCATTAACAATCAGATCCGACACTTTTTTACCCTGGTTACAGTGATTACCAGGGTACAAAATGTCCAAGGGGCACTCCCCAACCCACCAATCTTTCCAGACATCCACTTCCATACCATTACCAATAACCCATTTCAAGCCTTTGTGTAAGATAGGAAGAGTTTTAATGATACTTCTCCAAGTGAAAGAAGCGTTTCTATTACTAGGCCAGTTGGAAATGCTGTTATTACTGAGGTATTTCTTTTTTTGAATCTGAGTCCACAGGCTGACCTCATTAGTGACAATTTTCCAGCACAATTTGGTAAGGAGGGCAAGATTCTGGCAATGGGCTTTTTTAATCCCAAGACCTCCCAGATCTTTGTTCTTACAAGTTTGATTCCAGTTGACAAGGTGCAGTTTTTTCTTGCTAGCTGTGTCTCCCCAAAGGAAATTTCTATTGATACGATCAAGCTTGTTACAAACACTAATGGGGAGATGCATGGTTTGCATGGAGTAGCTAGGTATTGTGGAAGAAACCGATTGGATGAGAGTAGCTCTTCCGGCAAGCATGAGAGTATTAGATTTCCACCCAGCAAGTTTGTTTTGCACTTTTTCAATAATGTAGTTAAAGTGGTGCCTACTGGGTCTACTATGAAAAAGAGGAACACCAAGGTATTTGCCAAGATCAGAAGCTAAAGGGATATTGCATATAGATCTAATTCTTCTAGCTTTCCTCCTAGGGACGTTAGGAGACACAAACAGTTTAGACTTGTTAAAATTGATACTTTGACCGGAGAGAGCACAAAAATCATTAAGGACATCCATCATGGTTTTACAAGTATTAATATTATCAAGGCCAAAAAGCATGAGATCATCAGCAAAGAAAAGATGTGTGATCTCGAGGTTGTTCCTGGAGGCTTTAATGCCTTTCCAACTCCCTTCCACAACTTTGGAATTAATCATAGCCGAGAGTCTTTCCATGCATAGGACAAAAAGATAGGGGGATAAAGGATCTCCCTGTCTAAGACCACGTCCAGGGGAGAATTCCTCTAAGACACTACCATTCCAAAGGATGGAGGATTTCACTTTAGTAACACAAGACATAATGATATTTATCCAGTCCGCATTGAGATTGAAGTAAATGAGAGTGTCAAGTAAAAATTTCCAAGAAATTTTGTCATAAGCTTTTTCCAAATCAATTTTTAGAACAATCCCCCCTTTTTTTCCTTTTTTACCTCTAAGAGTGTGAAGAATTTCCTGGGTAATGATAATGTTATCATTTGTGGTTCTTCCGGGGATGAAACTACTTTGAAAGGGGCTAATAATCTCGCTAAGCAAAGGTCTGATTCTAGCCACAATGATTTTTGTAATGACCTTATAGACCACGTTACAGAGGCTAATGGGTCTGAACATAGTAACATTCTCCGGATTATCATTTTTAGGAATAAGAGCAATGAGAGTCTTGTTAATCTCTTCAGGAACAGAGTGGTTAACAAAACAGTTTTTAACAAAGGAGCAAACATCATCACCAACAATATGCCAAAACTTATGGTAAAAAATGGCTTGTAAGCCGTCAGGTCCAGGGGCTTTGTAGGGTTTAATACCCTTCATAGTCTCCCAGATTTCAGAATTAGTCACAGGCTCACATAACCTAGCATTGTGTTCATGAGATATGGAAGGGTGAGGGTGTATGACCTGCTGGAAACCAGGACTGTTTTGGATAGCCTTAAAAAGGTTCATAAAATGATCTTGGACCAAGATTTTAATAGCATCAGCATCATCAACCCAATTGTTAGAAGTATCTCTGAGCATGGTAATTTTAGCTTTCCTCCTACGGATGATAGTACTTAGATGAAAATATCTAGTATTCCTTTCTCCACGGGTAATCCAATTAGCTCTAGATTTTTGGTACCATAAGACCTCTTCTTGGGCAAGAATATTGTTGTACTCCAAAATGAGTTCTTTTTCCAGAACTTCCAAGTTGTGGGAAAATTTCTTTTCCTGACTTTTTTGGATCCCGCCAATTCTAGCAAGGATCCATCTCTTTTTTCTAAAAATGTTACCAAAAGTATTTCTATTCCAGGAAGTGGCATTTTTAGTAAAATTAGCTATATGATCCAAAAAGGAATTACCAGTCCATCCTTTTAAAACCACATCTTCAAAGGAAGGTTCTAATAACCAAGTGGCTTCAAAACGAAAGGGTTTACTGATAGTTTGGGTGCAAGTTTTACCACAAGCATAGATAATCAGAGGGGCATGATCAGAATAAGTACGAGGGAGGATTTGGATCATACCTTCGGGGAAGAGAGCCCTCCACTCCTCATTACAAAGAGCTCTGTCCAGCCTCTTTTGAACATTGGCTAGCCCTTGTCGACCATTATTCCAGGTAAACTTGCTTCCTGAAAAGCCCATGTCAACTAGATTGCAATTATTAATGTTGTTGGAGAACTTTCTTCGCTGTCCTCCATTGTTATCGGTGGCAGAGCTTTTTGTTTCGTCATAGGAGGTCGTGTCGTTCATATCTCCTATAACACACCACGGTAGATTGATCGAGGCAGCAGTATCAGTCAGGTCAGTCCAGAGAATGTCTCTATTTCTGGGGTTGGGGCTAGCATAAACCGTGGACAGCACCCACTCCTCAAAATTATTTTTCTTCACACTAACATGGATGACCTGAGTTTCCACTTTAATGGGTGTTACAGTCACTTTTTTTGGGTCCCATAATAACCAAATTCCTCCAGATCTTCCAGCAGGGTCTACAAAAACAGACTCCGTGAGACCAAAGTTGTTGAAGAAGAGGCCCATGGAAGATAGACTAACTTTTGTTTCTAACAAACCAATGATCTCAGGCTTATGTGTGTTAAACATATCAGTAAAATTCCTTTTGAATCTATCATTTCCTGCTCCTCTACAATTCCAGACGATAATGTTGGAAGTAGACATGGGATATAGAAAATCTAAGGGAGAGGGGTTAAGGTTACCCAAGCTTTGGAGCTCTTTCCTCTTGTTCTGCTCTTTCGAGCATTTTGGTTTGAGGATCGCCATATGATAGTTCCACTCCGGGAGGAAGATGACCCTCTCGCACAGCTTTAGTTTCACGTTTAGCTCCTCTAGCCACCAATTCGCGTCCACTAGGCGAATTGCTTCGTTTCCTGGTTCGATCCACAGTCTCGCTTTGTGACTGTGAATGGTGTCCTTCTGAATTTCTGGCATATTCATGGTAGGTAGCAGTTGCTAAGGATTCAAGGTCGGGGGGTTTTTTGGTGGAGGTTACAAGGGCTAGAGAGTTATCAGAGTTGGGGTTAGGGTAGGTGATTTGGGGGATGGCTGAATCTAGGGCTTTGGTGATGTTCACGGGAGATTTAGGTTTTGCAAGGTTTAGATCAATATCAATGGTTGTGATTGGGCTGAAAAAAGGCTGAGTTACTTTGCATGGTCCAAATTGGAAAATAGGGTCTTTTCCTGTTGGGTTAGGAGTATTAGGCTTTTGAATAGGTATGAGCACTGGTTGGGGGCTATTATTGGAGGCTAGCCCATTTAGGGGAGAGAAACGTGACCCAATTTGGTTAGGCTTAGAAGTATTTTTGGGATGTGGAGGTTTACTGGTGCTTGGTTTAGAGGACGAGTAGGTTTTAGGATGGGCTGTTCTATGATAATGAGAACCATTGTATTGGGCTTTGGGGGAATTTTTGCTTGCCTCATTTTGGGTCTGGTCATTTTTGGTTTGGGCTTCAGAAGTTTGGGCTTTAGAATTAGGAGTTTGCTGGGTTGGGGTTCTTCTGGGCTTTCTTGTAACCACCATCCATTCACCATATCCAATTTCCTTAGGCCCATCATCAATAATCTGCCCGTTGTATTTCACAGGTTTGTTGTCGGGGCTTGCGGCGCCGTCAACGTTCGACTCTTGTTCTCCGGGCTGTTTTCCGTTCATGGGAGAGTTAGCACAAAAGTCTTTCCGGTGACCCACTCTTCCACAAGAGAAACAGATTTGATGCACGTGCTCATATTCCAAGAGGTAATCAAATTTCTCCACCGCAATAGATGGTGGCAGAGGTTGGCTGAGATCCATTTCTACACAAATGCGAGCATAGCTTCCTCTTATAGATTCTTCAGTTTTGCTGTCAATTTTGAGAGGTTTGCCCAATTTCTTAGCAATATCTTGGAGGGTTTCTTCCTCATAGTACTCAGCGGGTAACAGAGGAATGCGGACCCAAACTGCCGTTTTGATAGCTGTGGCCATGTCGGCTTTGAAATCCCCATGCCATTTGCGGACTGTGAGATAATGGTCCTGCACAATCCACGGTCCCCCCGTATAGACCTTGAAATAATCTGCTTTAGACTCAAAACGAATTAGGTAAAAACCCAATCCAACATCCATGGGTCGAATTAGCCCTTCCAGATTCCACAACCTGTGAATCTTGTCCATTAAAACCTTGAATCCTATATTTCTTCCCAGTAATTTTATGATGAGACAGCCTTTCCATTGCGCTCTTATGCGTTTCAAACGTTCTCTGGGAAAAGAGATTTTGATTTTGGATTTTGTGGGAGGTATAGACCCCTCACCATCCATATCTTCATCGTCACTATCAGAGAATTCAGCAAGGCGTTTTTCGATCTCTTCTTCTGATAATTTGTTTTGATTCATTAGGGCATTTCTAAAGGATTTAGGGATACCTGATACGAGGTTGGGCTCTTTAGCAGGCTCAGAGTTTTGGGTTTCCATGACAATTTCTGGCGTGGATTCCCCGTTCGTAGGGCTGTGGGTTTCCGCTTCCATGGCGATTTCTGTTGTGGGAGTCGGTTCTGGTGAGGAGATCTGGAGATCCATTGTTGTTTTTGAAGAGTCGTTCTTCACTTTCTTGGTGCTTCGTTCTAGATGATCGATTTCTTCCAAGGATTGCAAGTGGGGGGAAGAAACAATCTCAGAAGAAGACGAAGAAGGGGAAGGGAGCATTTTAGAGAGAGAAATCGGTTATTCTCTATTTTTGTGAACGTTGGTTATGCATGGTTTGACTTCGTAAGGGGAAGAGTGTTTGGCAGTTCAGGGTTGCATGAGAATTTTCGAATCCTTGACAGATGATCTTCATTTCTTATGATGTGTCACACACTCACCTTGTCACAGACACGTGTCGCGTGTTGCCAATTACTTCTAAATTCATCCATTGTTGATTCTCATAAAAATTTGCTCATGCATTTTTAAAAACTAATCATATTCATTGAGTCTCATATGTGAGAACTTGTTCTCCTTTGGTGTACTACCGTCGTAGTTCTCTTTGTTGGTCATTACATTTTTGCTTCTTTATGTTATTGGTTCACTCGCCTTGCTACTATTAATGGGTTAATTATTGATTATGATTGTTGTTATCTATATTGTCCTAAATTCTTTAATATATGCTTGAGCATATTAAAAAAGCAAGTCACCTGTTTTCCACCCCTTTAAAATGCTTCATCCTGTGGCTTAAGCTTATTTTTTTAGGATATCAATTATTCCAAAAAAAAAAAAAATGGAAAAGGGTCGTGGGTTTCTTAAAAGACAAACTGTTCCCGTTTATCTTTCTAGGGTGCTATTTATATTAGGTTATTGTTCTTGGTTGTTGATGTTTATTTCATGCCTTATGTTTCATTGGTCCTTGATTCTTTATGTCATATTTCTTCTCATTTGCTTCATTAATGGCTCAACTCGATTACTGACTCTACCTTTGTCATTCTGTGACAAAAAGAAGGGGGGGGGGGGGGGGGGGGGGGGGGGGGGTAATTTGTTTATAACAGACCGTGTGCATTTCAGTGTTTCTGCAACTTCCATAGGCCAGACTCACATTCTTTTAGGGGATAATCTTTTAATATTAGTGTGTTTTGTCATGAGAGTGTCAAAGGGGGAGATTATTAGGATCATAGGCCATGGCCTATCTATGTTGGCAAATTTCACGACAAAACACACATTTATTTGTATCCCCATTTATCTAGTTGTATTTTATTTATTTTCATTTCTAGAGTTTCTATTTAGGAAGTGGAAGGAAATCAATATTGTGTAATTGAGTTTTTAGGTGGAAGAAACTCAAGGGAGATCAAGGCAATCAAAGGAAATCAAGGGGTTGCGATATATGGCAACGTTAATTCAGAAAATCAGGGAAGTCAATGTTTCGATATATGACAACGTTAATTTAGGAAAATACTCGATAAGCTATGGGAGTTGCTTGAGCAACTTATATGTTTTTCAGCAGCTTATAAATAAGAGGTCCGTTAGTGTTTACATATGACCACACATGATAGAGCTGCTCTAGAACCCCCCTTAATCTCAGAAAATATTGAAGGAGGTCTTTGGCAGGAATCTTGGAGAAAAAAGAAGATTGATGGATCATTGAGCAACAAGCATAACTCCAAGAAGTTTTTATAAACTTTGATTAAACTATTCGAGTTGCCCTTCAGTGGGTTTCTGAATGCTAGTGAAAGGCTTGTGGATTCAAGGCAGCGGCAGTCAAGCACTGCGTGTGGTGAACGTGGATTCGGCAAGTAGTTCTTAGGACGATTTGTGAGGATTCAAAATCTTGGGGTAAGATTACTTGTAACCATACAATGTTTTGTAGTGTTTGATTCCTTCCCTTGATTTTTTCCCCATTAAGGGGTGGAAGTTTTCCACATGTATCATGGCGTTGTGTGTTTGATTGCTTTCGTTTGCTTGCTTGATTGATTTTAATGATTGGTGAGATTTTTTAATTGAGGGTTAAAACCTAGCAAATATATAAACCTAGGCGAATTATGGTTTTCACGGCCTTAATTCAATTCTGATTTACGAGGCTACGACCACAATTCTAATGAATGAGGGCGATGTATTATATCTTTATTGTTCTGCAAAGATGGAAGTAGACCATGCAAGGCTTCCAGACTCCATAGTCACATGATTCGCTTCCCTCTATTTTCAAATTTTAATCAACTGATTCGATCCCATGCTTTATGAAGATTAGTTAAATATGCAGAAGGCATAAACCAGAAAAGGACCAGCATTTAGAGCAAAACATAGCATCAACATAGGTAGAATACTTTCTTTCACTAGAGGATCCGAGATAAATTGTGAGCAATGAGCAATCCATACTACTTATAAAAGTCTCCCTCAGTTAATAGTGGGAAATAACAGTGGTAGGCCTTCTCCACTTTCATACCCAATACAACACGATGATCCGGGTCTTGGACATCCTTTACACCCTGTTTGGCAGCCGGATTTGGCACCCGGATTTGCCAAACACTCGGATTTGTAATCCCGGGCCCACAATACTCCCCCGTTTGGATGGCCATTTGCACCCCTGATTTGATTCATTGTTTGGAGTGTTAATCGGGCTTCTCTTTCGTTAGCCAACGACAGCCCTCACCCTGTTGTTAGCCAAGAAGGGGTGATTTGCTTGATTTTCTTCCGTTTCTACCCCTCCAAATCCGGGTGCTTTGTGGGGGTTTTGAGGCTATTCTTCAGTTGATTTGCTTTATTGAGCAAGTGCATCCTTTGGCTATTTGGCATCTTGACTCTTTCGTTTATCCCACCCACCTCTTCGTCTCTCTGTGTCCCTTTCTTGCTCTCACAACGCTCCACCTTGTGTCGCATGTGTTTTACTCTCTATACTCAGATCGATAAACCTAAGGGTACAGACCCTTGGGGTACAGATTTTGCACAGATTGGTTGGGGGACCCACTTTTGGGTCCCACACGGAAAATCCGAACCGTTGATTCATCTCAGAATAATTTTTCATGGGGCCCTGCGAGAAATCACCTCGATCTGACGTGCTTAAGTTGTTGATCCAGAACTCACCCATTTCATTCAATCGGATTTTTCGTGTGGGACCCAAAAGTGGGTCCCCCAACCAATCTGTGTTGTTCAGATCGTGGAATGGATTGTGTTCAGATCGTGGATCCTATTGGTATAGTTGGGGGTCTAGCTGTTCTATGGAAGCGTGATCTTGCTGTCCGTTTTATTCGTAGTAGTAGTTTTTTTATCGAAATGGAAATAAAAGATGATGATTCAAATCATGTTTGGCGCCTCATCAACCTTTACGCTAGTTCTACAGATAGTGTCCGGAAATCACAATGGGAGGAACTGATTGGTTATTGGAAGCAATGCTCGGAGGATTGGGTTGTTTGGGGAGATTTCAATGATATTTTATGGGCGGATGAAAAACAAGGAGGAAGGACTAGGGAAGCGTGGTCGCTGAAAGCTTTCGGGGATTTTGTGACTGAATTAGAGGCAGTGGATTTGGGGTACTCTGGCTATCCATTTACTTGGACTAATCGACGCGGAGGAGATGGTATGGTCAAAGAAAGGCTGGACAGAGTTTTGGTATCTCCGGGCTGGCGTCTCCAGTACGATAGGGCGAAGGTGCAAAATCTCTTTGCTGTTGGCTCAGATCATGCGGCCTTACTTGTAGACACCAATCCTCCTAAATTTTCTGGGCCTAGACAATTTAGATTTGACAAAAGATGGGTGGATGATCCTGATTGTTATGATGTTATTTGCAAAGGCTGGCAAGAGACTATTCGTGGGTCTAATATGTTTAAGGTTTTCAGCAAAGTTCGTAACACCCGTAGAGAATTGCAAACGGAACTTCAATGCCAGAAGGAGAATAAATGAAGTACAAGGCAAGCTTAAGGAAATTGGAGAAGAGAGGGAACATGGAGACATGGGACAGATTCATGCTCTTGAAAAGGAATTAGGAGAGGCATGGGTGCAAGAGGAGAAGTTTTGGCGTCAAAAAGCTCGGATTTTGTGGATGGTTGAAGGAGACCGTAATACCTCCTTTTTCCATGCTAAGGTCACGCAGAGACGGAAGAGGAATGCTATTGCGGGTATCCAAAATTCGGATGGCAGTTGGTGCGATGATCCAGAGGATATAGCGAAGGAGTTTGTGCAATATTTCCATCAGCTTTTTCAGTCCGAGGGAACTAACCATATCCCGGAGGTGGTGGATACTATTAAAGCACGGGTGACTGAGCAGATGAACCAATCTCTCACAAGAATGGTTACCTACTCAGAAATTCGGCAAGCACTATTCGACATTGATCCTACCAAAGCTCCTGGCACAGATGGGATGACTGCGGGCTTTTATCAAAAGTACTGGGAGGTGGTCGGTGCAGATGTGGTGAATGCGGTGCAACAATTTTTCCAAACGGGTCACTTATTGAAGAGCCTAAATCATACCCAAATCGTTCTCATTCCTAAAGTTAAAACTCCTTTGCAGGTAGCACAATACTGTCCCATCTCCTTGTGTAATGTTTTTTATTAAATTATTGCCAAGGTGTTTTCCCGTCGGCTGCGTCGAATTTTGCCTAAACTGATAAGTGTCAATCAAAGTGCTTTCGTCCAGAATAGGCAAATCTCCGATAATATTTTGATTGCTCATGAGGTGGTGCACTATCTGAAAAATAAAAGAAGTGGAAAAGAGGGTTACATGGCGTTGAAGCTAGATGTTGCAAAAGCCTACGACAGGGTGGAATGGAGTTACTTGGAGGTAGTCATGAGGTGTATTGGATTTAATGGGAAGTGGATTTAGTGGATTATGAACTGTGTATCTACGGTCTCTTACTCAGTTAATGTCAATGGGCAAAAGCATGGGTTTATTATACCCCAGAGGGGGTTACGCCAGGGTGACCCCCTATCGCCATACCTTTTTCTCCTTTGCGCTGAAGGTTTTTCCATTTTGCTGAAATTTAGAGAGGAACAGGGCAGTTTAAAAGGGGTTCAAATATGTCGGAATGGGCCAGGTATTTCGCATCTTTTGTATGCTGATGATTCGTTGGTGTTTTGTAAAGCAAATAAGCAAGATAGTGAGGAAATTCAAAAGGTGCTGGACATTTATAAAGGAGCATCTGGTCAGTTTGTTAATGAGTCGAAATCTTCTATTTTGTTTAGTGCTAATACTTCTGAAGTGCAGCGATCAGAATGTCGAAATGTTTTGGGATTTAGCCGGAGTTCAGAAGAAGGGAAGTATTTGGGCCTTCCCTACATTATTGGCAGATCCAAGCAAGTGGCTTTGAAATTTATAGAAGAGCGGGTAGTAAAACGGTTGAAGAGTTGGGCAGGGACTTTTACTAACCATGCGGGAAGGGAGGCCTTGGCCAAACATGTCCTGTTAGCTTTACCGATTTACGCAATGGCGTGTGTTAATGTGTAAAAAGTTGAACTCTGTGATTGCTAAATTTTTTTGGAGTGGGACCGAGGAGGCGAACAAGATGCATTGGATGAGTTGGGATAAAATGACGCAGGTTAAAGGGATGGGTGGGCTCGGATTTCGTGATTTGGAAGCCTTCAATTTAGCGATGTTAGCAAAACAAGGGTGGAGGCTTATGGTTGGTGATAATTCTTTATTCTACAGAGTTTATAAAGCTAAGTACTTTCCGAATACCTCTTTCTTAGAGGCAAGTTCGAAACCTCTTTCCTCATGGGCGTGGCAAAGTATTTTAGCAAGTAAAGAGATTATTAAAAGCGGATGGCGTTGGAGAGTTGGAAATGGTGGGAAGGCTAGGATTTGGGAGGATCCGTGGCTGGTTGATGATCATTACCCGTGAATTTTAACCCCAAAGGCAGATAGCAATTTGAGCCAAGTTGATGACTTGATTGATAAGGAGCGTGGGGTGTGGAACGAAGCTCTGATTACACAAGTATTTATGGATCGAGATGTGGAACAAATTTTAAGCATACCCTTGAGCAAGACTGGTATGGAGGATAAGTATATTTGGGCAAGGACAACATCGGGGAATTTCTCGATCAAATCAGCTTATGTTATTGCTAAGGAATGGGTATAGACGAGAAGGGCAATGGATAGTGGGAGAGGTCAGTCCAGTGGAGTGCCTGAGGATACAGGTTTTTGGAAACGAATTTGGCAAATGAAGGCTCCAATGAAGATTAAAATGTTTATTTGGCGGTGCCTTCATGGGATTGTGCCGGTTAATGTTGCTTTAGCTCAACGGAAAATTCCTGTGGACCCAATCTGCCCTCTTTGTGGGTTGGAGGAAGAAACACCATCTCATATGTTTTTCAACTGTGATAGAGCTGTAAGGGTTTGGTTGCTATCTCCTTTTAGAATTCGTCCAGAATTGTCAGTCTCTGCTCAATTACAGGATATGTGGGTTGAACTAGGTGCTACACATAGTGGTGAGGAGAGAAGGGAAGCGACTGGATTATGGGCTATGATCGGTTGGCATGTGTGGATTGCGCGAAATAGGTGGATTTTTAAACAGAGCTGGACATTGGAAACCTCCATCATTGAGAAAGCTATTGAGGAGTTTAATACCTTTTTACAAGCCACGCGAAAGGAACAAACCAATGTTGATTCACCTATTGATGATAGTGTAGCATGCTGGAAATCTCCAGATTTTGGGATTTTGAAAATTAATGTGGATGGAGCTTTTGATGCGAAAACTCGAAAGGGTGGCGTAGGTGTGGTGATACGTGATTATATGGGTGACGTTGTGGGTGCTGCTGCCTCCCCACTTAAATGTTGCTTGTCTGCTGAAGTTGTTGAAGCTGAAGGTTTCCGGTTTGCTCTGGGGCTGCCAATCTGCTCGCCGGAAAGAGATTATGTGATAGAAGGGGATGCGCAAACAGTCAGTAAAATGATCCAAGGTCAATCCTCCGTCAAGGCATGGTTGGAAGTCGTCATCCAAGATGTTTTGTTTTTGGCTAATAAGTTTCGTTCTTGTTCTTTTCATTTTATTTCTCGTGATTGTAATAGGGTGGCTAATGCAATAGCCAAATATGCCTTATCCTTGGATAACCCACTAATCTGGCAGGAGGTTGTTCCAAACTGGATTAGTAGGGAAGTATCCCTCGATGTTTCCTCATTTACGAGTTCGTGAATAAATTGAGTTACCGATTGACCAAAAAAAAAAAAACCAATCTGTGCAAAATCTGTACAATTGTTTCTGTACCCCTAGCACTGTCCATACTCAGATGCGGACAACAAAACCCTTGACAATTACACTTTCAACCTTCAACTCCGACTTCGAGAACTCTCTCTCTCTCTCTCTCGTGCACAGCCCATGTTGTGTTATTTCTGTCTCTTCCTCTGCTCCAACGCTGACTCCGAAACCCACGACGACCCTCAACAACTTGAAGATCCCAAAGAGGTAGGTTATTTGTTTTCCCTTCACAAATACACTTACACATGCACGCACCCATGAAATAGTTAGTAGTTTTGTTGGTTGAGTAGCATTTGTGGGGTTACTTTCAATAAAATGGTCAGTTCTCAGGCTAAATATCGATGAACACTCTGTTTTTTATCCTTAAAAAAACCTTCTTGGTCAAAATTCTGCAACTGCACTGTTGCACACCAATTGTTCGATGGAATTCTTCTACATTTCTGGGTGTTGGATTTAAGGGATTTCTTTTCCCTAGGTGCGAAACGACTAGAAATTAGCAAGTTTTAGCCTTAAGTTCTTGGGTTCTTGTGGAGCAAGCCCGACTCCATTCCGCCAAATTCATAACAAGTACCCATGTATTTATGTTAGATTTACCGTGTAATTGACTAAACCTACCATGTTTTTCCTCCATTCCTGTCTTAGGAGTGTATTTTTATTTTTGAAAAGCGAGTAGTCAATGCAGGATAAAGCACGTTGCTATTCAAATCTTCTCCTCCTTTTACTAGAATTTTGTATTATATATTACTTTGTTATGTGGAAGTGCCTCGACCCTACTTGTAAATTACAAATCTTAATGGGTTCTCCTATGATGGAGATTCATGTTTAAATGAGAGCCGTTGAATAAAAAGAAACAAGTTTGGTTGTTAATATTTACCCACACTTTAGAGCCTATAGGCTTAAGTAGGGCTGTAAATGAACTGGGCCGTTCGTGAACTATTTGAGACTCGGTTCGGTAAGAGCTCGTTCGAGTTCGATTCGTATACTAAACGAACTGAACTTGAACCTCAATATTAGGCTCGTTCCATAAATGAGCCGAACCTGAACCTAAGTGGATTCGGCTCGGTTAGGCTCGTGAACCCGGAGTCAAAATGTAATTAATAATATTTTAGGGGTCTACATGTAAATATTTTATAATTGAGAAACTCCTATGTAATTTGTTGTTCTTTTATCCCTAACTAGAGTACTCTACTATGAATAGATGTGTTTTATCCCTAACTAGAGTACTTTATTTAGTTCTCAATATTTTTTTTTCTTGTGTTGTTTTTCTTTTGATTTCTTGGTTATTGTGATAAATTTGTTTATTTTTGTTTCATTTCTTGATTATTGTGGTAAATCTACTTGTAACATTGTTTTGAAGCATCTCTTTCCCCTCTCACTTTGTGTTCTAAATTGCTAACGAGCCCTACCGAGCTGGATTCGAGCCTTAATTCGAGCCTAATTTCGAACCTAAATTCGGCTCGGTTCGGCTCGTTTGAGTTTAACGAGCTCTACCGAGCCGAGCCCGAGCTTTGAAATTTTTTCACGAGCCGAACTCGAGCTCACTTGTCTAGGCTCGAATCGAACTCGAGCCGAACTCGAGCCTGACTCATACCTTAACAAACTAATCCCGAACCTGATAGGGTTCGGCTCAATTCGGCTCGTTTACAGCCCTAGGCTTAAGTGAAGGATATAAATGTCAAATATTGTAGAATTGGTAAGGTGCTATGTTAGGGTTCTCCTCAACCAATTAGACCTTACTAACACAACATCCATAGCCCATGAATCAGGACATTGAAAGGGCATCAAGTCGTCTTCTTTGGGGTCTGGGGAACACTAATCAGGGCAACCCTAGACTTGGTTGACGAAAGACCTTTCAAGAAAAATCCAATCCTACGAAGAAAAATATCCATTATGTTAGTCTAATTAGGAAATTGACACCATCTATCACTTATCAAAGTGTGTGTCCACATAATGTCACCTAGGCTTTACGTCGGGGGGTCAAGTGGAGTCACTTGACCCCACTGCCTTCTAAATTGCTAAGTAGTTTGATAAGGTTTTTTTTGTTGTTGTTGTTTGTAAGGATCAAATTCCGGAGTCGTTTTATTTTGGCAATTCCATGTGACAAAACACATATTGATATCGAGTTGTAATTTTCTAAGTAGGAGTCTATATAGGATTAGAGTGGAAGGAATCTCTTTATAATGTAATTTGAGAGTTAGTGTTTTTAGTCGGTTGTCGGCATTGTGACATCCCAACTTTTGGAAAAAAAAAAAAGTATATTACTTGATACAGGTAATTAATTTTCTTTTCCGAACCTATTTCTAAAAAAAAATTATTGTTATTTAGTACTGTATTTATTTTGAAAATTCTTTTTCAACTCAAATAACTTACTTTTTATTTTTATCCATATAATATTGGGTTATTTTGAATGTGTAGATGTATATTTGAAAATATGTTGTATTTATTGGGCCGGTTAGTTTTAATGAGTCGGGCTAATTCCTTAATTTCCTAACGGGCCGATTAGTAAGAGTAGTATTTAATTAGAGAGTTTTTATTGTTAAAGTAGGGTTTTATAAGATATAAGTTGCAGCCATATGAGATCAGAGAGAGAGAGAGAGAGAGAGAGAGAGAGTGGAGAGAAAGAGAGACTCCATTAAGAGGCAGTTATATTTTCTTGATCGTGTATTCATAGACATCGAGATATTAACGGCGTGCTAGGGTGGGCGAAACTTATTGGTAAATCCATCTCCTACTTTTCCTTAGTTAATGATCTTTCCAAAGCCTATTAATTAATCCCTACAGAGATCAATTGTGAGTGTCGTTTGTGGGTAATCAGCAAGAGGGAGACATATTTTATTTGTAAATACATCTCTGGTGACTTAGTTCTAAGTTTATCTATTAGAATATATTACCAGGTTTTGTTAAAATACTCGACTAATTATCCTAGGAATTGTTGTAGTCCATTTTTATAGTCAATTCATGTAATTACTTATAGTTTTATGTGTACATTTTATTTGTGATTCAGATTAGCGAGTACTCAGAGCATTGCATTTTGCTATCTATCGTTCGGGTCAAGGTCATGTGATCCCTTCAATTGGAATCCTCTTGAGCCTATCAATTCTTGACAATCCTTGATTTTGTTCTGATTCTATGAATATTAATCTTGCTCGTTGAACTCAACTTATTTGACGATTGACGTACCCTTTGGCATACAAGGTTAATTGATAATATTTTGGAATGATTGATTGCTCTTATTTTGCTTGTTGTCTATTCATTGATTCCATGATATTTCTGGATACCGTTCTTTGGTGTTTGGGACCATATATATATTTGTGAAAGTCCAAGGGAAAGTCCCAGGCGCCATCCTGCGGTACCTTTGGCCACTAGGGAAAAGACTTGTGAAATACCCTGTGACTCTAGTGCTCAACGGATAGGGAAAAGACTTGTGAAATACCCTGTGACCCTATTCCGGATCGGCTTAGGGAAAAGACTCAGGCGCCATCCTGAGGTGACTCTAAGTACGGTGTTGGATCCAATGGGCTAAGCCTTGAGAAAACAGTTGGCATTTGGCAATGGTTATTATTATTTTGGTTCCCACATATTTTGGTTTAGACTCCTATTTATTATTGTTCGTTGTTCTGGTATTTTTGGATTGGCTGATTGGTAAGAATGCATTTTTTTTTGTGAATCGATTATTGTTCTTGTTATTCTTTAATCAAAAATTCTTCTCCTTGATACCACTTGTTGAGCCACCGACCTTCGTTATTTGAAACCATTTCTTTGGAGCTCTCGCTGTCGTCTTTTATATGTATGCCACATTGTGCTCTTAACCCATAGCATGCTTAACTACTCATTGAGCTGCGAGCTGACGGATTTATTCCACATTCTTTTCAGGTTAGTTCGGGGAGCATCATAGTGGACTCTGAGACAGTGTCGGGACCCACCGTTTGGACCTCTAGGGCATTCGCATTATCATTTTCTTTTAGTTTTGTTAACAGCTTCCGCACTTTTGTTTCTTTAGAATTTTTGTTAATAAATTTGGAGTATGGAGAATTTGAGATATTGTTCACTGGCTACAAAAATGTTGGTTCCAGTTTCCAATTTAATTTTATAATTCAGGATTCAGTTTGATTTATTTGGGTTGTAAAAATTATTATTACTATTTTTATTTTTGTATAGGCTTCGTGTTCCGAGAATTATTTCTTGGTTCATGGCCGGTCATGCTGGTGTGGCTTGTGGACCAAATCAGGGTACTGGGCCAGTGGTCTACGTGGGGCGTTACAGGCATTCGGAACGAGAAGATCAATTATGCGATCAATCAGTTTCTCAATCAGGTAACTCTGATTTTAGCATAGGCCGTGGACCGTGGTATAAAATAAGTTTCAGAGCATAGCGATTGATAGATGGATCAATCGGGTTCTTACTCGGGCATCTCCGAAAATCAGATCTATAATGGTCCGATCAATCGGTTCACAATGCGATTGATCGGAATGACAACTCTATAAATATATCATGGTTTTGGATCTAGGGTGAGGGAGTCGGCTGCAAAAGTGATATCAGTGCCTTTGTTCTTCAACCTACTAAAAACCCTAGAGTATTGATAGTGAATCTTGAAGCACTTAATCCATGGAGAATTAATCAAAGCTTCAAGAGGTTTCTACATCAACAATCAAGTTCAAGTTTTTTCCGGTGGATTTCCGGAATAACATTTGGAAGGCTCGTGGATTCGAGCCAGCGGCAATCAAATACTGGGTGTGGTGAACGAGGAGTCGGCAAACCGATCTTAGGTCAATTGCGAGGAGTCTCAATTGTGAGTAAGGTCGTTTTGTAACCGCACAATGATTGTTATAGTGTTTGATTCCTTCCCGTGGTTTTTGCCCATTTAGGGTTTTTCCACGTATATCTTTGTGTTCATCATTTTTTTTCAATTCTTATTTATTTGCTTTAATTAATTGGTAGCAAAATAGGAATTTCACTTGGTATCAGAGCGGGTCGCTCGTAATCTGTAGGAATTTTTTCTTTCCTGAGCGGATCCTTAGTCACGATGAACAATAGATTGAATATGAATCATCATTCCAGTCGCGTCCCGATTTTGGACGGTGAGAACTTTGATTATTGGAAGTCCCGAATTAAAGTTATAATGAGATCAGTCGATGAGGAAATTTGGAAATCATGTGTGGAAGGGTACAAATATCCCACAAAAGTGGAAAACAATGTGACCCTCCCTAAATTAAGCTCCGAATTATCCCCTGCCGAAAAGGTTGTGCTTCAGGCTAATAATCGTGCTCTCGATATTCTTTTTAGTGCTGTAGATGTGATTAAGCACCGAAAAATCGCCAATTTTGAGATTGCTAAGGATGCGTGGGACATCTTAGTCACTTGTCATGAAGGGACCTATGTTGTTAAACAATCTAAACTTCAGAGACTTACCACTGACTTTGAGACGATTAGGATGGAAGAAGATGAGACTTTTAACTTACACTACTCTAGGCTGATTTCCATTGTCAATAGTTGTGAAACCCTAGGTGAGCCTATCCCTCCTTTTCGAGTTATTAAAAAGATTTTAAGATCACTCCCTGAAAGATTTAAAACCAAGGTGACAATGCTTCAAGGTAAAGAAAAACTTAAGAATAAGTCTGTTGAAGAAGTTGTTGGTATCCTTCAGACCTATGAAGCAAATATGTTACAACCTGATTCATATAAATCCAAAACAAAATCTTTGGCTAAGCCGATTGCTTTTTCCAGTTTTCAAAAAGATAATAACGATTCTGATAGTGATGTTGATCTTGACTTTGAAGCCATGACCTTATTTACCAAACAATTCAAAAAACTTTTTAAAAAGAGACCTGCTGAAAATGAGTTTAAAAACCAAAATTCAAACAAGGGAAAAGCAGATTCTTTTAGTGGAAAAGGAAAAAGGAGAATAAAGGGACCACCACCTAGACCTAAGTGCTTTGAATGTCATGGGTATGGTCATCTGGCCCATGAATGTGTCAACAAGCTGAAAAAGAAAACAAATTATAAGACTAATATTACATGGGATGATGATACTGAATCTGATAAGTCTGAGGAAGAGCAAGAATGCAATACTAACTTTATAGCTTTTGGGGCATCTCTGCACTCACAAACTAGTGATGTTGACTCTTGCGACGATAGTGATGATGAGAGTGGAAATGAGATAGAGGATAGTGATGAGTTGAGAGAAACATACGAAGAGCTTTACAAGCAAAGTCTGAAAATTAACAAGTTCAATCTCAAGCTGGCAGAAAAATACAAACATGCCAGTGCGGAGTTAGCTAAAGTGCAAAGTCAAGTGGAAGAACTATTGACATTGGGCATAAGTATGGTGATTAATATTCACTGATTATGACATGATCACATGAGAAGTTTGGAATCAAGCAATTGTAGTGAGAAGCCAAGGCTAGGATTTTGGGACAAACCCTTTTGTCTGGAGAACATGCTATAAATGGCAGGGGAAAATTCCGATGGAAATAGATGATGCATGTGCCCTTCTCTATGCTATTGCATATTGTGATGCAAAGACAACAACAGAACTTCTTGAGCTTGCAATTGCTGATGTTAACCACAAAAACGCAAGGGGTATACACCTTGCTTCACATTGCTGCTATGCGAAAAGAGCCTAATATTATAATGTCTCTTCTCATAAAGAGAGCCAAAGTACTTCGGTCTGTTTCTAAAGTAGATAGATGTTACCTTTTCCATTATTATCTCTCAGCCTATTTAGCACTGACACTTTTCTGGAAGCAATGTACCAGTGTCGGACACGGATATGCTCCGGACACGTGTCCGACACTTCATCTCGAAGTTTCATAATATATTTCCCAACACTTTAAGGACCGGCACAAGACGGCCACTTTAGGGACAGTTCTCAGCACATTCTTCCTTCTATTACAAGAATTTCCTAGCCATTTCATTTCCATCTTCCATTTCATTTCCATCTTCTGCACCTATATCTGCGACATTGCAAACTTACTCCGTTCAGTTACCATTTAAGGAGCACTGATACTAGAATATGAAATTTTGGAGAAAGAAAAAAAAAACACATGTTCCTTTTACGAACACTAAGATTTTACTATGTAGCCCACTGTCCAGATCCATAGAGCACACAGTGATAGGTGCGCAAATGTGTCAATTTACACTCTCTAATTTATCCTAGTTACGTCCGTTTATTGTATTATTTGGAGTTTGATACTCGTTTTCTTGTTTTAGGACTCACGGAGCCGGTGGATGACACTTGAAGCTAAGCCGTTAAATTAAGTTATTCAAGAGCTAATGTGAAAGTTGATTGGGCCCATGAGAATTGGGTTTGTACGTGGAGCATGGGCTTCCAATTAAATAACCCTTAGTTATAGATGAGATTTTACCAATTTGATTGGCGGCAGACTCGGGACATCAAATAAAAAAGGGGTCCAATATAGTAACAGCTTTGGAAAGGGAAGGATGGGTGCAGCCCTAATACATCTCTGTCCACTAGTATTATAAAAGAAAGCATGCAGTAAGGATTTGGGGGAGGCACTCTTGGACGCAATAACAGGGATCACGGCTGTGAGTCCATGACGGTGGCTGGAAGAAAAACATCCATGATCGGCTAATTGCTTCGGCTAGGGTAACGAGAATCTCTCTCCAAGTAATTGATTGTATAGATTTTTACGTTTTTATATTCAACATCAGTTGTAAAACTTGGATGATTCATTATTTTTATAAAAGTTTTTATTCTTGCAATCTTCATATTGTGTTTGTATTCATGATATCGAACACAATTGTGCAACCGTTTTCAATGTTTCGGGACAGTTTCTGAGAAAGATTATACGACGTGAGACGGGTCGTGCCGCCCGTTAAGTCTGGTGAGACGATCCGTGGCATGTTGAGATAGTCTATACGAAGTACGAGTCTTGATTATACTTTTGGGCACTATCGCTAGGAATTGCTACCCTAACATTGATTTGGTTATATGTTGAATAAAACCCTAGATTTCGCCACAATTATATTATGAGGGGAGGTTGAATCGGAAACCCTAGTCCTTTCTCTCACTTGTTTTTAAATTTTAATAGCTTTCTAGTTAATTTTAGTTTAATCATTAGTTTAATCAATTCAAAACCAAATTTCTCTTGTTCTCAGAATTAAATTAGAAATTAATTAAACGTACCGCAACTTAGCTTTTTATTCTCCGTGGACGATCTCGGACTTAACCACTGTTCTTCGGAATAATAGTTAATTCCTTGTTTTATAAATTATATTTTTGGTACAAAAACGACATACCACACAGTAACACATTACTGGACCATGGACTACACAGTAAGATCTTTCTGAAACGAAAACCATTGTTCTGATTTTTGTTATCCAAAGGGGTTTTGCTTTGAAGATCTCAAAAATATGATTCCGAAAATGTGAACTTCCAGTTGTAGGCTGTGCGCAGTCCTTTTCTTTTCCCAGTGGAGTGAAGGGGGTCCACACTTTGGAATTATTAGAAACAACTTGGTGAACAATTCATGATGCTAATAGGAATAATTCATCTTTTCTGCTTCAAGAAATCAAGCAGACAAAATACTTCTTTAGATTTTTGCTACTTCTACTTTTTCCAGTAAAATCCCCTGGAAAATACTAGATATGACTATGTTCTAGGTTTGACTCACTAAACCAAGATCCTAGCTCCGCCCCTACTTTACGTTATTCACAGGCAACCTCAATGTACTTATATTTTGACTGTCAAATGCTGTACACCTCTAAGATTTTATAGTTTGATTTAACTAATTAAGTATTGTCGGGCTTGTTTTCTTGTGTTTTGTTCAATATGCAATGTTTTTTTGATAACCGAATGTCCAGGCCAGCTTGCAAGCACCTCGACTAATTTCGGGGCCCTGGATGTAATGACCAGGCATAACCCCTAGTGGCCCCTAGAGTTTACTCGTATGATGATTCGAAGTTGAGACCTTAGGTGGGAGCAATCCCCCAAGTCCCAAGGCAAGACAACTATGACAACTAATAAGGGCTTTGGTGTAAGAGAGAGTACCAACAACCTTTTAGGGTTTTGTAGTTTTACAATGAGTGATGTATATATATATATATATATATTAAACGTCCCACGCTATTTTTGCTTGCTAAATAAAGAAAGGAAAACATCAAAACCTTGTAAATCATTTGAATTTGAAGAAGTGGGTAACAAGAAATTAAGCTCTTAATAGGGTTGTGTGGTGAGTTAGTTCTCAATTCTTACCTTGTTATTACTTTTTCCTTTCATGGTTTTCCTATTTCTAGTACTTGTTTGTCATTTTGTTGGTTTGCGTAGGTTTGGTCATGAGGTTATTGGTTTGCAGAATTGGAAGCACTTGCTTTCGTTTAAGTTGTGTTCTTTTTATACTTCAATTTTAGGCACTATGGAATGACACACTAAGTTCAGTGTCTACAACTGCTCTGACAGTGGTTTGCAAGGCTAATAATGCTATGTGGAGGAGAATCACTAAGCTTTTTTGGCCTCAAATTCATACCCTGAATCTAAATTATCAATTGATAACTGTAGAGTGTGGCAAAACCTTTGAATATTTAATTGAATGAATAAATATTGCAGTGGGTAAATTTAACAAATAATCAATCATAAGGATATTTAATTTGCATGAAAAATATGGTATTGTGGAAAGGCAATGACATGAGAGTGCAGATGTATGTTATCCATAGATCCTTCTTTTTTGGGGGTAAGTAAAGCTTTTATTAAAACCAACGAACAAACAAAATCAGAGGGGCATACCTCAATTAACAACAAACAAATTTAAAAGAAAGCAGAAAATACTACCACTAGCCCATTCACAAGGAAAAACACCAATTTTACAGCCAAGGAACCCAACAATCACAACAGTAAGCTACCAATCCCTCCATCAATGATTTTAAAAAATTCTATCTGAGAACCTCCAAAGAGAGCAAAGAGTGAGATTAGGACCTATTCTTCAAATGCCTCTCCAAGCAAAAACACAAGCCCTGACATCCGTAACTACGTGAGCTTCCAGCATTTGCACTAAACTACAATGTGAAAAAATCCGTCTATTCCGTTCCCCCCAAACCTAGTAAATTGCAGTAGCCAAAACCACTTTAGACACCATACACAAGAACTGAGACCCACTTTGATACTGAACCATCCAACCCACCACCTGGGGTAATGCATTTATAGGACACCGGGGACACAACTTGACTTGTAAAGCCCTCCAGAGCTGAGAAGAATAGGGGCACTGGAAAAACAAGTGCTCGTGAGACTCCATAGTAGCTGCACATAGCATACATTGGGCATCCGACACAATCCCCAACTATGCAATCTATCCAAAGTGGACAGCCTACCTAACACTGCCAACCATTCAATGATCGACCACCTGGGAACAACATGTTTGAACCAAATTACTTTGGCCCACGGAACCACCGGCTTAGGACTCCTAAATGAGTTCCATGTAGAAAAAATAGAAAACCTGCCATTAGAGTTCATGTTCCAGACTATGGAATCTTCCTAGCCCATGTTGGGAAGGAAAGAAGCTGGAGTATTCTCCACAATCACCCTGGTCATAGCATTTCTCTGCCTAGGCCAATGCCATTATTGATTCTCACCAATAATAGATGCAACTTTTGCAAGCGTGTTTCGCCCAAGGTTATAGATAACCCTTGAGCCAAACTTGGAAAACAATGGCCCCAAAGGGTGCCAATTGTCCAACCAAAGGAAAGTTTTACTCCCATTACCCACCAAGTAAGTAATCCAATTCTGCACCACAGGCCTTAGTTTAAAAATTTTCCTATTAGTCCATGAAGCAAACCCAGGAGTAGGCATAGTCCACATGTCCTTGTCAAACACCCATGTCCTTGGTTTTACACTTGTGACCTTTGAATATACCATGTCATTAGTGACACAATCTGGATTATTATCGTAGGGATGACAGAGGAGCTTCAGCGTGGATAAAGAGGAGGGTGAAGAAGTCATCTAATCTTGAAAAAAGAATGAGAAAGGAGAAATTCTTTGGTGGATTTACAGAATGTGGTGCACGTAGGTTTACTTGACAATTTTTCTTGTAGCACTTCAAGCAAGATCCCATGTACAGGTTACTTGTAGGTTTGCGAAGAAAGGTGGAAGTAATAGTTGCAGTAGTAGCCTCTTTAGACTATTTCTTTGGCATTATTTTTGTTCCTCTTTCCATTTTTTTACCTTTGGATGTTGGGTGGACCATAATGGGCATGTTTGTGGGGAAGAGCAATTCATTTTGTAGTAATGATAAGAGCTTGAATATTTCATGTGTTGGGCTTTATAATGTATAAACTATTCTTCTCTAAGACACGTACGAAGAAAGAGTAAAAAGGACTCGGAATTCTATTTTTTGTTGACAAGTAGACATAATTGATGCATATGGCTATTAATGTTGTACTTTTCCAACAAATTATTTTCTAATTCATGGGTAGCCGAGTTACTAGAGAACTTTATAATGACACAAGAAGTAATGATAAACTCTTCAAAGTGTCATTAGACAATTGAGACACATGATGGCAAGTATGTCTTCTTATTTCTTTCATAACTCAGGTGTCCAGGTGAGTTATAGCGAACCTCGATTAATTTTGTGGGTTCAATCCCACCGCCCACTTGAAGGGAGCCTAATTAAAATAGAAGCAAAGAATATCTAACTTTACAAGTATATCTAACTTAAGTGTGTTAATGCTAAGATAATATCCATATCTTAATGGACTCAAATTCTTAATTATATTGATGAACTCCACGTGAAGCACGTGCATTATTACTAGTAGTTAAAAAGTCCCCAGAACTAGTACAATGCAACTTCTACAAGCAAAAACAGTAACAGCTAGAAACATTACGGAGTTTCAAAGAGTAATAGAAACACCTTCAGGCATTCAGAAGAATCTCTCGACTTCTGATAATACCTTAATTTGTCCTTCAACAATCAAAGTATCATTTCCCAGGAACCCCTTTGACGTGTCATGAATAGCACTCAGTGACAAAGAACTTGCTGTATCTCCACTAACTAGTAGAGGTAGAAAACAAGGCAGCATCTGCAGCAGAATGGTTTGCATTGTTATCAAGACTAGCTTACCTTTTTAAAAGCCAGAAAGTTGTTTAAAACTAGTTGCCTTGCTTGCCGTCCTTTCCTGATGTTGACCATGGATTTGACCCTTATGCGGAGCCTATTCAGCAAATAACTGTTTTCCAGGGAGGAAGCGATGTATCGGCCAAACGTTTTATACCCAGACTCAGATATTCACCCCACTGGCTTGGATCTCCTTTGGGATAAAACATTAGCTTCCTGAATTCAAAAGGAGAAAGGGAGAATCACATCTAACTTCAGCTATTTACACAATGCTATTGGAATGGAAAGTGCATAAAATAGAGGAGATACCATTTATGCTCTCCACTCGTGAACTCTTCAGACCAACATTGCTCCGTATTCAAAGTTGAAAATTTCTCCAGCTTCCATGAACGGAAGTCATCACCTGTCTTTAATATGGATACACACTGCTTAGCCAAAAAAATATGGATACACACTCTCCATTGCCAATAGACTTGATAACAAAAATCTCAGCGCCAAATATGCATAAATCATCAACTAGGTATCCATTTGATGCATTGTTGAAGTTCACAAGGGGAAGTAATCGAGGAAACCCATGCTCAGTCTTCATCCCATGGAATCGCACCACTCCACCATTGCCATCTATTGCACGGAGAGATAAACATCAAACCCATAAACCACAACAATTGCACACGCACGCGCACGCACACACTTGATGGTGCATGGGCAGCTACCTTGGAATGTCAAATACTTGTCTTGAATTTGATCATACACGAAAATGTTGAATTTCACATTTATTTCCCAACCAAGTGGCAGAGTATCTGTTTCTGCCATTACCAAATAGAGAGAGATGTATCCATTTGCATTCCACTCCCTTCCTTCCGCTTGGATAAAGTGAAAGTTTCCTACAACACAAGTAGATGGCTTAAGCTATTGTATCTCGAAGGATAGCTTTATTGCAATAATTGAGATTCTTGAGAAGCAAGAAAGTTCAAACTCACCATTTATAGCCACCAGCTTCAAATTTATCAGATTCATATTTTTTCACTCTAGACGTTGATAGTAGTTTAGACAATAGTGAGAACAAATCGGTCTCGAATGTGTTGTGAGCAGGCGGCATCTCTCTTGTTGACCTTACAACTTCCTAAAAAGTTTGAAGCATCAGAATAAGAGTGCTTCGAGAGTTTCTAGCTATCTCAATTGTAGACACTAGACTATATCGGACAACTGCTTGCAGTTTGTTGGAAGCCATTGAGGAAGCATGCATTGACAACTATGTGCAATTAACTAACAGAAGTAAAGGCACTTAGAATTCCTTTCTCTAAATGACTTGTTTTCTCCCTTTCACTGGATGTTCTAAATGTTCCTCCGTAATTGCATTTCATTTGTCCTCATTAAGAGCGACTGCTCAGCTCCTACTTAGAATGCCTAACACTTTTCCAATTCACTCTAGTAAAAGAAGTGCATTTCAACTAATAGTTAAAATTAGACTAGGGCCATCCATATTAACTTCTATAATCCGTAATCAATAATCTCAACATGGGGATAATAGTTGGACTCAGCTAGTTGTCCAATGTTTTTAAAAAGTGCATCCAAAGAAAAATGTGTGGCTGTAAGTTGGCTTATAGATATGCAAAATGTATACGTGCGTACACAGACAGAGAGAGAGGGTACCAAAGTCGGCATTGTCGATAGGTATACGATATAATTATATCTCTTCCTTTTTTTAGCGGCCTTCTGCACGGGATTCGGATTTTGGACAAATAACCTCCCTCCCAGTGACTGGTGACTCCTCCTGGACTTTGAGGGAAATCTTTGGATTAAGAAGGGAGGAACACAAGTTCATCCAGTCTGTTGTAAGGAACGGGTTATCCACTTTTCTGTGGTTGGACAATGATAGAGGCGCAATTGTGCCCATTAACGGCCCCTAATTTATTATTGTTACGCCCGTTTAGTATATTATTTGGAGCTTGATACCCATTTTCTCTATTTCAGGACTTTCAAAGGCATTGGATGTTATTTGGAGCTAAAAGCGCAAAGTTATATTTTACTTGGTGTCAAAGCAAAGTCGGTGCGGATAAAATTAATTGAGAGATGGGACCAAGTATGGAATACAAAAGAAGCACCTAATCAAATTCCCATTTGGTGGAATTGGAGCATTAAGCTGACATGGGTTTGCACGTGAAGCAAGGTTAAGGCAACTGGGTTTAATTAGTTAATTGATTGCACATCAAGAAGCATACTAAGCAATATGGGCCAGTCAACAAGCCTCTGGGTTTGCTAAATTGAACGTGCATAATGATGGCCCACGAGTTGGAAAGTTTGGTTCGGCACTTACAAAAGGCACAAGGGTTATTGTTTAGGGAAAATGACCAAAACATGACAAGGAGGACAAAAAAAATGACGATTTCATGGTCATGGGTTCGGAAATGACCAATACATGACACGGACAAAAATAATTCCACATACATGGCATTTTATCATTGCACTGCCCAAAATATTCCTGAGTGTATTTTTTCCCCAAATCATACAAAATCCCAAGTGCAATGATTTTGATATAAGGTGCAATGTTAGTTCATACAAGGTGCAAACCTAATTCAGTTACAGTGCAATTTTGAGATTGCCCGTCCAAAAAGATTCGATTTGATCTCACACTGGCAAGGCAAGCTAGACTAACGTGAGTGCAGTGCTTTTACTACAAGGTGCAAGGTTTTTCATTTACAGTGCAATATTGTTGTATGCACGGTGCAATTTTAAGATTGTCCATCCAAAAAGATTTGATTCGATCTCACATTGGCAAGGCAAGTTCGACTAACATGAGTGCAATTCTTTTGTTACAAGGTGCAAGGGTTTTCATTTACAGTGCAATGTTGTTGCATGCACAGTGCAATTTTGAGATTGTCCATCCAAAAAGATTTGATTTGATATTACACTGGCAAGGCAAGTTGGACTACCATGAATGCAATTCTTTTGTTGCAAGGTGCAAGGGTTTTCATTTATAGTGCAATGTTGTTGCATGCACAGTGCAATTTTGAGATTGTCCATCCAAAAATATTTAATTTGATATTACACTGGCAAGGCAAGTTGGACTAACATGAGTGCAATTCTTTTATTGGAAGGTTCAAAGGTTTTTCATTCACAGTGCAATGTTGTTGCTCTGGTAGCTAATATTTCCAAGAACAATGGGAAGGGGATGTGTATGTTAGGCTTCAAAAATAAGAAGGGTATTTTGGACCTATAATTTGTTGGTACCATGTATGTGGAATTATTTTTTTCCTTGTCATGTTTTTGGTAATTTCCAAAAACCTTGTCATGAAATCGGAATATTTACTTTTAAAAACCATGTTTTGGTCATTTCCCCTATTGTTTTTTAAGGGAGCATTTTTGCCAAATCAACAGCGGCACATAGTAGACCACGTACGCTATATCATGCAGCCACCGCTGATCACAATGTAGAGCAGAGAGAAAATAATGGGCAACACCATCAACCTGGCGACGATCAACTCCATCATGATCGGCTAAATCCTTCAACTAGGATAATGAGGAAACTTTCTCCGAGTAATGTAATAGATCAATTTCAAGGGTTTTTATTCAACAATAATTGTATGAATTGGGATTATTCATATTTTTATGAAAGAGCATATTTTTCCTATTAATTGTTGTGTTTGTATTCCGGATATCAAGCACATCATACAATAGTTTTCATTGTTTCAAAATAGTCTCTGAGATAGGTTATACTACGTTAGACAGGTTGTGCCGCCCATTAAGTCCGGTGATATGACCCGTGCTTTGTTGAGATAGCCTTTATGGTCTATGAATTTGTGAATCCTCTTGACGATTGTCCATAGGGATTGCAAGCTCTCGCGATAATTCGATTATGAATAATTACCCTGGATTTTATTCGATTACTGCAAGGGAAAGGTAGAATAACCTAGTCCCTTCTCTCCTGTATTCTCAAGTTCTTTAATCGCTTTCTAATTAATTTTAGTTTAATCAATTCAAATCCAAACTTCTATTTTATTTTCCAATTAAATTAGAAATCAATTGAGAGTGTATAATTTAGCTTTTTACTCCCCGTGAACGATCTCGGACTTAACCACTATTCTTCGGGATATTAGTTAATTCCCTGTTTTATAAATTACAGTATATTTTTGGTAAGAAAACGACCTATCAGACAACTGACATACACTTTGACCCTCTACCAGATATTCGGTGACAGAATTGTGTTTAAACTTGGTAGATCATTAGATGCCAAGGTCGGCTCTTATATCCAAATTTGGCCCACTCGAATGACAGAAAAAAGAAAATGAAAGGTAGGCTGGCTTGCTCTCCGGTACCCTCTCTATCTGCTTGGCCTAGTTGAAATTGGTACCAACTTCTATCAGCAGAATAGCTTCGACATGGGCTAATCAATACGACAAAAATAATAGAACCCATCTTAGTCTCTAATTATTGGGGATATGGGTGGGGGATGATTGGAAACAGGCCATCTTAGTCTCCAATCATTGGGGCTCTGGGCGGAGATGAACAGGCCTAGCTAGCCTTTGGCAATATATGCACAAAGTGGCTGTTCTCAGAATATCACTGGAATAGTAACACGCCTAAACTTCCAAGAACCGAGGAGCTAGAGAACATTTTGCTGCAGAACCATGCTCCCAAATCAAAACCGAAAGACATCAGAGTGGGCAGACCTGAGACCAAATCAATTTCTGAACACATGTTTGCTTTATTCATAGTCCTAAGCATTGGCATTGCACACGGGGCTAATCAAAGACTGAACATGTCAAAGTACATGTGCTATATATTTGTGGGAGGAGAGAAAATAAAACGTTGGGCACTACCATTCATACAAATATAGATGTTCAATCCCATAAGCAATATATGTGCCTGTACATAAAAATTGATGCGAGTTGTCTCAACAACTCAACACCAGAGCTTATTGCCACATGAAAATGACCATAAACTGCAAACTGAAATAAGCATCAGGACCCAACTTTATAAAATCCACATATATGGATGTGGATGCTGTAGAAATATGACAAGAGGCCTCATTTGTGTCAGATTCACTAACTTTTAAACAGAAAAATTACGTGTGGCTACTAGTTAACATATCGATGAGGCGGTCTGGTCGTTCTTTGTGTTTATTAGCCAATACATTTAACGCACCGAGTCCAACATTTAAATGCTCTAACCACCTATGAAATTAATTCTCTCATAAACTCAACCCTAATATGCCAAAATCTTGCTCTTTTTTCATAGAATTGATATATACCAAGACAAGAAAGTATGATTAGCTTTTCTAAGTGAAATCAGTACCAAACAATTTCAAAGCACAGTTCAGTCACCTGGTCCCAATCATCATCATCAATTGTGCCTTTAATGCTTCTGAAAAATTCTGTTAGTTGGCCTCCCCTTTTCCTCTCAGCAAGTGATGCAGCAACACCAGCATATATATCAACAGCTAAAAAAACAAGTCAAGAGGGTAGGAAATGAAACTGCACCAAAAAACTTTTAAGTCCAAAGATAATCTTTATGGGCTAAAATAGAAGATTAAACAAAGAAGTCATAGTAGAACAGCTACCAGGAAGATTGAACTCGTAGATCACTTGGAATGCCACGTCAAAATTCTTCTCAATAAGAGTCTCTTCAATCTTACACCTTCTCCTGCATTGCATGAATAGATTAAACAGGCCAGAACCAACGGCTACCCGTATTTAGCAGGACTGGACTTGAAGGTTCATACTCCATAGAATTAAAGAGGTAATAAAAAATAGTTAAAAAGACTCAAAAACTTGAACTAGAGTATACCCGAGTGTTTCACGAGAACCTGGAAAAACAATTAGCAGACACTAGTCACAGTATATCAAGGCTGAGGCTTGACTTGCTTACGTCATAATCTTATTTACAATCATAACTCATTTGAAAGAAGTTTAAACTATAGTAAAATGATGTAACTTAAGCCTATTAAAAGGAACTAATGATTATAAGTAGTTCTGTTCATGGGGAGGCATCGGACAGAAAAGCACAAACCTGAAAGTTTCAGGGTCATTTGGATTTCCAAAAGGGACATTTACCATCAGGTCACCCTTAGATCCCATAATTACCATCAGGTCAAGCCCAACTCTGAAAAATTTCCATCAACTCCCCAACCCGTATACAAATGCCTAAATCATAGGGTACCCTATGAAAGTGCCTAAAATCCTAGGGTACCCTATGAAAGTGCCTAAACCACTGTATCCTATAATAGGAAAGTGCACCCTAAACCTAAACTCTAGGGTACCCTACGATTAGGGTACCCTTATGACTAGGGTACCCACGACTAGGGCACCCTATGAAAGTGCCTAAAATCCTAGGGTACCCCACGACTAGGGTACCCTATGAAAGTGTCTAAAATCCTAGGGTATCCTACGACTAGGGTACCCCATGAAAGTGCCTAAAATCCTAGGGTACTCTATGAAAGTGCCTAAACCACTAAAACCCTATAATAGGAAAATGCACCCTAAACCTAAACTCTAGGGTACCCCTATGACTAGGGTACCCTACGACTAGGGTACCCTATGAAAGTGCCTAAAATCCTAGGGTACTCTATGAAAGTGCTTAAACCAGTAAAACCATATAATAGGAAAGTGCACCCTAAACCTAAACCCAAAAAAGAGTGACTTACCTTAGTGGTAATTAAAAAAAATGACTTACCTTATTGGTAATTAGACATCTCTTTTCTAGACTTAGAGGTAATAATCCCTACTAACTACCATTAAGTACTTCAAGTCCCAATCACTTTGACTTTCGTTTCTCCAAACTACATGCTTGATAAGTCTTTTACAGCCCGTGTCCCCAAGACTACCACTTTCTCATCCCACTCTTTCTATCTTTTCAAAAAAAAAAAAAGAGAGAGAGACATATATATCGCAAGTATATCATGTATGTATACAAGACAGACACGAGAGAGAGAGAGAGAGAGAGAGAGAGAGAGAGGGCTCGGAGAAGAAGAGTAAACTTGATCGCTCCAAGAAGATACCAGCAGTGCCGATCAAAAAAAAAAAAAAAAAACGCAGGAGTCTGGTACCAGAGGTAAGTCGGTGGAGAAGATAAGAGCAAAAAAGGGGATTTAGGGTATAAAACCCAGGGGCGGAGCCAGGATTTTGGTGTAGGGGGGGCAAGAATTAGACGTGTTCAGGGGGGGTGCAAGGATTTTGGTTCAGGGGGGGCAAAAAAAAAAAATCAAAGAGGGGTCAATTAGCAATTTTGTGAGGTATACTAGTAAAATCCCTACAGAAATTTGGGAGTCAGGGGGGTCAACTGACCCCTCTTGTCTCCATGTGGCTCCGCCCCTGATAAAACCCATCCATAAAATTACACTATGGGCCCAGAAACTTTACATATTCCGTTTTTTACCTTGACTTTACTCGATTTTTGTGAATTTTTTCCGACTTGTCGATTTTTCTGACAGGTGACTAGTCGCCGACTATTTCCCGACTTAGTCGGCCAGCGACTAATCAAACCGACTACCCCTAATTGCCTCGGTGAGGCACTGACCACCAACTAGTTGGCCGACTAGCCCCACATTTGGAACACTGCCAAAAACTACAAAAACATCCCAGGAACCATATAAAGAGAAGGGGGAGTTGTCAAGGACACAAACAACGAAAGCAGACTGTGAAAGGTACAAGGGGTACCTGTTGGACTCTATGGCGTGGAATGTCATGTCTATGCTTTTGACCAACATTGATACCATTCTGCAAACCAAAAATATCAATTAGGTCAATATACCTAATTTTCTCTGGCATCTTATGTCCAAAAGGCAATACTGAGACAGAAACTACGCAAAAGAGCACCACAATGTTCTCATCCCATTGAACCCAACATCATTGTCACTGAGACCCATTCCCGTCGTCACAAAAAAAAGGTTGCTATTCCGAACATGACTACGCATGGCAGCGTATATTCGTAGTTTCTTACCAAGTTGATCAACCAGAGTCAACTAAAACCAGCACTTTAATCATCAACTAGTGTGCCAAAGATGTGCTCGGAACTCTAGACAAAATAAAGGCAAAGAATCCTCTGTCGACATATCTGATATCCAGATGACCAAGTACTTCTATATAATTCTTCCTTTACCATTTAGACATCCTACACATATCAATAGTAGAAAGCAATCTTGAGATAGTTGATCTCATAATAAGAACCAAAGTCACAGTCACTAACATTTCATTCAGTTTTATCTCATAATTTGGAATAGGCAACTTGGATTAAAGCACAAAATCTTCCACTAAAACCAGTTGCTTATAGGCACGCATGGCGATTACCATGTGGCAGGCCCAAGTCAATCATCTTCAAAGCAACCAAAAAAACAAAGAATAAATGACAGAAACTTACGGCTACTAAAATAAACGAACCTTGGCCACATTATGACAATGACGACAATCAAAGATCTCATTGCAAAATGGAGCTCTAATTCGACATCTTCATTGGTAATGAGGACCTCTATCAAAAGATGCAGACCATATCACAAAATTTGCATCAAAGATTTGAAGAAAGCAGACAAGAAGCATACCCATACTGTATGCACCCTTGCTCCAAAAGTTCTGAGCCGTTAGTTTTTGAATCGGAAATTAGTTCTTCCATCGGCACATAATCTCTACATGGACCCTGAGAACGCGACTCAACGACCTCCATGCTATGTTCACGGGTCTTTTTTTGGAGGTTTTCGGGCTCAAAGTTTAGTGCCATTTCATTCAAAAGAGAGCCTAGTAGCGTATTAGGAGCCTAAAGCACCTGCATTTAGGAACATATTAAGAAGGGATTCTAAAACCTATAAAGGCGTATCAAGTTAACTCCCCATCCAAGCAAGCAAACACCGCATGAAAACGCTGCTTTCTCGCCTACTGCAGCAGACAATTGAAATCGGCAAAAACATAATCCAACTAAGGTCGAACTGCTCCAATCAGCAAAACTCCCAAGAGAAGGATTCATCACAAGATGATCTACACAGATCTATAAAATAACTAAAAATGCAGCCACTGAGAAACTCCAAAGTCTTCGGCTGGGCGTAGTAACCTTTGCTTGGTTGATTCTTCAAGAAGTTCAAACCCGTCTAAAACAGACACCACCGGAGGACGCCCAAAACCTATGGTAAAAGTAGTAACTATATCAAATGTGTTCTGAACGATTACATATTCAGGGAAGAGGGTTCACGAGATTGCAGAGATGAGTTAAGCTAATGCCTAATTGTCGATCAAGGACACGCTACCTGAATGTGAGATTCTGCACCGTGTCTTGTTCAACAAGTAAAACTTACCAAATAAATTTACCATCGAGGCCCCATGGGCTTCTCTTCAATCAGAAGATTCTAGCTCATTCAAAATTTGAAGCTTGCTTGGCTGCAAGTAAAGACATCTTAACAAATCTACGGTTCCCAAGTTTTAGAATACGAAAAACCTTGCCTAGAGTGGAGTTCGTCTACAACGACATGGATTTCCAAGGAGTTAAAAATGTAAAGATGAGAAAGAATTTGAGCAAATGCGCCCATGAGTCTATAAAATTCCAAGCGTTCCAGTGCCTACACTTCTGCCACTGCTATTGAAAACAACTACTACTACTTTGAAACACAAATATAGTCCACATGCACACGGTCCATATTTATGGGGTCAAAATGAAATTTGGTTAGAGTAGCAGAAAGAAGAAAACAACGAGAAGAAGATTGGTTTAAGGGAAAATCATATGCAAGAAAGTGACATATTTTGGTCATTTAGATCCTTACTCAACTAATGAAAAAAAAAAAAAATTTACGGAGGTAGCCAACACGTGCCTGATTCTTACAACTCAGGTCTCAAACGTCGCCTGAGACAGCACTAGGTGTCAGGATGCACATGCACCCGTCTCCACTCCGAGAAGGGACACACAGAAACCCATGGATTCATTCTTCTGCAGTGGAGGTGTTAGGACATCGAAACGACATCAAAATGACAAACCATTAGTGTACTAATGAAGCCACTTTTGGACAGGTTTTTTACCATTTGTCTTCAAATGGCAGAGAATCCTAAAAGCGTTCATGTCAAGAGTGTTGAAAGATCTCTCGCAAATGATCCTATCCTAATTCTGGACAGAGAAACCCGGCTCATCCACTACAGTTTAGATACCATAACCATAGGAACAATACAGAAGCAAAAAGAAACCACTTAAACAGTTTGGTCAAGCAGTGTATCCACTATCCTTCCATCTGACGGAGATTGACATTACTATTGTTATTTGTTGATTGCAATACAATCAACATGGGTTCAGGCATTACTATTACAGTTATATGGGGAATAAAATGTTTGAATTAAAACTAACATTCTGGCATAGTCCCAACTCTTGAAGAAATTGCACTACCCGTGAATCTTTTGCATGAGTGAAAAAGTTCATTTTGGCCCGATTTCACTCATTGAAATGTTTAAGCTCCCTTGCTTTCATAGTCAATATTTTCCAAATTTGATAAAAGCAATACCAACAAAAGCAACCCATCTAATGAGAATTCTGACCTGAAACTAAGAGTAAAGAATTCATAGGCAATGTTTCTTTATCTAGAACAAACTCTTGCATTCAAGTAACGACAAATACACAAACTCAGTCTAGTCTAATATAAATAGCACATTGTTGAGCTAAAATATCAACAATGCAGTCCGAGCCAATCATAAGATACAA